>OZ024742.1:45450534-45570534 GCA_964016885.1 Eledone cirrhosa | reverse complement strand
ATATAGATAGAGAGCGAGAGATCGGAAAACAACACCAAACATCAGCACTAAGCATATCAAAAGATCAAAATAACAGAAGTAAGCTCTATTCCATCGCTATGTATTTCTGTTTTTTCTGTTCAAATTCTAGCTGCCTGATGAGGTCAAAGCTATTGCATAATAGATATCACTAAAATATATATAACAGCGAATATGAATAAATGAAGTTAATTTAAACCTGTTGACTTTCACTTTTTGTTTATTTATATATATATATATATATATATATATATATATACACACACGGGCTTTCTTAAAGTTTCCTTCTACCAAATTCACACACGAGGCATTAGTCAGCCTGAGTTTATAACAACAGACACTTGCCCACCAAGGTGCCATGCAGTGGGATAGAAGCCAAGACCACATGATTTCAAAGTAAACTTCTTAACCACAGAGCAATGCTTACATTGACTCATATATATTTTAGATTATGAATCATTGGTTTAGGGATGCAGACAATCATTTTAAGGTTCTTTCTTCTACTCTTGTGTACACAATGTCTTCCCTATCTGTTATTTTATGACAGGCTGTCCCTTAGCATTTGCTTATAAGTAAATATTTTTTCGAAATACATCACAGGCTGCACATGGTGTCCTGCTGAGCTACAGGCACCCAGCACACCATATGTTGTACAATTCTATTTTAAACCATGATTAGATATGGTGTTAAGACTATCGCTCGATAACTACTGAAATAAACTACAGTAAGAAAGAAAATGTGTGCGTGTGCTTGTGTGTGTGGTGAGTGCTGTGTGTGTGTGTAATACATATATAGCTTACTTAGCACCATGCTAATAACCTAACACTCATAGGAGAAACTGCAAAGAAGTTCCAGACATGGAAACAAAATCTGCAATCAAAGAGCTTCAAAGTAAACCTAGCCACACACACACACACACACACACACACACACACACACACACACACACACACACACACACACACACATACATACATACATTGAATACCTATAATAACAATCACAATAACCACAGCTTTTTTGTGTGTTTTTTGTTTTATTATTTTTTTTCAAATACTTGTCTGAAGTTACACAGAATTTTTTTCAGGGTTAATCATTGCATATGTTCAGACCTAATTAAACATTACATCTTTTCTTGGAAGTTTGAATTGCTTTTAAAGTGTGCCTTGCTTGCTTCACAAATATTGTTTTGCTTATTATAGGTGGTGATTGTTTGTGAAGTTTGTGGACAGCCAAGGCAATGATGGAGTGCTTGTCTAATTACTAGAAGATGAAAAAAATATAAAAAATAAAAGGAAAAAGTAAAGGAAGAGAAAGAAAGTGTGTAAAGCAAAAGAGTGTATGTATTAACACTGTAATAACAATAGTGACAGATGAGAACACAAGATATGTTAGTTCCTTTCTGTAATGAAATCACACTATCATAATAAAAATAGAAATATGGGGACAATAATAGCTGGCAATAACACAAAGAAAGCCTTCTTAAAAGATTCTAGAAATTTCCACAGGCTGGGGTGAATCAACAGGAAGGAAGTGTTACAATAGCTTGAGTTTGGTTCAAGCAAAGCAGGCATATTAGTGGGTGAGTGTATAATGTTAAGTATGAGGATATAAAATATGAGGGTAGGCTGAACAGTTCATAAGCTGAGAAAGAAGGAGTGGTGCTAGTGCCATGAAATCTTGCATGCATTAATTTCAACTCTTCTTATTAATAACTGCATTGTTTCTTTCCAGGAGCTATGTTGAAAAATAAACCAAATTTGGTCATTCCAACAATATATACAGAAAGAATTTCAAATAGGAAATGTTATGATGCCGATGTTGAGCCTATGCCTGATGGTCACAGTATAAAACCATAAGGAAATTTGGATAATAATTTTTTTAGAAAAAAAATTTTCTTAAAGAATTTTTAGAATTTCTTATTTTGTAACATCACATCCTCGAGATGAAGCTCTATCAGCTGAAAGATGTGTTAGTTTAAAAGAATATTGACTCTTTGGTGCTTCTTAATCCTTTATATATATATATATAATTAGTTACATTGTGCGTGTGTAGACATTAAAATATTACAGAGTTAAAAATAGGAATAAATCATCATTGTCACCCTACAATTTCAGATTTGTGTGGAATTTTATGAACAACATGAGGTCTTTATGACTTGTCTAGCCTTAGACCTTGACAACCTGTCTAACCCATGTCAATCTTTGCAGATCCTCTGTGTTCAAAGCCCAAGCCTCACTACCATGCAGCATCACAATACTCACACATGTATCATACAATCTACTTTTCATTCTGAGAAAGGAACCCTTTATAGCCAGTTCACCTGGTTCTCACTCTAGCTACTGTAATTTTCGAACACCCACATCTGAAGCAAATACTTCTAAGGAACTGTCAAAGCAGTTGATAATATGACTGCTCGTTACTTACTGTACCTGGGCACTTGCCACATACAAGAAGTCGTCTTGTGAACGTGACCTGGGTATTACGGTCAACAGCGATTTGTGTTGGACGAAGCACGTCTTTAAAATTGTCAAGAGGGCCGAGGGTGTCTTAGCATCACTCAGCAAGACCTTTGTCAGCCGCTCTCCAGCTATCTATTTAAGGCTGTACATGGCTATGGTGCGGCCACACTTAGAATTTAAATCACCAGTCTGGAACCCCTATCTTGCTCAGAACATTGACCGCTTGGAAACTGTTCAGAAATGTGCAACCAAGCGAATACCCTCCATCAGGCATCTACCATACTCTGAACGCCTTGCTTCCTTGGGCATGGATACATTGTAGCTCCGACGCCTGGCAACTGACTTGGTAAGCACCCACAAAATTATTAACCATCTTGCCAACAACAACCCTGAGTACCTTTTTGATTTCCATGTGTCTAACACACGTGGACATGCCCACAAAGTCAGAAAACAGCACAGTTCCCATGACTTTCGGAAACATTTTTTCACACTCAGAGTTGCTGAAGCATGGAACAAACTACCTGCATCAGTTGTTAGCTGTCGAGACACTGCATCCTTTATGTTCCCCCTCCATACACATACACATACACACATGTATATCATGACTCATACACTATTCACTTCCCTGACATTTGTATATTATTCTATGTACTATACATGCACCTTTGACGAGTTGTAGTGGACCTGAGCACTTTACACAATAATTTCATTATTATTATTATAGTCTACATTCTATATTAGCCTGTCAGAGATCTCGTGTACCCATAGTTTACATTTTGTACACTATGGAGACACAGCAAAAAACACTCAGCACACACTGTAAATGTGGTTGGCATTATGAAGGACATCCAACCATAGAAAACCAGCCAGAAACAGTCCTATAAGAGCAAGACACGGTCAACCGACCCAAATTGCCTCAAATGGGACAAATTTGTCTAACCCAAGCTAGAGTGGAAGATAGACGTTAAACGATGATGAAGGAATTTCTATCAGTTCCTTTTTTACATATTGAGCATGATTATTCCTCTGCTTGACTAGGTGGACTGGGTTGGAGTGGTTTTGGACTAAATAGGATTGGGTTTGACTGGATTGAGTAGGATTTGGTTGGACTGGACTGGATTAGGTAGGATTGGGTTGAATTGGGTTGGATAGGATTTGGTTGGATTGAGTTGGACTGGGTTGGGTTGGATTGGGTTAAACTGGGTTGGGTTGGACTTGATTGGGTTGGATTGGATGGGGTTGGACTGGATTGGATTGGGTTGGGTTTATTTGGGTTGGACTAGGCAGGGTTTGACTGGGTTGAGTTGGATTAGGCAGGGTTTGACTGGGTTGGGTTGGGTTGGACTAGGCAGGGTTTGACTGGGTTGGGTTGGGTGGGATTGGACTGTGTTGGGTTGGATTGATTTGGATTGGATGGGGCTATGTTGGAGTGGACTGGGTTAGACTGGCTTGAACTGGATTTGATTAGACTAGACTGAGTTGGAGTGGACTGGATCAGGATGAGCTTAATTTGACTGAACTTGACATGGCTGGATCATTGTATAGGACTGAGCTGAGCTGGTTATAATGCATATATGTTGTGTGCGCATGCGTGTATACGTATGTGTATATATTGTTTTCCCTCCTTCTCATCAACATAAACAATACATTTTACACAATAGTAATTTGATGAAGATGACCGCTGTATGCCATACTTCACAAATCGAGTGACTTAGTGACAGGAAGGACATCTAACCATAGAAAAACTACCCATGTCAACCCATGTCAACACGGAGATGCGGACGTAAAAACGATAATTGTTTCTACTTTTGGCACAAGGCCAGCAATTACCCAGTGTATTACTGGTACTTTATTTTATCAACCCCATAAGGATGAAAGGCAAAGTTAACCTCGGCGGGATTTGAACTCAGAATGGCAAGGGCCGTAACTCTATGCGTCAAAGCATGGCGTCCGACCCTCTACCGATACTGCTAATCCACTGGCCATAAAAACGATAATAACATTATGTCAGTTATTATAAGACTAAAAACCTGGAATGAAATGAAATAATGTATTGACTTATAACCGGGAAAAATTTGAAACAATTATCCCTTTTATAAATGTTAAAGGTTTTTATTATTATTATTTTTTAATGTCTACGTACTTTCAAATAATCAATATTTTATTCAAAATGTAAAGAAAATTCTAGTTTTAAGGGAGATAACTAGTAATTTACCAGCAGTAGTCTCCCCTGAATCCTTTTATACAGAGAAAGAAAAGTGTTGGAAAGGACTATATATGTCACTAGCAGTAAAGCCCGGCGTTGCTCGGGGCTGCTCAATAGCTGTGTTAAAGTTACAATGTTAAGTTCCTTTCTTGGCTTAAAAACTGTAGAGTCTATAATGTAGACTTTCATGTGGTACTTTTGATTAATATTCACTCAACCAACAATATGCCTTATGAAGTTAAGAAAACAACCATAACTCAAATGTTAAAACAAAAGAGGATGCTGGGGATAAAAACTGCACTGGTAATCTATTAACATAAATCGAAAATGTAAACACTGCAACACTTGTCTCAGAGAAAAACATCAGCGTAACCAAAATATCAGTTATTTTGAAACAAAGAAATTGGATGGACATGGAAAAAAAAAAAAAAAATGCAATTTTATCGCCTATCACCTCTCTGCACGACTGTCTGTCTGCACAACTTTATCGCCTATATCACCTCTCTGCACGACTGTGTCTGCACAACTTTATCGCCTATATCACCTCTCTGCACGACTGTGTCTGCACAACTTTATCGCCTATAGCAGTAAAGCTCGGCGTTGCTCGAGGCTGCTCAGTAGCTGTGTTAAAGTTACAATGTTAAGTTCCTTTCACATTCATCTGTAGAACAAACGTAGCCCATGTGTCAAGTTTTGTGAAAATCGGTTGCGAACTCCAGAAGTTATGACGTTTTGTTGCATTGCACTGCAGTGCTTCAGTCGACTTCAAGGAAGTGGTTGAAGGGGGTTGTCTGCCGGGAGGCCCTATAATCAATATCTGGAAAAATGAAAGTGCCCATGACCATCCGGAGTACATAAGTAACCTATGTCTTAAGTTTGGTGAAAATACTCTAGAAATGTATAAGGTTTACACACACACGCACGTGCGTGCGTGTTTGTGTGTGTGTGTATGTATTTGTGTGTGTGTGTGTATGTATTTGTGTGTGCGTATGTATATGTATGTGTATGTCCGTCGGCGCATACGTATGTACTGGCCTAAATCTTCACTATTTACTTTTACTATTTTAAGACAAAGTTAAAATCCCGTCGAGGTTAACTTTGCCTTTCATCCTTACGGGGTTGATAAAATAAATTACCAGTAATGTACTGGGTAATGCTAGCCTTATGCCAAAAGTAGAAACAACTATTTTAATAACCTCTGTCATTTTCGTTTACAATTTTATTTACATCATTCTTAAACTCCGGGGCTGGAAATCATTCGATTATTTTAAATAGAATATTAGTTTAATGACTCCATTTATACCATAAACTTGGTCTCGTCTTTGCATGAAATTGTTCTTCTCGCTCCACATAACGACGTATTATCCTCGCTTTTTTTCCGTTCATTGACAGGGAACATCTTCACGAACCAAACTATCATCTTCCTGTTTTCCTTCGGTTGCAATGTTTCCCGAAATATTTAATTCTGCGTTCACAGATTGAATTTATTAGTTTCAGAAGATCCCGTTAATGTTGAAAGCAGCGATTCTTTGCTTAAACTTTCTTTCTCAACCCCCTCTCTCTTTTTTCTCATACCCTCTCTCTCTCTCTCACTCATTCACTCATACCCTCTCTCTCTCTCTCTCACTCATACCCCCCCTCTCTCTCTTCTACAGAATGGAGAACAATAAAGAAAGCACAGATCTCTCTCTCTCTCATCATTCATTCATCATTTCATTTTACGTCCACTTTTCCCTGCTTGCAAGGGTGAGACGGGAACTGATTCTGGCTCGATTTCTACAGCTGGATGCCCTTCCTAACACCAACCTCATTTACAGTGAGTGCTGGGTGCTTTTTTGCCATGGCACCTCCACGACCACTTTGCAGTGGAATGATAGAGACCCCAGTCCCTATCATCTCATTTCTACAGCTGAGTAAACTGGAGCAATGTGAAATAAAGTCTCTTGCTCAAGGAAACAACACATCACCCGGTCTGAGAATTGAACTCACAACCTTTCGATTGCAAGGCCAATGCTCTAACCACTAAGCCATATCTCTGTCTATATATATATGTGTTTGTTTGTGTGTGTGTATGAACCAGCGTTTGTCGCCATTCTCTCTCTCTCTCTCTCTGTCTATCTGATTATCTTGTATAACGACCTATCTCACTCTCTCTACATCCCACTTTCTCTCTTTAGATGTATATGTGTGTGTGTGTGTGTGTGATATATAGAGAGAGAGTTGCAACATGTATGTAGTTTCATAGATTTTTGATGGCAGTAGTGAGAGGAATGAAGCGTGTAAGAGAGAAGGTTACAGCATGTATTTAGATTTATCGATTTTTTTTTCATAGAAGCAGGAAATTTTTGGCAAAAATTATTACGCGTTGACCTGACTTGGTAAATTTGGAGCACATTGGAAAAAAAATCATCAACATCGGTACAGAAATGTGGAAATGCATAAAAATCATACACACACACACAGACAGATATCTACCGTTTTATATATATAGGGATAAAAAAGAACAAAAGGAGAGAAAGAGGAAGGACAACTAGACAAAAGAAGAAAGAGATGGGAAAGAAGAGAGGGTGACAGACTCTACAATTAGGTCAAAGTGGTGTTTCGAGTGCGTTCCCACGGACAATGGCACACGCTGCAACAGCCACCTCACCACACGAGGCTCCTTCCTCAGACAGGCTGCTATCGATACAAATTACGACATTTATGTGGTTCACGAGCACGGAGTCCGAGGCGTTGAGCTACATCGATGCGAGTGCACTTGTCATCAAGAAGCATACCGCAACTGTTTAGCTGCGAGGGAAGCGAAGCAGTGTTGGTCCAAGCCAGACTCGATCTGCTCAAAAGTAGACCTGCACTTGATCGTCCCAGTTACGTTGGACATTTGTATACTGGGAGATGGAGGGAGCTTCGCTGGTTAAGTCGGCCAGAGCTTGCTCCAGCTCTTGGGTTAATCAGCTTCTGCCATCTTACTGAGGACCTCGCTGATGAGGGTGCGACTGAAGGAGATTGAGGAAAGGCAGTCCGGCAGAGCCAGATCGGATGCGGATTGGAGGCCGACACCACTGAACCTCACAAGGAGCTTAATAATTATGTACTTAACTTTTAATAAGTTGACTTGAGTGTTGCCAAAGCTGATGAAATATGTACCACTAGTATACTAAATTAAACTCATCAGCTGTAGCCAACCCACTTTAAAAAATAATAATTGTTTCTACTTTTGGCACAAGGCCAGCAATTACCCAGTGCATTATTGGTACTTTATTTTATCGACCCCGTAAGGATGAAAGGTAAAGTTAACCTCGGCGGGATTTGAACTCAGAATGGCAAGGGCCGTAACTCAATGCGTCAAGGCATGGCGTCCGACCCTCTACCGATACTGCCAATCCACCAATAATAATGATTATCGAAAATAAACAAATGAATTTTTTTTTTTTTTATTTACTCTATCAGCTGTTTATTTCTAGCAGATTTTTAAGAACATTTTTCATAATGTCATGAAAAGCCATTGACATTATATGAAAATAATTGAGCAGTATCTAATAAAAAAAAAATGCACTATTAAAGGGAACAGGAAATGAAGGAAAAAAAAAAAAAAGGAAAGAAGGATCAAGTAACAAAAGAAAGGGAGAGGGGAGAAAAGACACTACACCTCAGTCTGAGTTGTGCCTCAGCCAACCCCCACAACAAAATGGCAAAAGCGTTACCGTGGAGAATGACCAGAGACACCCGCTGCAACAGCCACTCCACCTCACGGGGTTCCCTCCTCATGTGAGCCGCCATCTTTCTGACTTTGCGGAGGAATACAGCAGTGCAGAGACCAAGGAGGCCAGAGATCTTAATGTAGACCATTGCAAAGATGAAGCGGTCGGACAGGCCCCGGTGTAATTGAACATGGAGGAAATCAGCAGTGCGGGGACCAAGGATGCCAGAGGTCTCAATGTAGACCGGTGCAAAGATGAAGCGGTCAGTCAGGGCCCGGTGTAATTGAACATAATTTGATTTGTTTGTTTTAGATGAAAGCAAGATTCTAAACAGTCGAGTCCCTGATTTGATTTCCAGTTGAAATTTATTTCGTCTTTTTCATAACTACTGTTGCCGTAGAAATAAATATGAATATCACATTTTATTTCTATATCCGAACATTTAGTTATATTCTGTAAAGGTTTTAATTTTCTACAATGTACAATTTTGTATGTTCATTTACTCTTGGGTCCCAAATAATAGGATGGGGTGATATTGAAAAATCGATAATTTTTCTAGGTTAAGTCCCTTGATATTTTTAAAAACCAATATTAGTCGTTTAGTTTACATATTGAGACCACACCACATCCTGCTTATTTTATAACGTATGGGATTTCTTGTAATGTTCTTTTTTTCTTCTCATGTATAACTTTTTTTAATGTCTTAAGAAAATCAATTGCCGCTACCACTTGAAATAAAATTTCACCGGAGAAAGATTAGCCAAACTTAATAAGGAGGAGGGCAGGGAATCTGAAAAATTGATAAGCGCGGGGGGCGGGGGATTATTCAAGACCCAAGCACAGTGGTTATCTCATCAATACTTTGGCAAATACGAATGAAACCCGTTTCATTGGAGAAGTCTAATAAAATGGTTTACACCATAATTTTTTTGATAATTAAAACAATATTATCTTTTACCAAGTGCTTAATTAATACTTATTACATTAAATATATGATAGATGCTGCATCAATGACGCGATGAGCACCCCGTTGTAAGATCAATTAAATCAACGGTCATCAACCTTTCGGACATTATGGACCACTAAATTCATAATTTTAAATACCGAGGACCACCAAAATTTTCTCTGAGACCACCATTGGTCCGCGGACTACCGGTTGGCGAACACTGAACATACCTATTTGCTAAATTAACATCTAAGTGGCTGAGTATTCCTTAGACACATGTACCCATAACATAATTCTCAGACAGAGTGAGTATCTGACTTGTCTAGACATTTAAAATATAGGAAAGTGGATTCCTTCACCACTCAGCTATGCCTCTGTTCATTTGCATTAAATATGTTAACTTTAATTTATCTTTAATTATATTCACTTTTTTTTTTCAATAGTGTGATGAACTAGTGTTGGTAGATAGTAATGAGAGGGAGGTGGTCCAGTGACCAAGAATGCCGGAAGTCTCCATTGCTACAGGTTCAACAACAAACCCATCAGAGAGTGACCATTCTTCAAAAGCTTATGATCTTCGGCTTGTAGAAGAGCAAAGCTTAGGTCTGTCACTAAATGCATCAGGTTACTGCTGGAGAAGGATTTAATATTTATTTCAGCTCTCTGTATTCTGAGTTCAAATCCTGCTATGGTCAATATGGTTTCATCCTTTCAGAGTCAATAAAATAAAGTCCCTTTCTAGGGCTGTGGCTTGGCAGAATTGTTGGAACATCTAATGAGGTGCCTTACATTATTCATTTAGGATCTTTGCAATCTCAGCTCAAATACCACTGTGGCCTATTGGGCAGTAGACTTAATCCATTGCCTAGTTTAACACCACCACTTGGCTATTGAGTGCTTTCAGCAAAGTCTACTCTATTTCGAACATTTGTACCAGGTCTTCGATTTGAGAATAGCTTCCTCTTTCCCTCCCTCACCAACCACAGATGTCTTGGAAAAGGTCATGAGCATGCCATTCCTTCACTGATTAACCCTTTCATTTCCATATTTCTAATGAAAGACACTGCCTATGTCATTAGCCCTTTTGTTACCATATTTCTAATTAAATACACTGCTTTTATGTTCAAATTCGTTTTGAAAATAATGAAACATTTGGAGGAATGAAATAAAATAACTAAGCTTTTCATTAGTAAGTTGATATTTAGAGCATTACTTAACAAAAATTTCTAAAATAAAATTATGGTGGAAGGGTTTCATATAAGGATAAATATTTTTAAATGAACAATTTTGTATCACAAATCCAGGGTGGTTTCAGGCAGCTTAGTATCAAAAGGGTTAAACAATAAAAACAAACGAAATGCAGACCTTTTGCTATTGTTGAGTAGCTCCAGTCAGTTTCTGTTATTAGTATAATTTGCTAAGTTAACACACATTGATTGCATTGATTGTGGCATGTTACTGATATATATTTCACTGATTAAAAAGAAGTCAACCATTACAGGATTCCAGCTGAAAACGTATCTATTAAATCAATTATTAAATCAATTATGAAACTTGAGATGTCTCTTTACACCTACTCTGTCATCAATCCTACATTTTAGTCTGGTATGTTTGGAAGTTTGTAATTTTTAACGAAAGAAAATGCTTTCTCATATGTCATTTTACAATATGAGACCTCACTAGAGTTAAAAGCAGTTTTTGTTTTTTTTAAAGAGGGTAAACAGATGATATTACCAGTAATGCTCAACACATTTCCTATTACAGTTGAGGTTTTACTAACAAATTTAGAGCTGAATTTGTTCATGTATTTACTGGTCAACATTTTAACCATATTTTTTATTGATTAACAAGTTGTTAAAATAGCTGGCAGAGTCATTAGAACATCTGATAGAATGCTTTGTGGTATTCATTCTGGTTTTCTGCTCTCAAGTTCAAATCCATTTGAGGTCGATAAAAAAAAAGTACCAGTCTAGTACTGTGGTTGATTTTTCTTCTACATCTCTTTCTCACTTCTTTTTTCTCACTCTCTATCCTTCTCTGGAAGCAATCTGCTGTATTTCAATATGGCACTCCTACAACTCCCTCGGGAGTTATGGGTCCATACATAACATAAATAATTGTTTCTACTTTAGGCACAAGGCCAGCAATTACTCAGTACATTACTGGTACTTTATTTTATCGACCCCGTAAGGATGAAAGGCAAAGTTAACCTCGGTGGGATTTGAACTCTGACTGTAAAAGGACGTAACTATGCTAGAAGGCATACATAACATAAATAATAGCTGAAATTTGGAAGGGTTTTGTTCAAAATATTTGAATTCTTATGTAACAGCTCTCTCTGTAAGAAAAAGAGAATAGAGTTCTGAATGGCAAACATTTCTCCAGTTCTCCAACATCATGGTTCTGTAAGTAGTATTGCCATGGTGTAATTTCATAGAATCTGTCTTTCCTCCAATTTTCCAGTATGATATTTCTGTAAGAGGTATTGCTGTAGAGATATCCTCCATATTCACTGCTCACACAAGGTAAATATTCTCCATAACTACCCCTTTACACACTACACACCATGCAGCGACTCATTCCCCACCTCCAGCCTTGTTGCTTTGGCCATCTACCTGGGCTCCGCTGTCCACACTGCGGAGGATAAGAAGATAGTCAAGTACCTGAGCTTGACCAACAGCTCAGGTTGTCATAGTATATGGTGTTGTTTATCGCCCCCCAAACTACCATCAGGACACACAGCTTTGCGATATCCTCAGAGTTGCTGCCAAGAAAACAGCCACTTATGTGTTTATTGCAGGTGACTTCAATCATCCTGAGATCGATTGGGAAACCTTTCGTTGGCCACAAGGTGCAAACGATTTCCTTGAACTAGTGCTGGACTCAAACTGGTCACAAGTAGTCACCTCTCCAACAAGAGGTGACAACACTTTGGACCTGATCTTCACCACTACTCCTGAAGTGGTTATCAGTTGTACTACTGAGGAACCTCTAGGCGACTCTGATCATGCTATGATCATTGCCAATCTGGCACTTGAGGGCAGCAACAAAAACCAGAGCCATCTCCAATCTGCTTGCTTTGATTGGAAGAGGGCGGATTGGAACTTGTACTGCACTGAGTTACAGCGCCCAAACTGGCATGAGATGTATAACTCTGGAGATGTGAACTCTATACTCCAGAGCATCCTGGACTCAATATGGATAGCGTGTGCAGCATCAGTGCCACGGAAGCGGAAAAATAACCACCCCAAAAGTGCAATCTGGGAAACTTCAGCGGTCCGACTTGCCAAGAAAGAATGTCGGAACGCTGAACGGGAATATAAACTGCATAAATCAGATGCCAACAGAAAAAAGCGGAATAAATCTTCTAACCATCTCAAGCAAGTGACAAAGAAGGCAGTGCTTGAATTTGAACAGTGCATCGCAACCAATCCTGACAGTAAGGTGTTCTGGAAATATGTTCATTCAAAGCAGAGACCTCACTCTCCAGTTGGTCCTCTTCGCAATCCCCACACAAGCCAGATCACTGACGATCCCAAGGAATGCGCAGAACTCATTGTTGAGTGCTATGCAAGTATTTTTACTGTTGAAAACCAGAATGTACCATCTCCACCATCTCTAACATCAAATTCCATAACAACTATGGAATTTACACCTACAATGTTGCGACGTCACCTTAAGAATAAGCGCAACTATGCCTCCCCTGGTCTTGATGGTGTGACATACCTGCTTCTCAAACGTGGCGGGTATTTCCTTTTGCACCAGCTTTCTTTCTTCTTTCAATACCGTCTCAACAATGATGCTACTCCGGAGCAGTGGAAAACTGCCAGTGTCATTCTCCTGTTCAAAAAGGGCAACCGCATGTCACCTGTCAACTATCGTCCAGTCAGTCTTACTAGCTGTATGGCCAAACTGATGGAATCCTGTGTCAGAGAAACACTTTGGAACTTCTGGAGCTCTCACAGCCTCATCCGGCCCTCACAGTTTGGATTTATCCCTAACTCCAGCTGCTGTGATCAGCTTATCAAGTTCCTTGAGGACATCACCCGGATCACTGACAGCGGCTCATGGGTGGATGTTGTTTACCTTGACTTTGCTAAGGCTTTTAATTCTGTGCCACACAAAAGACTTATGGCAAAACTCTCTGCAATGGGTGTGAGGGATGATCTTTTCGACTGGTTGAAATCCTTCATTCTCAGCCGAAAAGAAGTAGTCACGGTTCTAGGACAGCATTCTTCACCATATGAGATGTTATCTGGTGTACCACAGGGATCTGTTCTTGGTCCTCTTTTGTTTGTGGCATATATTAATGACATAGATGCCAACTTACAGAATGCCACGGTACTAAAATATGCAGATGACATCAAGCTGTACCTTGAAATCAAAAGGACTGATCCTGAAATTTACAACTCTTTCCTACAATCAGACCTGGACACAATGCAGCAATGGATCACAGACTGGCAACTGAAGCTGGCTGTGGACAAGTGTACCACCATGCATTTTGGAAGGAAAAATCCAGCGTCCACATACTCCCTCCACAACATTGATATCAAAAAGTCCTCTTGTGAACGTGACCTGGGCATTACTGTCAGCAACGATTTGCGTTGGACAAAGCATGTCTCTAAGATTGTCAAGAAGGCCGAGGGTGTCTTGGCATCACTCAGCAAGATCTTTGTTAGCCGCTCTCCAGCCATCTATTTAAAACTGTATACAGCTATGGTTCGACCACACTTGGAATTTGCATCATCAGTCTGGAACCCCTATCTTGCTCAGAACATTGACCTCCTGGAAACTGTTCAGAGACGTGCAACCAAGCGCATACCCTCTATCAGACACCTACCATACTCTGAACGCCTTGCTTCCCTGGGCATGGATTCATTGAAGCTCCGACGTCTGGCAATGGACTTGGTGAATACCCACAAAGTTTTTAACCATCTCGCCAATTGCAACCCTGAGCGCCTCTTTGATCTCCATGTGTCTAACACACGTGGACATGCCTACAAGATAAGAAAACAGCACAGCTCCCATGACTTTCGTAGACATTTTTTCACGCTCAGAGTTGCTGAAGCATGGAACAAACTGCCTGCGTCAATTGTTAGCTGCCGAGACACTGCATCCTTTAAGACACTCATGCTTCCCGAAATACGCCAAAACTACACCTGATGTACCCCTTCCATACACATGCACACGTGTGTATCATGACTCGTGCACTGTCCATTTTACTGATGTTTGTGCATTGCCCTATGTACTGTACATGCACTTTTTTGATGAGTTGTGGTGCACCTGGGCACTGTACACAATATTTCATTATTGTTATTATTATTATATCATGACTCATACACTGTTCATTTTCCTGACATTTGTACATTATTCTATTTACTATACATGCACCTTTGATGAGTTGTAGTGCACCTGAGCACTGTACACAATAATTTCATTATTATTATTATTATTATATGTCCCTCCCCCTCTTCCCTTCTTTTGTTGCTTTATCCTTTATTTTTTACCTCATCATCATCATTTTACATCCGCTTGATGATTATATCTTATAGCAGAATAGCCATTATAGTTACACATACACATCAAGTGTGAAAATACTTTCAGTTTCTTTAAATCAACTAAACTACCAGTAGTGACAATGTTTCTTCTGTTCCCTTCAAACAATTCACCGAAGAACCCATATCTAATTTACACTCTTCACTCCTCCTCTCTGAGTATATCTATATCTTTGGAAGAACATGCCATTCCTAAGAAAGGCAACCAGCCCTCTAACCCTGCCAATTATCATCCTTCCTTATTCACTTCTAAACAACCACCAGCATAACTTCACAAAACCATATCTAATAGTAAATGACCTTCATAAAGCTATATCTAATAGTAAGTGACCTTCACAAAGCTATATCTAATAGTAAGTGACTTTCACAAAGCTATATCTAATAGTAAGTGACTTTCACAAAGCTATATCTAATAGTAAGTGACTTTCACAAAGCTATATCTAATAGTAAGTGACTTTCACAAAGCTATATCTAATAGTAAGTGACCTTCACAAAGCTATATCTAATAGTAAGTGACCTTCACAAAGCTATATCTAATAGCAAGCAACCTTCACGAAGCTATATCTAATAGCAAGCAACCTTCATAAAGCCATATCTAATATCAAGCAACCTTCACAAAGCCATATCTAATAGTAAGTGACCTTCACAAAGCCATATCTAATATCAAGCAACCTTCACAAAGCCATATCTAATATCAAGCAACCTTCACAAAGCCATATCTAATAGTAAGTGACCTTCATAAAGCCATATCTAATAGTAAATGACCTTCATAAAGCCATATCTAATAGTAAGTGACCTTCATAAAGCCATATCTAATAGTAAGTGACCTTCACAAAGCTATATCTAATAGTAAGTGACCTTCACAAAGCCATATCCAATGGCAAGAGACATCCTCTTCTATATCACTCGCCTGTATGCCCTCGCTCTGGATATATTTGGTGAAAACTGTGTCATTGAACTTGATATCAGTAAAATATATGATTGTGCCTGGTACACAGATCTTCTGACAAACCATCTCAATATCACACCTCACTTAAACATCAACAACACACTACTAGAACCCTAAATATCCCAACACATAACAACCAAACAATATCACACCTCCCTTAAACATCAACAACATACTAATAGAACCCTAAATATCCCAACACATAACAACCAAACAATATCACACCTCCCTTAAACATCAACAACATACTAATAGAACCCTAAATATCCCAACACATAACAACCAAACAATATCACACCTCCCTTAAACATCAACAACACACTACTAGAACTCTAAAGATCCCTACACATATCAACCAAATAATATCACACTTCCCCTAAACAACAACACACTACTAGAACCCTAAAGATCCCTACACATATCAACCAAATAATACCACACCTCCCCTAAACAATAACACTACTAGAACCTTAAAGATCCCTACACATATCAACCAAACAATGTCATCACATAACAAGAAATGAATTAAAATTGATGGTGGTGGGTCTCATCTCATTAAGTATGTTAAGCTATACAATCAAACCAAGTTTTAGATAACTTTAGCTGAAAACATGATCTCAAGTAACTAAAATATGGATTACATTCCCTCTTTTGTTTGGATGGGGAAGGGGGTGTCCATCCTCTCCCTTACCACCTTTTCTCAAGGTCTTATTGACATATCTATGGTTACTGGACTATAGGAAGAAATCATACACTGATGATACACTGCTGTGGTTTAAATTGAGGAGGTCAGCCAATGTATGTATGTATGTAGGACATACATGCATGCACACGTGTGTGTGTGTGTGTGTGAGTGTGAGTGTGAGTGTGAGTGTGTGTGTGTGTGTGTGTGTGTGTGTGTTGTAATGTCCTACAGTGTCTACTAGTTTATTATAATTCCATACCTCCATGCTTCCTGAAATTCGCCAACACTACCCCTGATATCCCCCCTCCGTACACATGCACACATGTATATTATGACTCATACACTGTTCACTTTCCTGACATTTATACATTATTCTATGTACTCTACATGCACCTTTGATGAGTTGTAGTGCACCTGGGCACTGTACACAATAATGTCATTATTATTATTTATTATATACCTTATATGAATATTTAGCTTAAAATGTATAAACCTTTACCCTTCACCTCTTCAATGTTGCTATGAAATAATTTTTACATAGCAGTTAGTTTTCTGTCTTCTATTTATAACTGATTAACCTAAGGTCAGTCTTGATTGAGCAGATCTATGATCAAAGTCATGCCAGCCATGACCATCCTCGTTTTTTAGGGTATGTATGACTAACTTATCTAATATGTCCTTGCTTTATTTGAAACAGTAGAGTGTACTTTGAGGGAAATTTAGCTGTTATTTCTAACAGACCGTCAGCATTCTATTTTTTTTTTTTTTTTCATATAAGTAACTTTAAATAAGAAATAATTTCAATGGGTGATTCGGCTTTTTTGATTTTACTTTAAGTTTTAATATTGATTTATTTGTTAACCAATTACTTATGAAGCAGGTGTTACACGCGATAATTTGGCGGACCAGTTCTGCTAGAGACACCACTATAACAGAAGATTGCCGAGTGCTTAATATAGGGTCAGCCAAGTAAGACATGATACAAGTGTCGTAAATTTCAACTTAGATGGGAGTTTCATATAGCTGGCAAGTTGAGAGGAGCAGAAGCTGTTGTAGTAGCGGTAGAAGATCACTTAGGATGTACGAAATATGTTGTATGTTAAGTTATTATAAAAACACATGCAAGCAAGTATACATACTTATCTGCCGCTACATAATTTGTTGTGTAAAACATTGTTGAATAAAACTTATTGAACGTTTATATAGTTCTTTATGTAATCAATTTAATAATATAACTAGGTACTACTAAGAGTGACATGCATGTCACAACTTTCCTATTTTTCGTCAACTATAAATATATGCTGACAGTAATGTTAAGTAAAAGTAAGCTCCACACGAACGAAGTCGGTACAAGGTCCATCCTTTTCATTCACCTGTTATAACTTGTTCACTTCGTTTTCGTCCTCAACACACTTGGAAAATTCCATAACGTCCCATTTAACCTACCTTACCTTTTGAATATTAGTTTTTAAACCTATTATCAAACTTTCTCAATATCTTTCATAAAATGTAAGAGTTTTTTTTTTAATCGTCAGTCCAGTTATCAAAGAGTTAAAGATAAAACAGAAAACTGTGTGAACATATAGTTGTATCTAATCGAGTAGAAATTCAAATATGGGTTAACAATGTATTCATAAGTGTGATAATTACCTTTCTTTAATAAGGTGTATGTAAATGTAACGGCATGTGGATAGATAGTTTATGAGTACTTACCTTGTAGCTAAAATATAAATCACACGCTTCATCTGTGTTGACAATATCCCGTTTCTTTGATGTTCTACTGCTCGTACTCAGAGTACTCCTACGGCTGTATGTACTACCAGGTCGATTTCTATTAAGGTTTGGGTCAGTAGCCATAGCTTGATTGTCGATAGGAGATGGCATACGATGGTCATTACTGATGAATGGGTGACCATCTGTAGGGTCATTACTGCTACCATGATAAGTGTGTACTCCGATATAACCAGGTCCTGTTGTTGGCTTTAAACTTAGGGTGGCACCAACGAACTCACCTTCCTTTTCATCTGCCGATGAAAGATGTTCATCGCTCAGGTATTCAGACACGAATTTTTCATCGGTCATCATTTTGAAAACAATTCCGTTGTATCCTGATTTACTTTATGTCACTGTACTCTTGTCTGGGGTGTGTATGGGTATGTACAAAGCTCTGTCGAGATAAAGAAGGATATATTAATTGCGAAATAGCAGCAAACCGGACATTAAAGAATTAACAACATATATTCATGGCTCTGGAAGAAAAATAAAAGATAATGTGGCGTTTATTGTTTACTATATTTGTAGAGTCACGTGTTCAACAGATCGATACAAATCATGGTTGATATTGAATGTTTGTATGTGTTGCATGTATGGTGTTTCTATGCCTAATGTTCACTGATTATTTTATAAATATGTGTTGGATATAGTAAATTGTCCATTTAGACTGGGTAGTCTTCAGATGGTTTTCAGGCTGAAGTGTCCGAAGTATGACATAACACACACACATATATATATGTGTGTGTGTATACCGAAATGGACAGACAGAAGTTTAGTATACATACAATGTATTTAAAATTTTAACAAATAAATTAAATAATTACCTAGGTCTTTTTTTATATTTATGTAATATTTCCTGAAAATTTAATTGATTCGCTTCAACTTGTGTCAGGTAAAAAGAGAACTAGCTGTCTCTCAGTCACATCACCATGCTACTACATCAATGTATCTAATTTTGCTTCCGTTACTTGACAGACTTGTTTGTACTTTACACAGTTTGCAGTTTGTAAATTGTTGCTTCACCTGGCTAACTTAATTTACAGATAATTTCGCCATCTACGCATATACATGAGTAATCAATCCAACAGCAGTCGTCTTTCTTCGCTATCAGTTTCCGTTGTTTTTATTGACTATAATTAATATTATTACTACTTGTAATTCCTTCGTATTTTTACATTAATGCTATAAAGTGGGAGTGTTGTATAAATATGAAACAATAAAACAAAGACCTACTTTCTAAGTGATGCGCATTTAAAGTGAAAAAGATAAGTTAGTTATCAGTCCTCCTTTGCAGCAAAGGTTTAGTCGTATGAGCGAAATAAATATAAATGACCTCCGCCTACTTTTCTATTTCATTGCAGGTGATGTCACATATATTCATTTCTGAATATCTGTAACTGCTCTTCCTTGTACCCATATGGTTTCCCTTCACTTTCATTTCACTAGTCCTCTTTATATCTGTGTGTATATGTATATATATATATGTGTGTGTGTATATATATAAAATAAATGTGTGTGTGTGTGTGTGTGTATATATAAATGTGCGTGTGTGTGTATCCGTTAAGGGTGAAAGCAGCGATTCTTTGCTTAAACTTTAATCTGTTATTTTAATAAATAAATATATATATATATATATATATATATATATATATATATATATATATATATATATATATATCATCATCATCATCATCATCATCAGGTTTAGCGTCCGTGTTCCACGCTTGCATGGCTTTGGACGGGGGTTTTCCCACTTGAGGCAAGAGTGGTTGTCTTGTTCGCATAGGACTGTCTGGCGGGTTTTCTACAGTTGGATGCCCTTCCTAACACCAACCACATTTACAGTGTGGGGCTGGGAGGTTTTTACCGTGTTGCCTACACGGCCACATTACAGCGTGGACTGTCTGGCGGGTTTTCTACAGCTGGATGCCCTTCCTAACACCAACCACATTTACAGTGTGGGGCTGGGAGGTTTTTACCGTGTTGCCTACACGGCCACATTTACAGCGTGGACTGTGTGTTTTTTTGTCGTGACACCTACACGATCTCATTTGTTTCGGCCTGGATGTTGTGGGACCAACATAACTTTACATTGAAAGGGGCGGTGTGGATGGGGTGGAGGTGGTGGGACGGGGGGGGGGGGGGGTTGATAGAGATGCCTACTGACTGTAGTAGGTTTTTACTTTGTATTTAGGTAAGGCGGGTCTTCTCTATTACTGAGTACCGCCAAAGGTCTCGGTCCAGTGACATTGTCTTGGAGAGGTGTAAGCGTGTGAGGTCGGAATTTATCAGCTCGTCCCATGTTTTTCTGGGTCTGCCTACTCCGTGGCTACCGTCTATCTTTATTGCCCTGCACTTTGTTATACAGCTGTCGTCTTTCATGCGCATCACGTGACCGTACCAACGTAGCCTTCTCTCGAGTAAACAACATCTGATCCCTCTTATTTCTAATTTTTTTTTTTTATATATATATTTATATATATATATATTATATATATATCATCATCATCATCATTTTACGTCCGCTTTTCTCTGCCTGGTTCAGAAGATTCGTGGTTTACTGAAGAAGGTACCAAAATCAGCACTCTATTCTATGCCAGAATGTATATATGAGATGAGGTTTTGGTTTTGCTTGATTAACAAGTCCAATGAGGAGACTGGGCTGGTATAAGGTCTATAACATTGACACAGATCCTGTGTCACTCATCTGTGAAATAGTCATAACTGTGCTTAATCAATAGAGGTCTTAATGTGAAACCTTGTTCTTAATAAATATATATGTGCGTGTGTGTGTTGAGAGAGAGAGTCCCGAGTTCAATCAGGGGTAACCACAGTATGTGAAGTACTCAATACATTAGTAGAGTACATACAAAATTTTATATAGAAATGGTTTCTATAGGACTAGAACTGTTTCATTCGAAAGAAATCATCAGGAAAGCCTGATGATTTCTTTCGAATGAAACTGTTCTAGTCCTGTAGAAACTATTTCTATATTAAGTTTTATACATATATATGTATATATATATAATATCATCATCATCATTTTACATCCGCTTTTCCCTGCTTTCAAGGGTGGGGCGATATATATCATCATCATCATCATCATCGTTTAACGTCCATCTTCCACGCTAGCATGGGTTAGACGGGTGTTGTCCCACTTGAGGCAAGGTCATATAGGACTATCTGGCAGGTTTTCTACGGCTGGATGCCCTTCCTAACACCAACCACATTTACAGTGCAGACTGGGAACTTTTTACCGTGTTACCTACAAGTCCACATTACAGCGTGGACTGTGTTTTTTTGTCGTGACACCTACACGATCTCGATCTCATTATCTCATTTATTTGGACTGGATGTTGTGGTACCAACTTTACAGAGAGAGGGTGGTGTTGGTAGGAGTGGGAGGATAGGGTAGGGGTAGTGGATTGGGGTGTATATTTGGTTAACAGGTGCCTACTGACTGTAGGTTTTGCTTTGTACATAGGCAAGGTGGGTCTTCTGCATTACTGCGTAGTGCCAAAGATTTCGATCCTGTGTTATTGTCTTTGAAAATTGCAATTGTGCAAGGTCAGATTTTATCACCCTATCCCAAGCCTTTCTAGGTCTTCCTACTCCATAGTTTTCATCAACTTATATCGCTATGCACTTTTTTATACAGCTGTCGTCCTTCATATGCATCACATGGCCATACCAACGCAATTTCCTCTCTTGCACACTGCATCTGATCCTTCCTATGCCCAAATTCTCTTTTAGTTCATTTACGCTTTGCTGTTCATGTATATTACTATTACACATCCATCAGAACATGCAGGCTTCATTTCTTTCCAATCTTCACAGGTCCTCTGCGCACAGTGATCAGGTCTCACTACCATGTAATATTGTTGATCATATACATGCATATTACAATCTGCCCTTCATTTAAGGGGGGGAAATGTTTGTAGCTAGCTGTGGTAGTAGCTCGTTGAACTTTCTCTATCCTGTTCTTACTCTGGCTACTGTACTGTCGGAACACCCTTCTCCACTGCTGATTTGGTCACCCAGCTAATGGAAACTGTTGACTATTTCTACAGAGCCATCTGGGCATTTGAAGGAGCTAGTATCCAGTGGGCACTTGCTACTTATTGCACTTGTGCATCGATATATATATATATATATATATATATATATATATATATATATAAGCAGATGTTAAAATGACGATGATGATGATGATAATATATACATATAATACATATATATATATATATACATACAAATTAATATAAATTAATATATGATAAACACTAATACAATTATATAAGTGTTTGTATTGCAAATGACCAAGTTAGCTAGATTGAAAAATACTAATTAAATTAATACAGTTTGCCTGTCTCGATTTAAAATAATAAATCAATAAAAACAAACCCATATTGGCAATAGCCGTGATACCTGGACAAATTTAAATTTCAAAACTTAAATCCGTTTCGCAACAATAAGTGAAAATTCCATTTCTGTGCTCTTCTGCAGGTATCCAGAAAATTGGTATGTTTCACCTCAAAATACTTAGGAATTATTTTAAATCGAGACAGGCAAACTGTATTAATTTAATTAGTATTTTTCAATCTAGCTAACTTGGTCATTTGCAATACAAACACTTATATAATTGTATTAGTGTTTATCATATATTAATTTATATTAATTTGTATTTCACGGCTCAGAAATATCTCTTTCTTTGAGCTATTTAATTGTAAAAGACTGTTTGTGTTTATAACTCTATATATAGTATATATATACATATATATAATATCATCATCATCATCATAGTTTAACGTCCATCTTCCACACTAGCATGGGTTAGACGGTTTTGTTCCATTTGATGCGCGAATTGTCGCCAGACCATGTCTCGCTTGCACGGTTTTTTTTCTCTGGCAGGTTTTTTACAGCTGGATGCCCTTCCTAACATATATATATATATATATATATATTAGCTCATAGTTCTTAGTCTGGCTTATTCCATCGGGAACATAAGTTAACCAATCGTCTCCAACACTGTCAGTTGGCGGCAGCTCATTCATATCCATGCCAGGTTATGTTGACGGTTTGTAGGTTAGTTGGAATGTCTGCCACCAGGTCATATTCGGTTGGCCTCTTTTCTGCTTGTCTTCAGATGGAGTCCATGTCATTGCCATTTTGGAAGGCACAGAATGTGGCTTGGAAAATAGAACCAGCGCTCTGTGACAATATCCTGCAGTGTACGTAGCCCTGCTCTCTGAGGATTTCTTCATTCCTAACTCGATCTCGCCAGATGACCTTTAGAATATTACACAAGCATCTTTCATGGAAAGTGTTTTGACATCTGTCCGTCTTTGCAGTGTATTTTCATGTTTTGCAGGCATAGCTAGCCATGGGAAGTACAATGTTGGTGTACATGCACAGCTTGAAGTATGTGTGGATGGCTGCATTTGACCGTTGGAACATTGTGGTCCTTCGAACCCTGCAGTTGATATCCAAATCAATGTCGCCACTGTTGCTCAGGATGCTGCTAAGGTACGTGAAGTGGTCGACCTCATCCAGCTCCTGTTGGTTCACTTTAACTGCAACTACCTGGCCAAGGTCACTTACCACCTTCATTTAGGTGTTGATTCATAATCCGATCTTCTCAGTGTTCAGCTAGAGGGAGGTTGTTAGCTCCTGCAGGTTTGTATTGTCCTCAGCTAACAAGGTGATGCCATTAGCAAAATCCAGGTCTTTCAGCCTTGATTTTCCTGTCCACAAGATCCCCCCACCGATTCCGTCAGCAGTCTTTTGTTATACAAAATCAGCTGCCAGCAGGAACATTGGCAGAGAGAGGATGCAGCCTTGTCTGACCCCAGAGATGATATCGAAGAACTCTGTTGTACTGGATTTAGCTTTCACACAACAGCTTGAGTTTGTGTACAGGTCTTTGAAGATGGTGATGAAATTCTGTGGAATGTCATACAAGTGAGCAATATTCCACAGTGACTCCCTGTGTATACTGTCAAATGCTTTTTGAAAGTCAATGAAGTTGACTGCCAGTGGCTTTTGCAGCTTGATGCACTGCTCAATGATGTTGTACAGTGTAAAGATCTGTTCAGCACATGATCAATTGCTTCGGAAACCCAGTTGTTCTTCTCTGAGCATAGAGTCTACATCTTGTCATTACCATCATAGCAAGACTGTGCTGAGAACACTTTGCCTGGGACCGACAGCAGTGTGATGCCACAGCAGTTGTTACAATCTGTTAGATCCCCTTCTTCAGCAGTTTAACAAGGTTCATCTGTCCGGTCAGTACTGTGATATTGTTATCTTTACCAGACTTCAGCATCTCTGCTGAGATCTCATCAAGTCCTCCGGCCTTGTTGTTCTTCACATCCTTGGTCATATCTCTTCTTTCCTCTTCAGTAATTTGTTCTTCAAACATATATATATATATATATATATATATCATCATCATCATCATCATCATCATCATCATCGTTTAACGTCCATCTTCCACGCTTGCATGGGTTATCTAAAAGCTAAACAGAAATAACAAAATAAACAATACAGTATATGGAAGGAATATATTACTTTAACGCTTGAAATAGCAGTAAGAGGGTCTTAACGTTTCATGCGCTAGTCCTTCATCAGAAGAAAGAATGAGAAATTAAATAGATTGAGGGGATAGGCAGGGTAGATCAGAAGAAAAAAAATTTAAAGAAAAATAATAGGCCCATTCATGTTGCCATCTCTTGGAAAACTGTTGATGCTGGCATTTTGTGTATGATATAGTTTTTTAGAAAAGTGGATGATGGAGCACATCTAACTAAAAGGGAAAAAAATGTTTTGTATATAGAGCTATATATATACATATATATATATCAATTTGATATATACTGGTTCACAATGTGCTTTATGTAATATAATATAATACACACACACGTGTATATATATCCCTATATATATATATAGGGATTGTAACATTTATATATTCGGATATGTGCATTGGGCAGATGGATCGGGTACAAATCTACACCAGGCCTACACGAGAAATTCGCAAGGGACTGCACCGAGAGGGATAGAGAGAAAGAGTAACTTGGAAACCGTGCGAATGAACTTTTGAGGTAAGTAGCCTCACTGCTATGACACTAGAACCTTCTGCCAACTTAACCTGTGACTTTCTCTTTCATATGTACTCCAATAGGCCAAAACTGAGGAGTATGAAAAGAAGGGGCTCAACAATATTTCTATGAACAATGCACGTAGACAGCTAAACTGTACTTTCAACTTCTTAATTTTCTCCAAACAAAACAAGTTTCCTGTTGGTATATTTTCGTGAGGCACTCACAAATAAACATTTCTCATTGGAGGTGCTATTACCAATGTTCTTACCCGTGCAGCACCGGGATACACAGCTAGTATTACATAAAACACATTGTGAACCAGCATATACTTTCTTAGGCACTCAGAGTTTCCTAATGTAAGCTGATCTTATTGTCACATCATTCAACAACCACAAGCCAAAATCAGTTCTCTATGAGCAAGACATTGTCACCTGACCTGACATTGCCCACAACAGGACAACTTGTCTAACCCATGCTAGCGTGGAAAATGGACGTAAAATGATGATGATGATGATGATAACCACCAACACTACTACCACAACCACTCAAAAGGCTATTATACTCTAAAAGCTGTGTCCTTATCTCTACCCAACACATAAACTTAGTGGTGCTGAATATCTTACAGTAGACTATTCTTCAGTATTAATTGAAATAAGAGAAGAAATCTTTCTATTCAGAGTTGTTGTTGTTTTTTGTTGTTGTTGTTGTTTTGCATGCATTTTGTTTGATCTGTTTCTTTGAGGCAATTTCAAATTCTGGTTTCTACTTTGACCATTTTCATACCAACCAACTGACCAACCATCCAAAGACTTTTTAATTCCGATACAAAATGTTTTAAAATGTGCATATCTAAACCAAACACCAGTTTAATAACCACAAAGTTATATTACTAAATCTCTTGAAGTCCTTGGTTACATTTTAAATAAATGTTAAAATACAAGTGGAATATTTACCATAGAGTAAAAAACAACAACAATTTCAACATATTTTGTTATGACTTCAAGATAAAAGTCTACTACTAGTGATGGATAAGTGCTTTGTGGTATTTGTTCCTACTCTTTAGCTTCTGTGTTCAAATCCTGACAATGTCAGCTTTGCCTTTCATCCTTCTAGAGTTGATAAAATAAAGTACCAGTGAAATATTGGGGTTGATATAGTCAACTTTCTCCCCAACCTTAATTAGAAACTATTCATTTTATTTCCCTAAATTGTTTACAACTATTTTTTCCATGTTTCCATAAATGGAATGGTTTAATTTCTGTGGGCAAAGTTTTTACTGCTCGATACCCTTTCAACTGTTAACGACTTCATTGTGAAGTAAAAGTTTTTTGTTCTCTCAGGTAAAATGGAGCAGATTTAGGTTCACTGACCAATGACACAACATATTGACAGCAGTAAGATCTGAACTTATGATTAATGGGATTAATAATTTCACTCGTTAACCTCACAGCATATCTACCTCTTCATCAGTGCCAGATTTAGGCATAAGCTAAACAAGTTACAAAGTTGTGTCAAAGACAAGATAACTTCCCGAGTGTAGACGCCTTGATAAAATGCATGGTGCACTCTGCAGAGTGCAGGAACATATGTAATTAAGATATGGCCCCAGTCCATTTTAGAGATCAATGGTTCTAATTCGTTATTGATTTGACCTGTGACAGCTCATCCAACCCTTGTTAGCTGGGGACATAAGATGAATCCCCGTACATGAGTGGTTCTTATTTTAATGAGTTAAGAGAAGAGATGAAAAGCAATGTCAACTTCATCAATATTTCATCTCAGATCATCCCTCATCATTTTACATGTTTACCATTCTAGCAAGGGTTAGATGGGTTGCCATGGTCAGAGACAACTGGATTAGAGAAACGTATCTTTCTCATCATACATTCCATATGGGGATATCCTCCCTAGTGCTAACCACTTTACAGAGTCTACTGAGTATATTTTAATGTGACAGCAACACTACCACTTTACAGAGTCTACTGGATATATTTTAATATGGCACCAGCATTACCACTTTACAGAGTCTACTGGGTATATCTTAATGTGGCACCAGTACTACCACTTTACAGAGTCTACTGGGTATATCTTAATGTGGCCCCAGCATTACCACTTTACAGAGTCTACTGGATATATTTTAATGTGGCCCCAGCATACCACTTTGCAGAGTCTACTGGGTATATCTTAATGTGGCACCAGTACTACCACTTTACAGAATGTACTAGGTGCATTTTAATGTGGCACCAGCACTACCACTTTACAGAATGTACTAGGTGCCTTTTAATGTGGCACCAGCATTACCCCTTTACAGAGTGTACTGGGTGCATGTTATCATGGTACCAGCAGTACCACACAGAGTACTGGCTGTATGTTATAGTGGCACCAACACTACCACTTTACAGAGTGTACTGGATGTATTTTATCACAGCACCAGTGTGTAACAAAAATGGCCCTTTGAACAAGTACAACTTATTTTTGTCCAGGTGAGAGGACTGGAGCAATGTAAAATCAAATGTCTAGTTCAAGAACATACTGCACCATCGAGAATCAACCCCACAACTTTACGATTGTGAGCCATACATTAACCATTAGCCCTAACACTAACCTTCACAATCAAGTGTTGTAGGTTATATCAACAATATGACTAAATGAATACTGGATGTATTTTATCCTGGAGTCAGCACTACCCTCACACACTCAACATTATATGTTGATTGAATCACAAGAAATAACTGAATACATGAATGGGTGGATAAATGGATGGATGGAGGGAGTAAATAGTGAAGCTCACAGAAAATAACCTTGAGCTGAGTTAATCAATAGATTGAATAGCTATGATCTCACTTAAGAGCAGCTACAATCCTTCAGAAAGCCTGCAGTGTTTGATCAATTGAGCAAAATAGAAAAAGAAGCGATGAAATTTATTGATTTGTTACGTGGTTCAGAAAGAATTGGAAGTGAATATTGACGATGATCTATTGGATTATTGTGAGTAATGTGTAACTTAGTTACCATATCAACAGCACTTCCATACAAAAAAAAACATATTTTTTGATATGTATTATACTTAATAACTATTATCTCTTTACTAATTGATTTCCTTGACAATATTACAACTGTATATGTAGTCATTCAACCAGCTAAACATAACAGCCAAAAATCAGTCAAATCACACCTTACCATCCGAGAAAAGAAAGGACGCTGTAGATAATATAGCATCCTATATATATAGAAAATGGTGGGTTGGTTATGATTGGAAAGCCTTTAATCCTAAGTCTGTTTTATTAGGGCTCCTATAGGAATAAAAAACAATATTTAACCCTTATATTACCATATTTCTATAAAGAAGAAGAAGAAGAAGAAGAAGAATTTGGAGGGATTTAACCCTTTAGCATTTAAACCAGCCATATCTGGCCAACATTCTCTCGTCCTTTTTTCTGTTCAAACTGGCCATAACCTGCCACTCGTGCCAGCATTAAGATATCATTCTCAAAATAAACAATAATCTCATCAAAATCTTGGATGATTTAAGATTATCTGAGATAAAGTCTTTACCATGAAAATACAATAGTAAATATACAGTAATGTAAATGCTAATGGGTTAATAAAATAACTTTTTTATTATTAAGTTAGTATTTGGAACATCACTTAACAAAGGTTCTTACATAAAAATATGATGAAACGTTTTTTTAATTTAAAATTTGAATATGAACCATCTAAAATGAGAGGGTTTATGTGATAAAACCAGTTGGAGTCACAAACAAGTTGCTATCAAAAGTATTAGACAAAGAAATACTAAGATATTCAGGTGTCCAGATTTAAAACACCTTACAATATCTAATTATATCCTTCTATTGCTCTCAATTTAAATTTTGTCTATGGTTAATTCACCATTTATCATTTCCTTCATCTGTATTTTTCCAGGAAAAAAAAAACTGTATAAATCTATATTTATTTGTGTTCAAATTAAGGCCCGGTCAACTTTAGCTTTCATTCCTTTGGGATCAATAAATAAGTGATATGATCAGTATTAACACTTATACATGCATGCATACATACATACATACATACATACGTACATGATGGCTGCCCCCTCGTTATCGAATATGGCCATTGCACGAGGGAAAAAAAACCATAATAATAACAATAATAATAATAATAACAACAATAATAATAACGACAACAACAACAATAATGATATATATATATACACACACGCGCACACACATAAACATATCTACACACACACACACACGATAGCAACTAACAGCGCTGCGATCGAATGTGGCTTTTTAGCCCAGCCAATGATCTAAAATGTCTTGCACAGAGTCGACAACCAAAACATTTACTGGGAATATAGTCGGCTGTGGTTGGAGTTCGTGTATTTTTGCATGTCGCTTGAGCCCTCCTGCTGATTTACATTCTCTACCACATGTTTGGCAACATGATGAGTAGCATCTCCACCAGCAGCCTGGTAGTCAACCACTGGTCTTACTTTATGACTGCGAAGATGACTTTCGAGTCCAGCTTTGCTTAGGCAGAGTCTCGCACAGACGCTGCATGTCAGCACCATAGGAGGACCCTCACCGTCTGGAAGTGCAACAGCAATGCTCTTCATCACATCCCGCTTTACTTTCTTGTATGCGATTTGAGATGCCCCAAAGGCAACTTTTCCCTCATATACAGTCTTTCTCCATTTATTACGATCAACAGCAACATTTTCCCATGTATCAGTAGAGATGATAGACCCCAACATCTACAACAACAACAACACCGGCACTAATGTTTACAGCAACAACAGCTTCAGAATGAAATTAAATGAACATTTACAACAACAACAATGGCATCAAACAATAAAAAAAACACACACACACACGCACACACAAAAAAAGAGAAAAAAAACATACATACATACATACATACATGCATACATATTTAGAGGTGTATTGCTTGAGACTTTGACAGCAAGGAAGAGCAAATAGAGACATACAATATAGAGGAGCAGTGGGAGTTCCTGAAAGATAACCTACTGAAAGTAACAAACGAAATCTGTGGTTGCAGCAGGTCTCTGGTGGAATAGTAGGGTAGATGAGACAATTAAGGCCAAAAGACAGGCATAGAAAGAATGGCAGAATGGGGGAAGTAGAGAAGTACCAGAATACTAGGAGAGAAGCTAGGGAAGAAGGGAAACAGAAAATAAATAGTTTAAGCATGTTCTGTAGCATGAGGACCAAAAGCGTGAGGTGTCCAGGATTGAAAGACTTGTGTCATCAGAGAAAATTGTGATGTTGATGGAGAGAAGTGTTCCTGAGATGATAATGCTGTACTTGCCCTCACTGATGCTGAAAATAAGATAGCATGGAAGTGCCTCTATGAAAGATTACTGAATGAGGAGAATGCATGGGAAGAAAATAATTTTCCCCAAGTTGACCCAACAGTGGGACTGGCTGTACAAGTCAGCAGTAGTGTAGCAAGTAAGGCACTCAAGGATATGAAGATAGGTAAGGCAACTGGACTTTCTGGGATAGTTTCTAAAAGCATCTGGAATAGTGGGTCACCCATAATCATCCATATTGTATACTAAGTAATTCAAAATGGTGTCATACTCAATGATGGGCATATCAGCAGCATGGTCAACTGCTACAAGGGCAATAGAGATGCTCTAGACCAGGCATGTCAAACATGCGGCCCTTTACAAGTAAACCTGCGGCCCGCACAAAGGTTTTTACAGCGCAAGCATGTTTTTTCTTAGTAATATAAAATTTAAAAAGTTAGTTGTAATGTGCACATTTAGTTGTTATGTGGGGCCCTCAGACAACACATATGTGACCCATGTGGCCCCCGAGGACCCTCAGTTTGATATGCTTGCTCTAGACAGACAGGCAAACTATAGAGGCATTAAGTTGTTTGACCACGTTATAAAGGTCACAGAAAGAGTTATAATACAGCTGATTAGGGATCGAGTTTACCTAAATGAGATGCAGTTTGGATTTGTGCCAGGTAAAAGTACCACAGATGCCCTCTTTCTTGTGAGGCAGCTACAGGGGAAGTACGTAGCTAAAAAGAAATCGCTCTACTTGGCATTTGTTGACTTGGAGAAAACTCTTAACAGAGTCCCTCCCCTTTCTGTTATCTGCTGAACTCTTAGAAAACTAGGCTTGTATAGAGGAACAGTCAACAAGGTCAAAATTAACAATAAGTATAGCGAAGGATTTAACATGCAGGTCAGTGTCCATCAGGGCTCAATTCTTAGCCCTCTCCTATTTATTATCATCATTAACTAAGGAGTTTAAGACTAGCTACCCATGGGAATTCCTGTATGCAGATGACCTAACCCTTACAGCAGAATCTATGGCAGAATTAGAGAGGTAATTCAAAACCTGGAAGCATGACCTAGGATCAAAAGATCTTATAGTTAACTCATCAAAGACTAAGTTCTAGTTTGTAGAAAGGAAAACGGGACCCAGATTCCCTCAGGAAAATGGCCTTGCTTAGTGTGCAGAAAAGGAGTAGTTAGAAATTCCATCCTATGTCCCAAATGCAAACAATGGGTACACAAGAAATGCATACATACATGCACACACATACATGATGGCTGCAAACTCTGCTAAGAGTATTGCAATCGCTTGTCAGATTCAGATGTGTGACACTCGGATATGGCTTTTCAAGCCTGCTAGAGATTTGCACTCCTTCGCACATTGATGACAACTATGGATCTCCCTGGCCTCAGGTCTTGCATCAGGTTACCTGTGAACCTTCACAATACCGTGGAGATCATAGTTCACTGGTTCTCTTTGAACATGGTTGCGACTGTGGCTCCTGAGACCAGATTTGCTCAAGCAAATCTTTCCACACTCAAGGCACACCAATTCAATGGAGACACTGTTCGTTTCAAGAGATACATCAGGGCATTGCTTACACACATCCCGTTTGATCTTCTCATGCTCTGTGCATCTGTCCTCAAAGTATGGACTCCATCATTCACCATTCCACGCCTAGTTTCTCTTTCAAGAGCTTCTATCTCCCAGTCGGCCACCATCAAACCAGTTTTTTTCAATGAGTCCTTTACACAATCTTTGAATCGGAGCTTTGGTTTGTGAGGTGGTCTCTTACTTTTACATGCATACATTCATACATACATACAATATATATATATATATATATATATAAATCAAGTGGCAAACCAAAAAGTCATTGTATTAACGCCTATGCACGTTTCAATTTAAATGTTAACAGGAAACACTAAAATATCCCCCAGATCCTACAATGATGTCCTGAGGATATTCATTGTTACCTGTTAACATTAAAATTGAAATGTGTGTAGGTATTTAAAAAATGATTTGAAGTATTATTTTTGGTTTCTTACTTGATTTAAATTATTATGCTCTGAGCTTTTTCACATTTGGTAATGAACAAGTATTATACCGGATCTTATGTCTCTCCTATATATACATATATATATATATATATGTATGTTCCATGTTCGTCTAGTTCTTCTAGAGAAGAAAGATCTGGAAGCCGAAAGACCCCTCAGCCAGTAACAGATTTAAAGATATTTTACTCGACGCCTATGACAGTAAAGAAGAACAGATAGAGACATTCAATGAAGAAGAGCACTGGGAGTTCCTAAAAAATAACTTACTAAAGGTGACGGACGAGATCTGTGGTTGGAGCAAGACCACAGAGAGGAGGAGAGTGACTTGGTAGTGGAACAATAAGGTAGATGAGGCAGTTAAGGTTAAGAGACAGGCATAGAAAGAATGGAAGAACGGGGGAAGCAGGGTACATTACATAGAGACCAGGAGGGAAGCCAGGTGACAAGTATACTTAGCTAGAAGGGAAGCGGAGGATAGAAAATTCAAGTATGTTTTGCAACGTGAGGGCCAGAAACAGGAGGTGTTCAAAACTGCAAGGCAGTGTGTCAGAGAGAATCATGATGTCATTGGCGAGAAGTGTATCCGGAATGATAAAGGTGAGCTTTCCCTCACAAGTGCTGAGAAGAAAGATGCATGGAAGAGTCATTATGATAGATTACTAAATGAGGAGAATGCATGGGAAGAAGAGACCCTACCCCAAATAGACCCTATAGAAGGGCCAGCAGTACAAGTTAGCAGCAGCGTAGTAAGTAAGGCAATCAAAGATATGAAGACGGGGAAGGCAACCAGTCCATCGGGTATAGCTGCCGAGTTGCTGAAGGCATCTGAGTCGGTAGGTCACACCATAACCACATGTATTGTTAACCAGGTAATACTAGAAGGTGTCATACCAAAGTATTGGTGCAGCAATTTGGGTTTGTGTCAGGAAAAGCACAACTGATGCCCTCTTCCTTGTGGGGCAGTTACAGGAAAAGTACCTAGCTAAAAGTAAGCTGCTCTACCTGGGATTTATTGATCTGGAGAAAGCCTTTCAGAGACACATCATCATCATCATCATTTAACGTCCATTTTCCATGTTAGCATGAGTCTGGAAAACCCGTGCTATAATCTGGTGGCCTCTTGGAAAACTAGGAGTAGATGAATGGCTTGTGAAAGCTGTACAAGCCATGTATAGGGGAGCAGTCAGCAAAGTTAGGATCAGCAATGACTATAGCAAGGAATTTAGCATACAGGTCGGTGTCCACCAGGGCTCTGTTCTTAGCCCTCTTCTGTTCATCAGAGTTTTGCAGGCAATAATGGAGGAGTTTAAGACCGGATGCCCATGGGAACTCCTGTATGTGGATGACCTCTCACTTATAGCTGAATCTATGGTAGAACTAGAGAAGAAATTCCAAACATGGAAGCAGAGACTAGAAAGAAAGGGTCTCAAAGTCAACCTGACAAAGACTAAGGTCCTTGTAAGTAGATGAGAAAACAGAACCCAGATCCCCTCGGGGAAATGGCCCTGTTCAGTATGTAGGAAAGGTGTAGGTAGGAACTACATTCTCTGCCCCAAATGCAAACAATGGGTACACAAGAGATGTAGTGGAATCTCAGAAAGCTTAACTAAGAATGTAGGCTTCACATGCAGCAGCTGTGCTGGGACAGCAAGCAGCAAACAGCCACAGGAAACAAGCGCCACCAAACTCTGGGAGGGCTCTGTAGAAACAGTAGACAGCTTCTGCTACCTAGGTGACCGAATTAGCAGCGGAGGTGGGTGTTTGGAAAGTACAATAACTAGGGTAAGAACGGGATGGAAGAAGTTAAGGGAGCTACTGCCATTGTTAGCTGCAAAAGGCTTTTCCCTCAAAATGAAAGGCAGACTGTATGATGCGTATATACGAACAGCAATGTTACATGGTAGTGAGACCGGGCGCTGTCTGTAGAAGACTTGCGTGGATTAGAAAGAAACGAAGCCAGCATGCTGTGTGTAATAGTAATATATGCGAACGGCAAAGCATAAACGAATTGAGAGAGAGACTGAGCATAAGAGGAATCAAATGCTGTGTGCAGGAGAGAAGGTTGCGTTGGTATGGACATGTGATGCGTATGAAGGATGACAGCTGCATAAAAAGGTGCAGAGCACTAGAAGTTGATGGAAGCCGCGGAGTGGGGAGACCCAAGAAGACCTGGGATGAGGTGATAAAAGCCGACCTTACCCAATTGCATCTCTCAAAGGCGATGACACACGACCAATACCTCTGGCGTCACGCAATAATACAGAAGACCCGATTCCCCAAGCCGAAGCTGAAGCATATAGACAATATGCCACCACCCCCTCCCACTGCAAAGTGGACGTGTAGGCGCCACGGAAAAAAAGCACCCAGCACTCACTGTAAATGAGATTGGTGTGAGGAAGGGCATGCAGTTGTAGAAATCAAGCCAGAATCAGTTACCATATAAACAAGACAAGGTCAGCCGACCGGACACTGCCCACAACAAGACAACCCATCTAACCCATACTAGCATGGAAGAATGGACGTAAAATGGTGATGATGATGAGTGGTTAGTGTTAGGAATGGCAACCAGCCATAGAACCAAGCCAGAAACAGTTCTATACTTTTTGATTATTGGTGTCTCGTTCTGTATTGTTGTTTTTGTGGTCACTATTTTGTGAGACATTATTATAAGGAGTAGCTATATCTTTGATTATTTGGAAGAAAGACTGATTCATTGGAAGAAAGACTGAAAAGTTTTTAAAATACATTGTTTACTAGATTGTTAATACACTGGGAGTGTAGTTTAAGAATTAGTGTATCTATTATATTTCAAAACATGTTCATACACATATATACACAAACACAAATGCCTACATACTGGGGTTGATTTAATTGACTTTCCTTTTCCCCCAAAACTGCAGGCCTTGTGCCAATATCAGAAAGAATTATTTAGTCTGAGATGAAGATGCAGTGGCTGTAACATTTAAGGTCCTTCTTTGATTAATGTAGTCTAATGTTCAGTTTGAATGTTAGCCAGTTGGGAGTCTGTTAAAAAAATGGAGACAAAAAATGATTATAGAAGGATACAGTTCTGAAGATGAAGGATTAATCTCAGGACTTTAATAATCGCACCACCCCCACTCCGCTTATTAATTTTTCAGATATTTTTCCACCACCACAACTCGCTTTTATCCCCCTCCCCTCCTTATTAAATTTTGCTAATCTATCTCCAGTGAAATTTTATTGTAAGTGATTCATATCCGATACAGCAGATGATCACAAGTTATGAATGTACACTACACAATTACCGATTTCCCAACCCACCCGTTTCTTCCACCCCTTCCCCAAGCTTATAAGAATTTAAGCCAATGTCCACACACACACACACCCCGCTTATTCCACATACCCCTTATTATTTGGGACCTGAGAGTAAGAGAGTAGTAGTAGTAATAGTAGTAGTGGTGGTGGTGGTGGTGGTGGTGGTAGTAGTAGTAGTGGTGGTGGTGGTGGTGGTGGTGGTGGTGGTGGTGGTAGTATAGTTTTGTGGATGACTCACATTACTTCTCTTTCTCAGAATTATGTGTTGTAGTTCAGCTACAATTTATTGGTCTTCTTTATTCTATTCCTGGTTGATGTTTAACCCTAGGTTAAACAGGATTTGGCAGACTTATGATCAAAGGTGATCCTTTTTTTAAGATTGTAGACTGCGATTTGAAGATGTTTTATAGCTATTTCTAGTAGCATGTATAACCATACAGAGGCTCGGTCATTGGTACCCACCATTTCTGCTAGGTAATTCACAATACCACATGGTAGAAGTAGGAGAAATTAGTTAGGAATATTGTTATATAACAAGCAGAGTCAGTTCTGCCAGCGAAAATGTTAATAATGATAATGGTTCCTTCTATGAAAGAGGAAGCAATGTATATCCTCCAACCACAGTTCATATGATTCACACCACCCTCCTCCCTTTCATCAACCCTACTCTGAGTCATCCATAAAACTATATTACTACTACTACTACTACTATTACTACTACTACTATTACTACTACTACACAACAGTTAAATTAATGTAAACAGATTGAATACTGGGAACATCTAGTAAAGATACTATGAACATTTGAATTAACAAACCTGTTTTTAAATATCTTCTGTTCAATTAATATTGGATATTAATATTGGATATATTAAGGGATATTTGATTATATTTTTAGCAGGTAGAGTAACCATGTGGGGTATTCCAAATGTCAATAAGTTAGCTATTATATCATTGTAGATAAAAGACATTGGGTTAAGTCAATAGCTGTTGTAGCTGCTAATATTTTTTTATTTACCATCTGTGGAGACAAGATACTATTACTCTGGAATAGTGTGTAACTCACATATTTTTGACACCATGAGTTTATCATTAACCTTTTCATTGCTATATTTCTAAGGAAACACACTGCCTATGATTTCAAAATAAGTTAGAAAACAATAGACCTCAAAAACGCATATGATTGCATTCCTCAGGACCTGCAGAAGGTTCTACAGGAATATGGGATTGGTGGTGAGCTCCTTGCTGCCCTGATTTCTCTATATGAACGCCCTAGTATTTGTGTTCAGATAAATGGTGCTAAATTAAAACCATTCAATGAAAGAGTCGGACTCCGCCAAGGCTGCGTACTGTTACCTCTCCTGTTCACTATTTACATAAACAGGATTGACATGTGCAGCTGAGTTAGAAGTGGTATCATGACTGGCAGATGTAAAATCAGTTGGTTGTAATTTGCAGATGACATGGTGTTACTTAACTCAACAGAGGGTGATCTCCAACTTGCACTTGATAGGTTTGATGCCGAGTGCTGCATGGCTGGAATGAAAATCAGTGCTGAAAAAACTGAGACACTCGACTTCTCAAGGAAGCCTGTGCAGTGCCCTCTACATGGAATGGAGTTCCACTGAAGCAGGTGGAGAAGTTCAAGTATCCTGGGGCCATGTTCATGAGTGATGGAAGGTAGTAGGCTGAATTAAGTGCAAGAATTACAGGAGCTGGTTCAGTAATGTGCCAGCTTCAGAATTCAGTAATCAGAAGATGGGAAGTAGGTGTAAAAGCCAAATTTGGTATTTATGACAACCCTTATCTATGGTCATGAATCTTTAGTAATGACCAAAAGAATATGATCGTGAATACAAGCAACCAAAATGGGGTCCCTCCAAAGAGTCTTTGGAGTAACATTACTCAATAGAGTGCATAGCTCAGAGATCAGAGAGTCACTCCAGGTAAAGCTGCTACTTCTCCGAATTGAGCGATCACAGCTCCGATACTATGGGCATGTGGGTAGAATGTCTCAAGAAAGAATTGCTGGACAGATTTACAGGCAAAATCAACCAGCAGGAGACCCAGGGGTAAACCCCGAGTAAGATGGTTGGATAAGATCCATGGGCTTGGCTGGTTTCGCTTGGTGATCAAGCCTGACCAGTTAGAGATGGTTGCTTCTGACAGGACCTGTTGGAAGGAGTGTTTGAGGTCTCTGCCCCCCACACACTCCTAGGAACAAGTAGGTGAAGAAGAAAAAGAATCAAGAATTTAGCAAGATTTAGTGATATAATTAATTTTCTCAGGGCTCTTATATAAAATTATGATGGAAGATTTTAGTATTTGGAGGAATTTAGTTAAAGGCATGGACGTCCAGGAGCCCACTATATTTAGGAGCCCAAGGCTAATTTATATATGCTGTAATTATGTATGTAGGATCACAATGCATTGCTTTACCTAGGGACCTATAATGCTGTTAAAACAACCCTGGATTTAGTAATATAACTAACCTTTTCATTATCTAGTGTCTGTAACACAATTTTACAAAGGTTCTTACATAAAATTATGATAGAAGAGTTTACATATATATATAGGGCAGTACGAAGTATACATCCAGTGAAGCCCCCAGCCCACACTGTAAAGTGGTCGTGTTGGTGATACAACAAAAAGCACCCAGTCCACACAAAGTGGTTGTGTTGGTGACATGACCAAAAGCACCCAGTACTAACTGTAAATGAGGTTGGTGTTAGGAAGGGCATCTAGCTGTAGAAACCAAGCCTAAATCAGTTCTGTACATGCAAGACATGGTCACCTGACCTAGTATTACTCACAACAGGACAACTCGTCTAACCCATGCTAGCACGGAAAAATTGACATAAACAGTTATGATGATGATAAATATATTAAAATAGCTTAGTATCGTAGAACCAGGGGTGGCTACAGCTGGTTTGATATGAAAACAGACAATGGATGGTGGTTCAACACAGCCATAAAAAAATAACTAAATTTCACTTAGTCTCTATAACTTACTTCTTTACCACTAAGGAAGGTGAGTTGTTAGATAAACAGTAAAACATGATTAAAACTGTTTTGTGCTTCAAATTTAACTTTTCTACAGTTTCAAGTTTTGCCAGTATCATGTTGACATTTTCTTTGAAATATATATATATATATATCATCATCGTTTTTATGTCCATATATATATATAACATATATAATACCTTTTGCAAAGCATATATTTCAATGAAAATGTCAGCTTGATACTGTCAAAACATGAAACTATATATATATAATAAGGGTTGACGGACCCAGCATATTTATCAATGCCAGTACCGGTTGTATCTCAGCGCACTCCATGGGCAATGTAAGATACATTACCAGAGTATACACAAAGTTATTTGCTTCAACACAACACACGTAAATCGGGTGCCTGTAAGGTTCCCGGACTCGAGTTTCTGCAACACTAATGCAGCAGTAAGGTGCACTGCACCATCTGTCTGCATATATTATGCGGCTTCATCAGCAGGTATCGCCTAATCAATAACCAATCGATCTACAGAATCCTAAGACCAGTCTATGCCGGCCATGACTGTTTGTGACGACTGACATGGTAAAGCTATTAGCAACTGGCACCCGATAGGACTCTATCTCTCAACTAGCCACTGATTTTCAAATTTTACGTGGGGACAGGAAGCTAAAAAGAATCAATTTTTTCGTTCCTGTCAGAAGCTCTCAGCCAACGTGTCTCACACACAGATTATCAAGGGGTGAAAAGATGGCCATTAGAAATAGCAGTTCACATTGATATAAAATAGAATGGTAGCATTCAGTTCACGTCTCCAAGCCCCATGGCTAGAGGAAAGCGATGGTATAAATGGTAGAACCTTTAATGGACTTTAAATGCGATCATCCATTATATAGCAATATAATAGCGAGCTGAAATGTGTCAGCCACATGCGTAGATAATTATCTATTTCACAACTTAAAAGAGTGAGAGACAAAATTAATAGCAGGAAAAAGAGTGCATATCAAAACAAAAACACAATAAAAGTGAAAAATTGTTTAACTTACTCTCAATAGTTCGTTGGGAGATAGTAATAATAAGGGTTGACGGACCCAGCATATTTATCAATATATATATCTGTATATATATAAATTTGAAAATTTCTGTATGTATGTGTATATGTGTGTCGACATTTTTTAATGAGGGCTCATATATTCTAAACCATTCATGCGATTTCTTTAAAAAAATGTACAGAGCTTCTTGCACAAAACCTGTACATGATCTACAAAGGCTTTCAAAAATCGATATTGGGGCCTTTGGAGACATTAAAAAAGTTTCGGTTATTTGTGTGAATTTTCGTGATTAAGTAAGACAAGAGTTATCTTTCGTAATCAAGAGTTATCTTTCTTAATTCGGCTCATTCGGATTTTAATTTACTCTTTCTACTTGAAACAAAGAGAAATAACAATATCATTTTGTATATTTCACAACCAGAAATTTCTAATAGATTACTAAGATAAGTTATAAATTTGACATTGTATAATTTATCGTTTCAATGTTGATGTTCATATTAACTGATCTCATAACTTTTATAATATTATGCTTAAATTTATCTAAAGGATGGTTTATACATCAAAGACTTACAATTATTCTATTTTTTCGCATTGATTAGACTATGTTTCTGACACATAATTTAATTATTAACTTACATACCCTGTACATTTCCAACGTTATACCGCTACATGTACTTCAAATACATTTTACAATTAATCTTTAATTTTACATTCGATTGTGTTATATCGTGTTTCTTCTATGTATTCAAATTTACTTTGTTTAGTTCAATGAGCTACATCGAAAGCTACTTGAACCGTCCAAAGGACGGGTAGTTTAGCTAGTATATATATATATATATATATATAGTTTCAAATTTTACATACGAGGTGTGTCAGAAAAGTTCCAGGACTGATGTCACAAAAGATTTATTTCAAACCCAAACTTCACACAAAGAGTTTTCTCCTTCAAAGTAATCCCCCTGGAGTATGTAACTGTAATCTTAGCTCTCTGCAGCGATCAAACTTTTTTCTTCATAATTTTATATACATGTCCTCTGTTTCAGGTCGTCAAGCAATGAGCACAGAGCAACGAACAAACTTGAAGTTTCTGGTATGGTTGGAGAAAACTCTGCTGCAGCAAGTGTATGGAGATGAGACAATGTCACGCTCATGTGTTTTTGAGTGGTGCAAGAGGTTTAAAGAAGGACGCGAGGATGTGGAAGATGACCCCAGGACAACAACCAGGACTGAGGTCAACATTGAGCGCGTCAGGCAGATGGTGCGCAGCGATCGTCGGCTGACTGTTCGACTTATGGCAAATGAGCTGGGCATGAATCGGGACAGCATCTGGAAGATTCTCACTGAAGATGGTGCCAAAACTGCTGAACGATGACCAGAAGGGTCGACGCATGCAAGTGTGCCAGGACATCCTTGAGCATCTTGAAACCGAACCAGACTTGTTAGGGACAGTCATCACCGGTGATGAGTCATGGATCTTCGAGTACAACCCGGAGGGGGACCCATTTTGAAGACGAGGATGACAAAAAGGCTGTGACGACGGAACTACGGAGGATCCCGGAAGAATCCTTCCAAGAGTGCATGCAAGCGTGGCAGAAAAGGATGGAAAAGTGCATTAGACTCCAGGGGGATTACTTTGAAGGAGAAAACTCTTAGTGTGAAGTTTGGGTTTGAAATAAATCTTTTGTGACATCAGTCCTGGAACTTTTCTGACACACCTTGTATATATATATATATACATGGATTCCTCAATACTTTCAACCTATCCCAGTCATCCATAGATTATTTCTCCTCCTGCAGGTATCTGCCTTCCTCAATTTCAAAATGTCCTGTTCACATCATTATTATTATTGTTGTTAAGGGCGGTGGATTGGCAGTATCGGTAGAGGGTTGGACACCATGCTTTCCAGCACAGTTACGTCCCTTTAAGGACTGAGTTCAAATCCCGCTGAGGTTAACTTTGCCTTTCATCCTTACGGGGTCGATAAAATAAAGTACCAGTAATACACTGGGATAATTGCTGGCCTTGTGCCAAAAGTAGAAACAATTATTTTTGTTGTTGTTATCATTTACTGTGCTGCAACTTATATACTTCAACATTGTTTTTCGACATACACCACATTGGTCATTATGCTTCTGTCTCTGCGAAAGTCATCCCTAACCCCTTTCATCACCTCCATCTTCTCTCATACATTCATTTCGATGTTTATGAAGCTAGATTACACATATTTGCCTTGTCCAATATGCCTACTTGCACCGGCTTATTTCCCTCAAATCTCCTATGATGATATACGCCGTGATGGCGACCTATCTCACAATTTCCCTCCCTCCCACCCCCACTCACCAATCAAACCTCAACCCAATATCAGCCCCAACAAACACTGCCATTACTACTACTGCACTCCTAGCCCTTACCAGCCCCAACCAACTCTGCCATTACTACTACTGTCCTTCTAGCCCTGCACTAAATAATTCTTTGAAACAAAGAGCAGGAGAAATTGTAGATATGCTAGAGCGAAAGGAAATTGATGTATGCTGTGTGCAAGAGGCTAGTTGGAGAGGAGAGTCCGCTAGGGTCCTTGTAGGCAAAAGTCAGTGCTACAAATTTTTCTGGGTGGGAAATAACAACAGGATGGGTGGTGTAGGTATACATTAGCTGACAAATGGGTTGATAAGGTAATCTCAGTGAACAGGGTGAACGCAAGAATCATTAAACTCAGACTAGTCCTGAATAAAACAATTGCCTCAATAATATCAGCTTACGCACCCCAATCAGGGTTGCCAGACGAACTTAAGGATAGGTTTTACGAGTCACTAATGCATACAACTGCCCTAACAAATGACAATGACTTCCTAATCATTGCAGGAGATTTTAACGGACACATTGGTAAACACTGTGACGGCTTCTATAGAGTCCATGGAGGCCACAGGTTTGGCACAAGAAATGAAGAAGGCTTCAGGCTTCTGGAATTCTGTGACGCCAATGATATATCGATATGTAACACAAGCTTCAAAAAACCCGACAACCATCTGATCACCTATAGATCAGGGGAGCATTCTAGTCAGATATATTTTATCCTCATCAGAGGGAGTGATAGATGGACCATAGTAAACACAAAAGCCTTCCCTGGTGAGGAATGTACCTCCCAACATAACTTAGTTGTCAGCGACCTCACTGTCAAAACTTGACAAACTTGGAAACAGAAGTCAACCTGGAGAAGAAAGATCTGGAAGCTGAAAGACCCCTCAGCCAGTAACAGACTTAAAGATATTTTACTCGACACCTATGACAGTAAAGAAGAACAGATAGAGACATTCAATGAAGAAGAGCACTGGGAGTTCCTAAAAAATAACTTACTAAAGGTTACGGATGAGATCTGTGGTTGGAGCAAGACCACAGGGAGGAGGAGAGTGACTTGGTGGTGGAACAATAAGATAGATGAGGCAGTTAAGGCTAAGAGACAGGCATGGAAAGATTGGAAGAGTAGGGGAAGCATGGTACATTACATAAAGACCAGGAGGGAAGCCAGGTGACAAGTATACTTAGCTAGAAAGGAAGTGGAGGATAGAAAATTCAAGCATGTTTTGCAATGTGAGGACCAAAAACAGGTGTTGAAGATTGCAAGGCAGTGTGTCAGAGAGAATTATAATGTCATTGGAGAGTAGTGTATCCGGAATGATAAAGGTGGGGGTGTCATACCAAAGGATTGGTGCAACAACATCATTGTCAACTGCTTCAAGGGTAAAGGTGATGCACTAGATAGAAGAAATTATAGAGGTATAAAGCTGATGGACCAGGTCATGAAAGTAACGGAAAGAGTTATAGCACAGTTGATTAGGGACCGGGTGAAATTAGATGAGATGCAATTTGGGTTTGTACCAAGAAAAGGCACCACTGATGCCCTCTTCCTTGTGAGGCAGTTACATTATAGTTTTGCAGGCAATAACGGATGAGTTTAAGACCGGATGCCCATGGGAACTCCTATATGTGGATGATCTCGCACTTATAGCTGAATCTATGGTAGAACTAGAGAAGAAATTCCAAACATGGAAGCAGGGACTAGAAAGAAAGGGTCTCAAAGTCAACCTGACAAAGACTAAGGTCCTTGTAAGTAGACGAGAAAACAGAACGCAGATCCCTTCAGGGAAATGGCCTTGTTCAGTATGTAGGAAAGGTGTAGGTAGGAACTCCATCCTGTGCCCCAAATGAAAACAATGGGTACACAAGAGATGTTATGGGATCTCAGGAAGCTTAACTAAGAATGTAGGCTTCATATGTAGCAGCTGCACTGAGACAGCAAGCAGCAAACGACCACAGAAAACAAGCACCACCAATGGTATGAAGGATGATAGCCACATAAAAAGGTGCAGAGCACTAGAAGTCGATGGAAGCCGCGGAGTGGGGAGACCCAAGAAGACCTGGGATGAGGTGATAAAAGCCGACCATACCCAATTGCACCTCTCAAGGGCGATGACAGACAACCATGACCTCTGGCGTCATAGAGTAATACAGAAGATCTGACTTCCCACAGGTAGAAGCTGAAGCATATAGACAATATGCCCCCACTCCCTCCCACTGCAAAGTGGTCGTGGAGGTGCCACGGCAAAAAAGCACCCAGCCCACACTGTAAAGTGAACGTGTAGGCGCCACGGAAAAAAAGCACCCAGCACTCACTGTAAATGAGGTTGGTGTTAGGAAGGGCACCCAGCTGTAGAAATCAAGCCAGAATCAGTTCCTGTATGAGCAAGACAAGGTCAGCCGACTGGATACTGCCCACAACAGGACAACCCGTCTAACCCATGCTAGCGTGGAAGAACGGACGTAAAACGGTGATGATGATGATGATATATATATATATAAGGTAAAGGTGACGACCCCCTTTGGTTATAAATAACACTAAGATTTGCACCTAGAAAGTTCTCTTCTAAGGCACAAGTCTGGGCAAGGTTGTTTGTGAAAGACCAGCAGTCACCCATACATACTGGTCCCCTTCTCCAATCTATATATATAAAACTGTGGTTGTCTGTCTGTCTATCGATTTTTGGCACACATCTCCTCTTAGAATCTCTCACGGAATTGCACCGAAATTGCTATACTTGTACATTGAGCCCTAGCGAAGACATCGGAAAAAAAAAATTTCAAATTGACCCACCCTATGTGACGAAATCGAATATAATGTATTGATTTTTGAGCGTAAGTTATCAGTTATTTCCCTTTGTTCTGTTTACATTGAGCGTCTTACGTAAAAAATTACGCTGGCTTTCTCAGTCTTTGTTAATAAATAACCAGTGCAGTTTTTATCCCCAGCATCCTCTTTTGTTATAACATTCGGGTTATCGTTATGTTTTCTTAACTTCATAAGGCATATTGTTGGTTGAGGGAATATTAATCAAAAACACCACATGCAAGTCTGCACAGTAGACACTACAGTTTTTAAGCCAAAAAAGAAACTTAACATTGTAACTTTAACACAGCTACTGAGCGACCCCGTTTTGCTTCATTTCCATTTAAAAGCATTTTAAAACAATATTTTTACTTGAAAACAAGTCTATTTAAAGACTACGTAAAACAAGCAAATATTTCGTCGTTAGGCGTGCAGACAGAGAGTCGTGCAGACAGACAGTCGTGCAGAGAGGTGATATAAGCGTGCAGACAGACAGTCGTGCAGAGAGGTGATATAGGCGTGCAGACAGACAGTCGTGCAGAGAGGTGATATAGGCGTGCAGACAGACATAACTGATAATTTGGTTACGCTAATGTTTTTCTCTGCGTTGCAGTGTTTACATTTTCGATCTTTGTTAATAAATAACCAGTGCAGTTTCTATCCCCAGCATCCTCTTTTGTTATAACATTCGGGTTATCGTTATGTTTTCTTAACTTCATAAGGCATATTGTTGGTTGAGGGAATATTAATCAAAAACACCACATGCAAGTCTGCACAGTAGACACTACAGTTTTTAAGCCAAAAAAGAAACTTAACATTGTAACTTTAACACAGCTACTGAGCGACCCCGAGCAACGCCGGGCTTTACTGCTAGTGTAGTATAAAGGAGAGGCTTTGGCTGATACAACTTGGCACCAGTGACATCGCAACTCATTTCTACAGCTGAGTGAAATATGTATGTTTATATGTAATGTAAACTACAGCCATCACTCACAATCAAGTATGACTTGGTAATATGTACCACCCTTCTGCTAAGGGTTTTAGGTACCTATGCTGTTGTGACTAGACACTGGCATCCTCTCAAACCATCATATTTTGATCATGTGGAACATCCAGAATGTGACTGCTGGAAGGAGAGAGAAAGTTGCACCAACACTAGGCTAGTACTTTATCAACCCTGAAAAGATGAATGGCAAACTGGACGTCGGTGGAATCCGAACTCAGAACATATAGACCTAAAACAAATATCTAATGCTCTAACAACTTTGCTAAATCAAACGTCTTATGTATAGGTGTATTCCATAAATAATTGTTTCTACGTTAGGCGCAAGGCCAGCAATTACCCAGTGTATTACTGGTACTTTATTTTATCGACCCCGTAAGGATGAAAGGCAAAGTTAACCTCGGCGGGATTTATAATGAATCATCTAATCACTAGTTAAAAACGTTACTTAGAGATGTTTTTAGAAATGTATGTATAAAGACTGCCCACTCATACAGACACATCTACACTTATGAATCTACACTTATGAACACCTATTGGTTATTGTATGATTGAGAACAAATAGAATAGAGCAGCAACATATGTTAGATGAAATTTGATGATGTAACTGATAAAAGATATTCTATGTTATGTACCTCTTTAATCAATATATCATATATTCATATCTCTTTGCCTTTTATATTGAATAAAACCTATGCTGAAACTGATAAAATTATTGACTATTCAAGCCAACAAGGAAGAGTTTCTCGGTGGTAGTTTGATACGCTAGAAATAGCAACCAAGTTAAGTTCTAGTTTTTGGAATAGGACACAGAAAGCGGCATGGAAGGATTACTACAAAAGACTGATGAATGAAGAGCATAAATGGGACAGCGAGGGCCGACCCCATGTAGACCCTACTGCGGGACCAGCCATAAAAGTCGACAGCAGTGTGATATGTACATAAAGTAATTAAGCACATGAAGATAAGGCAACTGGACCATCAGGTATACTGTCAGATGTATAATTAATCAAGTAGTATAGGATTGTGTCATACCCAATGACAGACACAGCAGTATCATTGTAAATTGCTACAAGGGCAAGGGAGATGCATTAGAGAGAAGTAACCACAGAGGCATAAGTTGATGGACCAGGTCATGAAAGTTGCTGAAAGGGACATAACACAACTAATTAGGGACAGAATTAAGTTAGAAAAAAATGAAGTTTGGATTTATGCCAGATAGGGATACTATTGATGCTCTCCTTTTGGTGAGACAACTGCAGCAAAAGTACTTAGCTCTGAGTAAGGTATATGGCTTTTGTAGATATGGAGAAAGCTTTTGATAAGGTCATATGCTTTGTAATCTGATAGGTACTTAGCATGCTAGGTGTAGAAAATGGCTTGTGATGGTCGTGCAAACCATGCAACCAGGAAAGTGAGAGTTGGCAATGAGTACAGTGATGAATTTGAAGTGCAAGTAGGTCTTCACCAGGGCTCAGTACTCAGTCCATTTCTGTTTATCATTGTCCTTCAGGTCATCACTGAGGAGCTTAAAACTGACACTCCATGGGAAGTCCTATATACTGATGACCTCGTCCTCATAGCTGAATCTGTAGGAGAGTTAGAGGCAAACTTTCAAGCATGGAAGAAAGAGTTGAAAAGCCAAAGAGTAAACTTAGCAAAAACAAAGGTCTTAAATAGGAAAGAGGACAGGAGGTTAATACCATTAGGAAGGTGGTCTTGTTCAATATATCAAAAAGGAGTGGTCAGAAACTCTATAAAAGGTACACATAGTCAAATCTATGGATGCACAAGAATAGTGCAATAGCAGGCAGGTTAACAGAAAAGATAGACCTTGCATGTGGCAGATGCACAGGAGAAGCAAGCACTAAGAACACACGTGAAATAGATTCCCTTAGTTGCCAGGGAGGTGACTTGGAAGTTGTTGACAATTTTTGTTACCATGGTTACCTAATCAGCAGTGGAAGAGGATGCTCTGAATGTGTGACAACTGGGATAGTAACAGGCTGGAAAGAGTTGAGAGAGCTGATAACTTTGCTGACAACAGAGGCTTCTCATAGAGTGAAGGGTAGACTGTATGATGCCTGCATGCAAACTGCAATGCTACATGGCAGTGAAACATGAGCCTTAACCACAGAAGACCTGTGAAGGCTGGAAAGAAATGAAGCAAGTATATCCTGATGGATGTGAATTGTTAGTGTGCATGAATAACATAGCATAAGTGAACTGAGAGAAAAACTTGGCATAAGAGGAATTGGATGTAATGTGCAAGAGAGGAGATTGCACTGGTATGGCCATGTGTTGCATATGGAAGATAGCATGTATAAAGAAATGCAGTGAAATTTTAGTAGATGTGACTCATGGAAGACTTAGGATGAGGTAGTGAAGAATGACCTTAAGAAACTGAAACTTACAACAGAGATGACAAAGGACCACAAGGACTGGGGCTAACCTATGCTGGCGAAGCCCACCTACCAGCATAAATGTGACCACCCTCCACTATCACACCTTAGTAGCTACTCTCTAAATCCTTGTGCACCTCCATCCCAACAATGCCCTCCTCTTCTCTATCACTCAGCTAGACTCACCATCACTACACCCCCACTCTAAATTACTGGCACATCAGTGGCACACTCCTACACTACTGGAGATCCCACCAGATTTATCATAAACCCATATCATGCTTACCTTCCTCCTCAACCGTATCACCCACATAAGGCAGAAAGGGCTCTTCAGTGAGACAATGACTGATCTCTAGTGCTGTTGCCACAAAAATGCACCCAGTACACCTTGTATGGGGGTTGGCACCCTGCTGTAGAAACCATGCAAAAAAAGGTTGAGAAGACCCTACAGTTGTTTCAACAGCACAACAACTTCTCGTGTTGGTAATCTACACGATAAATGCACCCAGTACATTCTGTAAAGTGATTGGTGATAGAAAAGGCACCCATCCATAAGAAACCTGCAAAGTAGAGTCAAGAGGACTCTTTAGCTGTATGAAAGGTATGACAACCTCTAGTGCTGGTGTCACAATAAAATTCACTTGGTAGAATGTGGGATTATATGTAAGCAAGAAAACAAAATGGAAAATAAAAAAAAATAAAAAAGGCAGTTCATGGCAAACAAATTATTTTTATAAAGCTTTTATTCTGAAAGATTGTCTTTTACAAAAATATGTCATTAAATTTGATACACTATTGTTGCCCTAATCTCACTAATACCCTCAACATTTCACTGAAATTTCTTATAAAGGGAGTAAAATGTGTATGTCTGTATGTGTGGACATGCATGTATGTGTGTATGAAGATCAACTGACATGACAATCTATCAAGGCAGCAGACAGTAATCTAGTCTAAAATGCGAGATCAAACATCTTAACCTAGAGAATAATAAATCGGGTACAAAAATAATTTCACAATTTATGAAATTATTTTGTCATGCTGGTTGTGTGTGAGAGTTGCCTGTCAAACACCATTTTATTCAAACTTGATACCCTGGGCAAGAGGCAGTTCCTTGCTGTAGTTGATGGTGCTGAAAAACAAGAAAATATATAAATGTTAATAAAAATCAACACAAACTAGTTGGTCCAATTTAATCTTGTAAAAAATAAAAGGAAAGGGGGTGATGAAGAAGGTGAGAAAAAAACCAATGTCAATTTAAATATTTAAATCATTCACAACAAACAGAATGTGCAGAGAGATTTACTTGAGAAGAGTAATGCTGGTGTTTTTTGTTTTTTTTACTACTGAAAGAGATTGCCATGAACCGATGGGAAGATGCTTTTGCAGTATCTGTTCATGGAATCAATGCAGGCTTGGTATGAGATGTCAAGATTCTATGCAGATGACATTTGGTAGAGAGGCTAATACATCATTGATGTAGGATCCTGCAGTACACCAGAGTTGATAGAGAGAGCTATAGTGCAATCTGATAGGAAGCTACTGATCCAAGAGATGACAGACACAGAGACCATAAGCAGGCAATTTTAAGGCGATTCACTTGTCAGACTCAGTTAATGGCTTTGCTGATGTCAATGGCAACAACAATGTTTTTATCAAATTTCAGTGACATATGAAAATAAGTATCCAGTAAATCTGGTTATACAAAAGACAGCAAGTGGACCTCCAGTTGATCTGGCCTTACAAAAGATAAAATAGGTCTCCAGTTGATCTAGTCATACAGAAGGATCACCAATTGATCTGGTCTTATGGAAGATATGAGAGTACAGAAGACATAAAAATAGGTCTCCAGTTGATTTGGCTTTACAGGAGACATGTTGGTGGTTATAACTGGAAATGAGAACCAAGTTAAAAAGTTGGCTCAGCTCAAAGGTTCAAAGCATTGTCACTTATCCATGGCATCATATTTATTACCCTTCTTACCTCCCATCTTATCCACTTATTATTTCCTGCCTTCTCTTCAGTCAAGTCACTGGCCAACAACCTCTCTAGTGTTGGTGCCATGAGAAAATGCACACAGTACACCCTGTAAAGTAGTTGGTGTTAGGAAGGGCATCCAGCTGTAGAAGACTTGCTAAACAAAGGGTCGAGACAAATCTTATGTTGCATTAAGGACATGGACATCCTCCTAGGTATCATGATAAAATTCAATCAGTACACTTTGTAATATGTGGGAATGTATGTAAACAATATGAAGTCTTTGGTCTGTCTGAGAGGTCAGTAGCTCTGATTAAATATTAAAAAAAAAAAAAATTACCAGGTTGATCGTCGCATATATTGCTTCCAGGCATCGCTGCCAGACTCTCGGCCACCTCCAGTATGTTTCTCCCCACCTAAAATAACAAAATAAAAATCAACAATCTTTAAACTTTTTGTTACCATATTTCTAATAAACAATCGAATTGATCAAGATCCCAAACCTCATTTGCTTACTGAATAGAGCGGAACTCGTTAAATTAAACCAAGGAAACAATATTTCCAGTAGTCTTTCCATTGTAGATATTATCTATCGGATGCAACTCCTGGCAGAAAGAGCAATGTGAAATAAAGTGTCTTGCTCAAGGACATAACACATTGCCTGGTCTAGGAATCAAACTCACAACCTCACGATTGTGAATTCAATTCTCTAGTCACAAAGCCACATACATAATGAAAGACACTTTATTGTATTACTCACTTACATAATTCTTAAAAATCTCACTTGCTTAAATATCTTATTAAAATGTTTCTTAACCTTTTTGATACACTACTTCTAATGAATAACAGTCGATTTTCAAATGATTTTAAAAATAAAATATTTAGAGGAATTTAGTAATATAACAAATTTTCTCACTAATCTGGTGTTTAGAACAACAGGCTTTCACAGTTTCTGTCTACCAAAACTTCTCAGAAGACAATGGTTCATTCAAGGCTATGGTAGAAGACACCCAAAGTATTGCATAGTAAGATTGAACCTGGAACTATGTAGTTGAGATTGAACGGTTTAAATACATAGCAACATGTGTGCCTTATGAAATGTTATTTGACTACCCACAAAGAACACTGTATTAAATACCTTGTAGTATTTGTTCTGGCTCTCTGTGCTCTGAGTTCAAATCCTGGCATGGTCAACTTTATCTTTCATCCTTTGGAGGTCGATAAAGTACCAGTCATTAGCAATGAATTGCCAAAATTTTTAGAGCATGGAACAATTTCTGCTCTATACATTTTGAAATCAAATTCAACTTTCGATCACTGATAGTTCTAAGGACATGATATTACTGGAGTCCCCTACCATTAAAGCACCTGAGAAGCCATCTATGAGTTGAAACTTCATAGGAGGTTGGCTAATCTTATGGAGGTGTGGGTTGTAACAAAAGAGTAAAAACTTAAGTTCAATATTTACCAAATGCTCCACCAATTTCAGCACCACTGGTAGGAATGTTAACGTTGACAATACCACAGTCAGATCCTTTGGGTCTAAAATGTAAAAAGAAATATATTTTGGTAACATGCTAATGAGTAGGAAAGAAGATAGGACTGATTCCTTCAGGGAAATGGCTCTGCTAAATATGTAAAGAGGTGGATATAAACTCCATACTATGTACACAATATAAGTCTTGGGTACCCAAGAGATGTAATGGGATAATGAGTAGACTAATGGAAAAGGAGGACTTTGTATGTAGAAGATGCACATGGGTAATCAAGAGGAAGAGTGCCAGTGACAAACCTTTTCCAGTCATAGGAAGGGTCCATAGACATGGTTAATAGCTTCTGCTACCTAGGTAACTTAATTAGCAGTGGAGGAGGGTGTGTCAACAGTATATTAGCTAGAATAAGGAGAGGATTGAAAACGTTTAGAGAGTTACTCTCACTGTTGATTACAAAAGGTTTCTCCTTATAAACAAAAGGATGACTGTATGAGGACTATGTGTAAAGTGTGATGCTGCATGGTAGTTAAACATGGGCTGTGACTGCAGAGGACATGCATAGACTGGAGAGAAATGAAGCTACCATGCTTTGTTGGATGTGCAAAGGGAGTGTGAGAGAAAGGCAGAGTTTGGATGATCTGAGGGAGAAGAGGAATACAAGTGGAAGGAAGCTGTAGTAGAGGATGAACAAGAAAGATCTGGGCAGAGGTTGTGAAAGCTAAACTCTAATCACTGAGACTCACAGAGATAGAAAGGAACGCGACGAGTGACGAGATATCGTGCTTAGGACACTCCATCCAACCCATGAAAGCATGGAAAAACAGATGTAAAAACAATGATGATAATCGTTTCTACTTTTGGCACAAGGTCAGCAATTATCCAGAACATTACTGGTACTTTATTTTATCAACCCCGTAAGGATGAAAGGCAAAGTTAACCTCGGCAGGATTTGAACTCAGATCGTAAAGGGACGTAACTACGCTGGAAAGCATGTCTGACCCTGTACCAATACTGCCAATTCACCGCCCTTAAAAATAATAATGATAATGACAACACAAATGAATGAAATAATGTTTAAAAAAATAACTTTTAATTCACGGGAACTTTTATGGAGATTTATTCAAAGTAATATGCAAATATATCGAAAAAAATATTAAGATATTGCTGGATTCTCTGGTTATGCTGATGAATATTAAATTCAAGCAATGTGCAAATGACTGAGTATTACAGATACATGTAACATTAACATAATTCACAGGTGAAATCAGTGTGACAATATCTGAGAAAGTAAAACCTTTAAATTACAAATGCAGTTCATCAAACAGGCTTCCACACAGTTTCCATCTATCCAATTATACTCTCAAGGTTTCAGTTGAAATCAGGCTATCATAAAAGACACCCCTTATGATTGCTAAGTTAACTTTTTAACCACTCAGGGTGTTCCAAAAGAATAAATACCATTTGAGATGTAAATATCCCAGGAACTACCACTAATTATTGTGAATTATAATAATTGTTTCTACTTTAGGCACAAGGCCAGCAATTAATCAGTACATTACTAGTACTTTATTTTATCGACCCCGTAAGGATAAAAGGCAAAGTCAACCTCGGTGGGGTTTGAACTCAGAATGGCAAGGGCCGTAACTATGCATCAAAGCATGGTGTCCGACCCTCTACCGATACTGCCAATCCACCGCCATTGTGAATTATAATTGTTTCTATTTTAGGCACAAGGCCAGCAATTACCCAGTACATTACTGGTACTTTATTTTATCGACTCTGTAAGGATGAAAGGCAAAGTTAACCTCAGCGGGATTTGAACTCAGATCATAAAGGGACGTAACTCTATGCTTCAAAGCATGGTGTCCGACCCTCTACCGATACTGCCAATCCACCGACCCTGTGAATTATAATAATGAAAATTATTGTGTAGTGCTCAGGTGCACTACAACTCATCAAAAAGTGCATGTATGGTACATAGAATATTGTACAAATGTCAGGAAATTAGTATGATAATGTTGACAAATTTTGAGGAATAAATCTTATGTTGCTCAATATTAAGCCTGCTCAGTCTCGTTCTTTTAGACTTTCTACTTTCTGGGATATTCCCTCTTCAAACGATAGCTAATTATTTGAAATACCTTGTTTTAAGAAATTAAAAATAATATAATTACCCAATCCACTTAAAGATAGATCCAAAATCTTTTGTAAACAAGCTGCTCGTAAGACCTTGTTTCACTTCATTGTTCCAGCTTATAGCTTCATCTACAGACTGCAATGGAGAAAAATATATATACAAATATATACACATACAGGTTTGGTGAAATATATACGAGAGAAAAAATACTCAATACATATAATACCGTTCATTTATTTGTTCAAAGCAAATTATTTACTGCCGCTACTCCGAATTTGTCACTTTTATGCACTAGCGTGGATGGTGGATGTTAAAACAAAGAAATTAACAAATGCACAAAAGAAATTTAGACGCATTCTAGTAAATCAAATTCGTGCGTGTGTGCGTGATCATAATCATCACTATTTAATGTCTATTTTCCATGCTTGTAAGAGTTAGACAAGTTGTTGCCTTGAGGCTAGACAGGCCAATTGACCAGGTTTAGCTTATACATTCCATTTATCACATGATTTCTACACCTGGATGCCCTTCCTAACTAACCACTTTACAGCGTGCACTGAGAGCATTTATGGTGTCAACATTACCATCTGGCAAAGTTGATTGGATGCTTTTTTTATTATCAGTGTGTGTGCACACGCGATATTTTTACGTCAACTTTTCCGCGCTGACATAGGTTAAACAGGTTCTTTGAGGCAATGTTTTACAGCCAAATGTCCTTCATAATATCAAACCATTTAGTTGCTTCTTACAACATACATGGATATGGTGTGCCTATTCTAAACCAGATTTTCTTCTTGTTTCCTAAAAACTTGGTTCATTCATCCATATATATCTACAATCGTTGCTATCCTATAATTCCGTCTCACTGTTCTAGATTAATCTTCTCCACGCTTGTTCTAATTAATCTTCTCTTTGCTAACTACCCCATATCCCTCCCTCCCGCCCCCACTCTCCACCTTTACTATTTGGACCAATCACAAGTCAACGGCCTATGCTATCACTACTGGCTGCTTTTCGATATGATGGATGGACTAGGGAATTTCTGGAGAGTGAAGAATCTGAACACTCGATGACAATGCCAAAGATAACGACAAGTTCACCTCATGCTGCCGGACAAAAGGGCAAGGCCCCCCCCCCCTTTGTTTTGGTCGCGGATGGCCAACATAACCCCAAACTCATTCCCCTCACCCCTCCCTGCGCCCCATCCTCCAAACACAATCCAAAACTTCAGAGTTGGTACCATGAACGTAGGCACCTTAAAAGGCCGCTCTAACGAGGTTGTAGAATTGCTTGAACGTAAGGAGGTTGATGCTAGATTCATTGTGGGTAAAAAACGTTGCTATAAGCTTTTCTGGGTGGGAAATGACAATGGGATAGGTGGGGTAGGAATCACGTTAGCAGAAAAATGGGTGGATAAGATAATAGATGTAAATAGAGTGAATGACAGAATAATTAAAATAAGACTTGTTCTAAACAGAACTACTGTGACAGTAATGTCTGCATACGCGCCCCAATCCGGACTGCCTGGCGCTATAAAAGACAGATTCTATGAGACACTGATACTCACTACCTCCCAAATAACCGACAGTGACTATATAATTATTGCTGGCGACCTAAATGGCCACGTTGGACAACATTGTGACGGCTATGACGGAATCCACGGAGGCTATGGGTTTGGTACTAGAAACGAGGAAGGCTCCAGAATCCTGGAATTCTGTGATGCAAACAACCTAACTATCTGTAACACTAACTTCAAAAAACGAGACAATCACTTGATCACCTACAGATCAGGGGAACATACCAGCCAGGTAGATTATACCCTTACCAGAAGACGTGACAGAGTGTCTGTTGTAAACACTAAATCCCTCCCCCATGAAGAATGCACCTCCCAACATAGACTGATAATTAGCGACCTCATAGTCAGGACGAGATGTACTAGACAGCAGAAGAGGACTATCCTCAGGAGAAAAATATGGAAGTTAAAGGATCCCACAGCCAGAAATAAATTTCAAAGCATATTACTTGATGCTTTCGACAGTAAGAAAGCGCAATTAGAGTCGTACAAAGTAGAGGAACAGTGGGAATTCCTGAAAGCAAACCTGCTGATGGCGGCAGACGAAGTCTGTGGCTGGAGCAGGCCTGTAGGCAGGAGGAGAGTAACATGGTGGTGGAACAGTAAGGTGGAGGGGTCAATCAAGGCCAAAAAGCAGGCTTGGAAAGCATGGCAGGATGGGGGAAGTAGAGAAGACTGTCAAGTGGCCAGGAGGGAAGCTAGGAGACAAGTGTACTTCGCAAGAAGGGAAGCAGAGGAAAGAAAGTTCAAGCATGTTCTACAACGCGAGGACCAAAAACGTGAGGTGTTCAGGATTGCTAGGCAATGTGTCAAGGAAAACCGTGATATTGTCGGGGAGAAGTGTGTACTTAACAATGATGGCGTACTTGCCATCACTGACGCTGATAAGAAGGTAGCTTGGAAGTGTCACTACGAAAGGCTACTAAATGAGGAGAATAAATGGGAGAAAGACAGTCTCACCAACATCGACCCAATAAAGGGACCAGCAGTGTTAGTCGAAGGTAGTATAATAAGTAAGGCAATCAAAGATATGAAGACGGGTAAGGCGGCTGGGCCTTCGGAAATAGTTGCTGAGATGCTGAAAGCCTCTGGAACGGTGGGACACACCATGGTCACCCGGATAGTAAACCAAGTCATACAGAATGGGGTTGTTCCGAAGGACTGGCGTAGCAGCATCATCGTTAACTGTTACAAGGGTAAAGGAGACGCCCTAGATAGGAGTAACTATAGAGGCATTAAATTAATCGACCAGGTCATGAAGGTCACGGAAAAAGTAATAGCGCAACTAATCAGAGAGAGAATTGATCTAGATGAAATACAGTTCGGGTTTGTGTCAGGCAAAAGTACCACAGACGCTCTTTTCATTGTACGACAACTACAGGAGAAGTACCTAGCTAAAAGTAAACCCCTATACTTAGCTTTTGTCGACTTGGAGAAAGCCTTCGACAGAGTCCCCCGTTCCATTATCTGGTGGGCTCTTAGAAAACTAGGTGTTGACGAATGGCTTGTGAGAGCTATACAAGCCATGTATAAAGAAACAGTCAGCAAGGTAAGAATTAACAACGAATATAGTGAAGAGTTTAGCGTAAAAGTTGGTGTCCATCAGGGCTCTGTTCTTAGCCCCCTACTATTTATTATTGCCCTTCAGGCTATAACAGAGGAGTTCAAGACCGGCTGCCCATGGGAACTCCTATACACAGATGATCTAACGCTCATAGCTGAATCAATGGCCGAGCTAGAGAAGAAATTCCAAACATGGAAGCACGGCCTAGAATCAAAAGGCCTTAAAATTAACCTGGCTAAGACTAAAGTTCTAGTTTATAGGAAAGAAAATAAGGCGCCGGTCCCTTCCGGGAAATGGCCATGCTCAGTGTGTAGGAAAGGCATAGGTAGAAACTCCATTTTATGTCCCAAATGCAAAGTATGGGTGCATAAAAGATGTAGTGGGATCACAGGTAAGCTAACTAAGAACATAGATTTTACATGTGGCCGATGCTCTGGTGCAATAAGTAGCAGCAAGTGCCCACAAAATACTAGCTCTTTCAATTGCGCAGAGGGTTCTATAGAAATAGTGGACAGCTTCCGTTACCTGGGTGACAAAATCAGCAGTGGGGGAGGGTGCTCTGAAAGTACAGTAGCTAGAGTCAGAACTGGATGGAAAAAGTTCAGAGAGCTTATACCACTATTAGCCGCTAAAGGGTTCTCCCTAAAAATGAAAGGCAGGTTGTATGATGCCTGCATACGAACAGCAATGCTGCATGGCAGTGAGACCTGGGCATTGTGTGCAGAGGATATATGCAGAATAGAGAGGAACGAAGCTTGCATGCTCCGCTGGATGTGTAATAATAATATACGTGAACGGCAAAGCATAAACGAACTAAGGAAAAAATTAGAAATAAGAGGGATCAGATGTTGTTTACTCGAGAGAAGGCTACGTTGGTATGGTCACGTGATGTGCATGAAAGACGACAGCTGTATAACAAAGTGCAGGGCAATAAAGATAGATGGTAGCCACGGAGTAGGCAGACCCAGAAAAACCTGGGACGAGCTGATAAATTCCGACCTCACACACTTACACCTCTCCAAGACAATGTCACTGGACCGAGTCCTTTGGCGGTACTCAGTAATAGAGAAGACCCGCCTTACCTAAATACAAAGTAAAACCTACTACAGTCAGTAGGCATCTCTAACAAAATACACCCCCGTCCCACCACCCCACCCCATCCACACCGCCCCTTTCAATGTAAAGTTATGTTGGTGCCACAACATCCAGGCCGAAACAAATGAGATCGTGTAGGTGCCACGACAAAAAACACAGTCCACGCTGTAATGTGGCCGTGTAGGCAACACGGTAAAAACCTCCCAGTCCCACACTGTAAGGAAGGGCATCCAGCTGTAGAAAACCCGCCAGACAGTCCACGCTGTAATGTGGCCGTGTAGGCAACACAGTAAAAACCTCCCAGCCCCACACTGTAAATGTGGTTGGTGTTAGGAAGGGCATCCAGCTGTAGAAAACCTGCCAGACAGTCCTATGCGAGCAAGACAACCACTCTTGCCTCAAGTGGGAAAACTCCCGTCCAAACCCATGCAAGCATGGAACATGGACGTTAAACGATGATGATGATGATGATGATGATACACACAATAAAAAGGAGGATGAGAAATTTATTTTTCCAAAATAATCCAAATGAGTTGACTCGAAAGATTTCCATTGACTGTAATCATTTTTATGTCCACTATCCTGAGATTTGTGAAGGCACATGGCCTAGTGGTAAGGAGGTTGGACTTACAATCGTAATGTCGTGGGCTGGGTTGCATGTCGTGTTCTTGAGCAAAACACTTCATTTCACATTTCTCCAGTATACTCAGCTGAAAATGAGTACCAGCAATAGCTGGGGGTTTAACCCAGCTATTGACTGGCGTCCTGTCCAGGGGGGAGTCTTGTACTCTCAGTCATTTCACGCCATGAAACCGGGATAAGCACCGGCTCAACACGTTGCTTGCAGCACACAAGGGCATGTATGCATACATCCTTAGATTTCTTTGAATAATGTGTAGGATAACCATAAAAACTAAAGACAGAAGTTAAAACAAACAAAGATGAGTTGAATAAACAATAATTTTCCTTTATCATGATAGCAACTCTCTGTTTTATATAGTGAACATGTAATAGAAAAGTAAAGAAAAGAAGAATTGAAATCAAATAGAAAGGATGAGACTTACTTTGGTTTTAAGAACATAGACAATTGGGGCAAAAGTTTCTCTCTGCACTACTTCAGCATCGTGGGGAAGACCAGTTATGATGGTTGGCTCAACAAAATTTCCTTCATGTTTTATTTGCTGAAAAAGAGAAGGAAGTTAGGTTAACAAAGAACAGTATTAACCCTTTCATTACCACATTTCTAATGAAATGCACTGCCCAGCAGTTTTAAATAATTTTTTGAATAATCAAGAATTTGAGGAATTTAATAAAATATCTAAGTTTCTCATTATTAAGTTGATGTTTAAAACATTACTTAAAAAGGTTCTTTCAAAAAATTATAATGGAAGGTTTAACTTTAAACGTGAACATTTTAAAATAACAGTCATTGTTCATAGAACAAGAGACAGTTTCAGGCAATGTTAATTTGTTTGTGTACATATAACTTTTGTGTGTATTTATGTGCTGGTTGTGGTTTGAAAAGTTGAGTTTCTCAGGCCAATAAACCAAACTTATGTGTGTGTGTAACAAAGAAAAGATTTCTTGAATAATTTATTTCCTATATTTGAAACAATAAAATGGTTCAGATCAAATAAATTTATTCTGATTTAACTTAGTATAAAAATACTGTAATATTTCAAATTTAAAAGTTAAGGGTTTGTGTGATTGTGGAATGCTCAGTCACCTGCCAATTAATTTCATGAACAGGTTGTTCCATTGATCCAACAACTGGAAAACTCATCATCAGAACCAACAGAGATACAACACACACAACACAGTAGAAAGTTCAAATATCAATATTAACTATCTCAATTTATCATGTCACCTGAATTTGTAGATTTATTTTTAAACTTTCAATTAAAAATCCAGATATTAACCCTTTAGCATTTAAACTAGCTGTACCAGCAAGAATTCTCTCACCTCTTTCTGTTCAAACTGGCCATAACCAGCCACTTATACTGATAAGGCATTGTTTTCAAAATATATAATATCAAAACCTCACAGATTCGATATTATGTGAGATAATTATGTGAGGTAAAACCTTTACCATGAAGTATAATATAGTAAATATAGAGTAATGTAAATGTTAAAGGGTTAATGTTATTCAGCCAGTTGGCAAAGTATTATATTATCCCAGTTTTTATTGTTTGTCATTATTATATTAAACATCTGAAAATATTTGAGAGGAATCAAAATCTTGGTAACACTGTAATTTCATAAACAAAAACATTTAGGAATTTATCCTTGTCTATTCCAGGTCAATAAAACCTCTTGAAATCAATACCACATCAAGTTGATAAAATAAAAGATATTTATACAGTTCTCATACTTCAAGAGCAGCAGTGTATTTTTCTACCATAGGATCACTAATTTGCCAATATTATGCTACATATGTATTGGCCTATAACTCCTGTTGGATCCACAGGGGCACTATAGTGACATATAGTATGTCTTGGGCATTTTAAATCTAGCAGAGATCATCCCCTCTCCAGGTCTGAACACAGTCGATTTCTTTGAGAGAGAGATAGAGGTAGAATCAACCCAAGTACTTGACTGGTACTTTTTTAATTGACCTTGAAAGGATGACATGCAAAACTGACTTCAGTGGGATTTGAACTCAAGGCACAGAGAGCCAGAACAAATACAGGAAAGCATTCTATCTGATATTTTAGTGACACTGCCAATTCCCCATCTCAACATTATACTATATTGCTACTTATTTAAACTATGACATATACAACAAGGATGAGGCCTACTTTTCCACCATATTCAATTTTGCCTCCTTGAGCAACAGCATCATTAACAGCCTTCAAATAAAGGTCTATACCCTGTTGGCTGTGCATAGGGCCATACAGTATTCCAGCTGAAAGTAAAAATAACATTTAATGTCTTTTTATAGCCAGAAATATAACTTCAGTCATAAATAAAAGTAGATGAATTTATACAATTATTCTGCAACCTGTAATTCATCATCATCATTTTTACATTCATTTTTCCATGCTTGGTCAAGTCCTTTTCAGCACAGCATCTCTCAATTCATCACGTTCCTTCATCATCTTCTGTGATTCTCAGCGATTTGAAATCAGCTCACCACCTCCACCCAGCTTGCACACCACTTCAGATTCCTCTTAAACCCAGTTTCTCCCTCGATTCATTCAAGCTCTGCTTTTCTCTCACATATTGCACATCCAACAAAGCCTGGTAGCTTCATTTCTCTCCAGCCACTGTCCATGTTTCACTACCAGGCAGCATCACACTTCGCACACAGGTATCATACAGCTGTTCTTTTGTACACAGGGAGAAACATTTTGTTGACAACAGTGAGAGTAGCTCTTCCATCCTATCCTTATTCTAGCTATTGTTCTTGGAGCACCCTCCTCCGCTGCTCATTAGGTCACCTAGATAGCAGAAGCTATTAACCACTTCTATGGATCCTTCATGATTAGAAAAGGTTTATATCACTGATATTCTTCCCCTTGATTACTCCTGATCACCTGTGTAACTAAAATTTACATTGTGTACATCGTAGAAAATTTATGTCTACCCCTTTTTTATATATTGAGCAAGGCCACTTCCCTGAAGGAATCAGGGTCCTAGTTAGTAACTTATTCACAGCACTATTGATACTATATACCAAGAGGATATTTGGAGATTCTCAAAGACAGACATCATAAATACATGTAAACTTTAGACAAAAATCTTTAAGTGAAGTCAAAAACATTTTCCACATTAAATTTCCACATTCACTAGAGTTAAATGTGAAAGTTTTGTTTGATTTTCTTAGTTACAAAAGAAAGACTAAGACAATATGAAGAATGTGTCTTGATGAGCCTCTAGGCTCCCAAAACAATAACAGCAGTAATCACATCAACCATCATCATCATTTAATGTTCATTTTCCATGCTAGCATGAGGTGACCATGCATTGCTCATACAGAACTGTTTCTGGCTTGGTTCCTATGGTTGGATGCTCTTCCTAATGTCAGCCACATTTACAGTGAATACTGGATGCTTTTTGTCGTGACTCCTACACAATCACTTTAGTGTGCATTGGGGATTTTGGTGGGGATGTAGGTATAGGGGCGTTTGTGAGGAGTGGAATGTTAGAACATGTGTGGGGTGTTAGAACATAGGTGTATGGAAGGGGGATGGAGGTGAAGGTGGTGCATACTAGATATATGCTTCTACCTTTGCTCATGGGAAGATGGGTCTTCTGTATAACTGTATAATGCCAGAGATCTTTGTACTGTGTCATTGCCTTCAAGAGGTACAATTGTGCAAGGTCAGCTTTTATCACCTCACCCAAATCTTCCTACTCCATAGCTTCATCAACTTTGAGCCCTCTGCACTTTTTTATACAGTTGTCATCCTTCATACACATCACATGTCCATACCAACACAATCTCCTCTCCTGCACACTACATCTGATCCCTCTTATATACATTTTCTCTCAGAAAGTCACATCAATATAAACCACCATAAGTCACATCAATATAAACACACTTACATTCCAATGGATCTCCAATAAGTAGTTGACCATAAGCCTTGACTAACTTTGTCACAACCTCATCATGGACTTTCTCATGTAAAATCTGTTAGATAGATACATAGCATGAAAAAAATAACATAAAATGGTGAAGATGATACATAAAATGTTCTGACTAAACTGAAAATAAGGTACTGAATTAAATTAGTTAATCCTTTCACAATAGTGGGATGAAGGCTTAGCCTTATGGTTTCGCTACAGTTATTTTTACATCACATTTTCTGCACAATAACCATGTTGATCGGAGGTTTTTAACCAACATGAAATTGGTGAGATTGACAGGTAAAATTATGATGGTACACGAAAGGTTCTGACTCAATTTGTTGAGCAAGAGTAATTGCACAATAAATTAGGGACCGAATTTATCTTGAGAAGCAATTTGACTGTATCCAGGAGAAGCACTTCCAATACAATCTTCTGAGTTAGATAATTGCAGAAGTAGCTAGCTTAGAATAAGCTTCTATAGAGAAAAAGGTTTTTGATAGAATCCCATACTCTGTAAATTAGTGGTTGTTTAGGAAGCTAGGGATAGAGGAAGGGCTTGTGAGGGCTGTACAAGCTATGTACTGAGGTGCAACCAGCAAAGTATGAATTGGCAACAAATTTAGTGTGCAGCTAGGAGTCTCCCAAAGCTCAGTCTCCTCCCTTTAAGACAAAGCCTTTTAGATAACAATAATAGGCTGATTAAGTAGAGGATATAACTACAGTATATTGATTATATGCTGAAGCTGCTTGTGACCCATATGCATTTGATAAAATTATTTGTGATTATAAGTTTCCACATTATATATAAACTGGGAAGAATGTGTAAGGGTGAAAGATATGAAAAGTAGGTGAAAGAAATTGACTATATCATCATCCTTATTTCAAATTTATTTTCCATGCTTGCATAGGTCAGACAGGTTGTCACTACCAAGGCTAGACTGGTCAAGTGACCACATCTTGCTCATACATTCCATTTTTGGCTGGGTTGCTACAGGTGGATGCCATTCCTAATGCCAATCACCTTACAGCGTGATAAAAAAAGTTCAATATAATTTGTATAATTTTAGAATCCTTACCAAACGTCTTGTGGTGGTACATCTCTGACCAGCAGTTCCAGCACAGGCAAAGAGAGCTGACCGTACTACCATTTCAAGGTCAGCATCATCATTTACTGTTAAAAGAAATTTTAATCCAATTTAAGCCACATCAAAATATTTTCAAACATTTTTCAAATGGTTTCATTCACATATTTCTTAAAAGTTGAGACTGTTTCTTAACCCTTTAACCACAAAATTTCTAATGAAAGATACAACCTATGATTTTCAAATAATTTTGAAAATAATCAATAATTTGGAGGGGATCTAATAATATAACTAATTTTCTTTTTATTAAGCTGGTGTTTCAAATATAAATGTTCTTGCATAAAATTATGATGGAAGGTTTTAGATATACATACACACTTTAAAATAAACTGCTTTGTATTGTAGAAGCAGGAGCAGTTCCAGGTAATTTGGTTTGAAAAGGGTTGGAACTTGTTTGCTTTACTATAAACTAGATATAAAGTATATAAAAGGCACACAACCTAGTGGTTAAGGTATTGGTTTCATATATGATTGTGGGTTCAACCCCTAGACCAAATAATGCATTGTGTCCTTGAACAAGGCACTTTATTTCATGTTGAGTCTATTTAGCTGAAAATAACAATAGGAAGTCTTGTACTCTCAGTCATTTAATGTCTCATAAAACCAGAGTAAGCTCTGACCTAATGAGTGTCTGACCTCAAGAAAGATAAAAAGAGAATGCTTACCAATAAGTGCATTGTTTCCACCCAATTCCAACAGACATTTGCCTGAAACAAAAAAGAAAACAATTTAAGAATACACAGAATAGAAAATAAAAGGTTTAATAATTATATAAGATTCATCATTAAACATCTGACTTCCTTGCTAGCAAGAGTAGAATAGATCTCCACAAACCAAGTCAGTATTGAAGCAGAGCTCCTGACCTCTTAGATGGTCAGAGTGCCTGCATCTCATTTAGACACATTCCCATGCTCTACTGAGTGCATTTTATCATGGCATCAGCCCTTCAGAGGTTGCCATGTCTTTGACATATCTGAATAGTCATCCCAAAAAGGGGAAATAAGGAAAGAACTAATTAAATAAATCTAAGTGAAAAAGACAAAATGCAATGAGTGCTAAAAACTCACCAAATCTTTCATGGACCATCAATGATACGAGTTTGCCAATCTAAAAGATAAAAATTACATTAGCTTTAAAAGTTGCAAAGGAAAAAAGTGGCATAGAAAAAAAAATGTTTACTTTAATATTTATAATTGATGTGAAAATATTATTGTTGTATTATATAAATACTTGCTCATCACTGGCAGTTTTTTCATCTAAAATTGTTTACTGTTGCTAACAAATTAGAAAATTTAGTTTTTCTTAAACTGTTTTCCATCTGAAATGAAATTTTTGTTGGACATATTTGCAGGTTTTGGACTGTCTGGCAGGTTTTCTACAGCTGGATGCTCTTCCTAACACCAATCACGTTTACAGCGTGGACTGGGAGGTTTTTACCGTGTTACCTACACAGCCACATTACAGCGTGGACTGTGTGCTTTTTTGTCGTGACACCTACACGACTTCATTTATTTAGGACTGGATGGTGTGGTACCAACATAACTTTACAGCGAAAGGGGTGGGGGTAGGGATAGTGGGATGGGGATGTATTTTTGGTTAAGAGGTGTTTACTGACTGTAGGTTTTGCTTTGTACTTAGGCAAGGCGAGTCTTCTGTATTATTGCGTAACGCCAAAGATCTCGGTCCAGTTACATTGTCTTGGAGAGGTGTAAGCGTGTAAGCGTGTAAGGTCGGAATTTATCAAATCGTCCCAGGTTTTTCTGGGTCTGCCTACTCCGTGGCTACCGTCTATTTTGATCGCCCTGGACTTTTTTATACAGCTGTCGTCCTTCATGCGCATCACATGACCATACCAACGTAGTCTTCTCTCGAGTAAACAGCATCTGATCCCTCTTATTACTAATTTCTCACTTAGTTCATTTCTGCTTTGCCGTTCACGTATATTACTATTACACATCCAACAGAGCAAGCTTTGTTCCTCTCCAGTCTGCGTATATCCTCTGCACACAATGCCCATGTCTCACTGCCATGTAATATTGCTGTTCGTATGCAGGCATCATTTCGTATGCGTTTCATTTTTAGAGAGAAACCTTTAGTGGCCAATAGTGGGATAAGCTCTCTGAACTTTTTCCATCCCGTTCTGATTAGCTACTGTACTTTCAGAGTACCCTCCACCACTGCTGATTTTGTCACCCAAGTAACGGAAGGTGTCCACTATTTCTATAGAACCATCTGGGCAATGGAAGGAGCTAGTATTCTGTGGGCACTTGCTACTACTTATTGCACCTGAGCACCGGCCACATATAAAATCTATGTTCTTAGTTAGCTTACCTGTGATCCCACTACATCTTTTATGCACCCATACTTTGCATTTGGGACATAAAATGGAGTTTCTGCCTACTCCTTTCCTACACACTGAGCATGGCCATTTCCCAGAGTGGACCAGTGCCCTATTTTCCTTCCTACATACTAGAACTTTAGTCTTAGACAAGTTAATTTTAAGGCCTTTTGATTCTAGCCATGTTTAGAATTTCTTCTCTAGATCAGCCATTGATTCAGCTATGAGCGTTAGATCATCTGCGTATAGAAGTTCCCATGGGCAGCCGGTCTTGAACTCCTCTGTTATAGCCTGAAGGGCAATAATAAATAGGAGGGGGCTAAGGACAGAACCCTGATGAACACCAACTTTTACGCTAAACTCTTCACTATATTCATTGTTAATTCTAACCTTGCTGACTTTCTTTATACATGGATTGTATAGCTCTCACAAGCCATTCATCAACACCTAGTTTTCTGAGAGCCCACCAGATAATGGAACGGGGTACTCTGTCAAAGGCTTTTTCCAAGTCATCAAAAGCTAAGTATAGGGGTTTACTTTTAGCTAGGTACTTCTCCTGTAGTTGTCGTACAATGAAAAGAGCGTCTTTTACTTTTACCTGTCACAAACCCGAACTGCATTTCATCTAGCTCAATTCACTCTCTGATTAGTTGCGCAATAACTTTTTCTGTGACCTTCATGACCTGGTCAATTAATTTAATGCCTCTATAGTTTCCCCTATCTAGGGCATCTTCTTTACCCTTGTAGCAGTTAATGATAAAGCTGCTACGCCAGTCCTTTGGTATGACTCCATTCTGTATGACTTGGTTTACTATCTGGGTGACCATAGTGTGTCACACCGTTCCAGATGCTTTCAGCATTTCAGCAACTATCTCCGAAGGCCCAGCCGCCTTGCCTGTCTTCATATCTTTGATTGCCTTACTTATTATACTACCTTCAACTTGCACTGCTGGTCCCTCTATTGGATCGATGTGGAGCAGACTGTCTTTGTCCATTTATTCTCCTCATTTAGTAGCCTTTCGTAGTGACACTTCCAAGCTACCTTCTTATCAGCGTCAGTGATGGCAAGTACACCATCATCATTACGGCCACACTTCTCCCCGACAATATCACGGTTTTCCTTGACACATTGCCTAGCAATCCTGAACACTTCACGAGTGAAATAAAAGTGAACTTTTTTTCACTCACAGATAACTAACAGAATATGCCTTACACAATACAATAACAGTTGTGAGGTTTGAATTTATGTCAAATAGTAACTGGTAATCTAGTTGTAAATAGGTACTTTAAATACATTCAGTGCACCATGCAGTTAGTAGAGGCCTGCATGTTTTTATTTAGGCTTTGGTGCATAATTCACAATTTGTCATGAGAAAGATGTCACCCACACAACACTGATGAAAAATGTCACCATACAAGGTGGACTGAATACTTTTTGTCATGTCACCAGCACAACCACCCTACATTGTAGACAGTGCTTTTTTTTGTGTCACTAACATGACCACATTACAGTGTAGGCATTACAAGGTGGACTAAGTGCTTTTTTTTCTTGTGTCACCAGCACAACCCCTATATTTAAAACTCACCTGAGTGCTTCCTGTAAAAGACAAAAGGTTAATCCTCTCATCCTTTGCCATCAGAGTACTAACAAGGAAAGGGAAAAGAAAAAAAATAGAATTAATGACAGCATTAAGTAAAATCTGATTTTAAGTTACATATGAGAATAAAACTAACATACTTCTCTAGTTTTTAATAAATTATTCTATACAGTTACATAGAATAAATATAACCTAAATTTTTTATTCATTCTCTGTATTTAGTCTTTATATCAAGAAGCATTTTAAGGCCATATTTATTGCTAAAGCAGGTTTAGCTTTGCCGGGTCCCATGACAGGAATCAATCTCATCATTCTACAAATGAACAAAAAATTGCCCACACTACAAGAAACCAGTGAAACAACCATCAACCCCTATCTATGTGTGTCCTACATGTGCAAGAACATGTGAATCTCAAATCAGTTTACACATGTACGTTCACTCCCAAATGACAGCACTGAACACTGTCAGCAATAATGGACAGCTGAGAATACATCAACCAGTATATGTTTAAGCTGAACATCAACTACATCAACCTTACTAAACTGAGAGAGCCTACTTCCTGTGTCTATATATAACTAATGAGATAGCCTCAGTTTCATTGCTAAACTTACTAAAAATCTATCTTTAGTCACACCCAACTGTCTTAAATAAGGAAAGGACATATTCAATAATGTATTCCCAGATATATCTCTAAAAAGACAGCATAGTCACAGCAGAAATGTTGTTCATTCTAAGTCTGCTTGACCAGACTTCACCTGAGGCCAAGCAACAATGTGTAAGAAATAAGAAACATACACTGTAACTACAATAGCATTACAAAAACAAAAAAATTCTTAACTCATGCCAAACTACTAAGGTTCTCATTTTCCATATTTAGCAGAACTAAACAACCAAGGACCTTTTTGTTTCTACTCTATGATTTTAGCAGAGGCAACTGCACAAATATCTTCTTCTTCGCCCACTTATTTCTGAGAGGGTTGTGAGAGCAGAGTCCTCAAACACTCCTTTCAGTGGATCCTGTCAGAAGCTGGATTCCCAAGCAAGACCAGCCAAGCTCATGGATCTTATCTAACTATCTTGCTCGGGGTCCATCTTGCAACAAATATCTCACTGATGAAAATATTCCACCTTCACTTTTTTTTTTTTTTTTACATTTAAGCAATCGTAATTTTTCATGTTAAAAAAAAGAAATTCAGTGAAAATAATTACCCAATATCAGCACCACCACAGACCAATGCACTGATGGCTCCTGGCAAGTTGTTTGCTTGTAACACAGATTGAACAATTCTAGAAAAAAATGCAACAAATAAATCAATTTTATCTCTTCTATCAGTATAATCATTATATTAGAGGAATAAATCATCATCGTTTAATGTCTATTTTCCATGCTAGCATGGGTGAGATGGGAAAATAGACATTAAATGATGAATACATCTATATATATATATATATATATATATATATACAAGGGAAAAGCGGACGTATGATGATGATGATAAGCAAAGGGATATTTAATTTGTTGGTAATTCAACAAATATATATATTTATAACAGATTTGAAGCACTCGACAGGTTTTCTGGAGTATAATATCAATGATATTAATAAATGGAAACTATATTTATAAAACCATATTTATTCTATTATATATATTTCAAGGGTACCAAAACTTTGGTACGCTCTCATCAGATAAAATACAAAGTTTGTTTTATAAATATTGACATAAAATTAAAACATAAGAAAAAATTTATTCAAATGGATATTGCAAATTACTACTCCTCTATTACCCCTAGCTTATTTAATAAGGCACTTATCTACGCTTCTAAACATACTGACCTATCTAGTGAAAAAATGAATATCATTCTAACCGCACGTAAAATCCTAATAGAATATAATAACCATCTCTGGATATCAAAATAATTTTGGTATTACTATGGGATCATCTGACTCATTTATTAATGTACTGCATAGAAAAATGCCAGAGATGACCAGAGGTTTATATCGTGACGATATGTTACTTTTAATCGAAAACCATAACAATAGTGAAATTAATAGGAAAAAGAAATCCATAATACAGTTTTTCAACAACTACAACCTTAATTTAGAAATCAAGAATAATTATAAAATCATTAACTTCTTAGATGTAACTTTAAACCTTAGCTCAGGTTTTTATTATCTATTCCATAAAATTAATGAAAATCTAAATTACGCAAGTTTCAATTCTAATCATCCTAGAAATATAAAAAATACTATTGTCAATAGTGTCCAGCAACAAATTTCACGCATCTCTGCTAATAAAAATATTTTTGATAATAAGGCAGAATATTTCAATGAGGCTTTACATAGAGCAGGATACTCAAATAAAATTAAATACTTAGACAACAATAACATGATAAATCATCATAAAATTCATTATAATAACAATATTCATACTAATAGTACCGTTTCTAGTAACAACAACTCCCGAAAGTGTAATCAAACTGCCCTTTACAAAACAATTGCTTAGACAAAAACTTAATTTATAAATGCACAGTAAAAACTAAAGACAAAATATTTAACTATATAGGTGCCACTTCTACAAAATTCAAAGAACGCTGGTATAACCAAACACATTTAATAGGTCCAATAAAAAAAAAATCATCCACTTCACTTTCACATCTAATTTTGAATTTAACCCTTTAGCATTCACATTGAATTGTCAAATGTCATGTTCATCTATTCGCATTATTTTCACTTAATTATACTCAAGAGGGTTATCAATTTTATTTGTTTGTAATTACTTTAATTTTCTATGTGCAGACTTGAAATTTTGTCAGTAGATGTTTAAATAACTATAATTTACAATTATATATTTTTACCTGATTTTTTTTGTTAAATTTGACTTTTATGGGCAGGTGAAATTAATTAACAGGTGTAAAAGTAATAACTTTATGGATAAACACAAAAATTTAAACTTTATCTGTTAGATTTGTTGCAAAAAAATCCAATAATGACCTAGATGCTGATTTCCATCAATTCTAGCAGTTTTCTGAACAGGTGAATTAATTAAAAATGCAGGTGTAATCAGTACACGGTTTTAGTCTTTCTCTACATTCCAGGCAAATATTTTCATTGAAAAAAATGTATAAAACCTTTTCACCGGTCAAAATAATATTGGCAATGTACTCTGTAAATGTACGGTGTAAAATTACGTAATAGAAAGTTCCCAATATATAAGTTTATACACACTTTTAAATTTGTCTGACAATATTTCAATTAATGGTCGTACTTTGTACAGTGGGTCGTAATTTGATTCATTTCTACCAGGAGCATTTGAAGTATCAACCAGATGCAAATACTGGTTTAATTTAATGAATCTCGTTTTTGCCATAATACTAGATATATGGAAGAACGGGGGGAGCAGGGTACATTACATAGAGACCAAGAGGGAAGCTAGGCGACAAGTATACTTGGCTAGGAGGGAAGCAGAGGATAGAAAATTCAAGCATGTTTTACAACGTGAGGACCAGAAACAGGAGGTATTCAAGATTGCGAGGCAGTGTGTCAGAGATAGTTGTGATGTCATTGGAGAGAAGTGTATCCGGAATGATAAAGGTGAGCTTGCCCTCACAAGTGCTGAGAAGAAAGATGCATGGAAGAGTCATTATGATAGATTACTAAATGAGGAGAATGCATGGGAAGAAGAGACCCTACCCCACGTAGACCCTATAGAGGGACCAGCAGTACAAGTCAGCGGCAGCGTAGTAAGTAAGGCAATCAGAGATATGAAGATAGGGAAGGCAACCGGTCCATCGGGTATAGCTGCCGAGATGCTGAAGGCATCTGGGTCTGTAGGTCACACTATAACCACACGTATCGTTAACCAGGTAATACTAGAGGGGGCCATACCAAAAGATTGGTGCAGTAGCATCATTGTCAACTGCTACAAAGGTAAAGGCGATGCACTAGATAGAGGAAACTATAGAGGTATAAAGTTGATGGACCAGGTCATGAAAGTAACAGAAAGAGTTATAGCACAGCTGATTAGGGACCGGGTGAATATAGACGAGATGCAATTTGGGTTTGTTCCAGGGAAAGGCACCACTGATGCGCTCTTCCTTGTGAGGCAATTACAGGAAAAGTACCTAGCTAAAAGTAAGCCACTCTACTTGGCATTTGTCGACCTTGAGAAAGCCTTTGACAGAGTTCCACGTGCAGTAATCTGGTGGGCTCTTAGAAAACTAGGAGTAGATGAATGGCTTGTGAAAGCGGTACAAGCCATGTATAGGGGAGCAGTCAGCAAAGTTAGGATTGGCAATGAGTATAGCGAGGAATTTAGCGTACAGGTTGGGGTCCACCAGGGCTCTGTTCTTAGCCCTCTCCTGTTCATCATAGTCCTGCAGGCAATAACGGAGGAGTTTAAGACCGGATGCCCATGGGAACTCCTGTATGCTGATGACCTCGCACTCATAGCTGAATCTATGGTAGAACTAGAGAATAAATTCCAAACCTGGAAGCAGGGACTAGAGAGAAAGGGCCTCAAAGTCAACATGACAAAGACTAAGGTCCTTATAAGTAGACGAGAAAACAGAACCCAGATCCCCTCAGGGAAATGGCCTTGCTCAGTATGTAGGAAAGGTGTAGGTAGGAACTCCATTCTTTGCCCCAAATGCAAACAATGGGTACACAAGAGATGTAGCGGGATCTCAGGAAGCTTAATTAAGAATGTAGGATTCACATGCAGCAGCTGTGCTGAAACAGCAAGCAAACAGCCACAGGAAACAAGTACCACCAATCTCTGGGAGGGCCCTGTAGAAACAGTAGACAGCTTCTGCTACCTAGGTGACCGAATTAGCAACGGAGGTGGGTGCTCAGAAAGTACAATAACTAGGGTAAGAACGGGATGGAAGAAGTTTAGGGAACTACTACCACTGCTAGCTGCAAAAGGCTTCTCCCTCAGAATGAAAGGCAGACTGTATGATGCGTGTATCCGAACAGCGATGTTGCATGGTAGTGAGACCTGGGCGCTGAAGGTGGAAGACTTACGTAGATTAGAGAGAAACGAAGCCTGCATGCTCCGATGGATGTGTAACAGTAATATACGTGAACGACAAAGCATAAATGAATTGAGAGAGAGACTGAGCATAAGAGGAATCAAATGCTGCGTGCAGGAGAGGCGGTTACGCTGGTATGGACATGTGATGCGTATGAAGGATGACAGCTGCATAAAAAGGTGCAGAGCACTAGAAGTTGATGGAAACCGCGGAGTGGGGAGACCCAAGATGACTTGGGATGAGGTGATAAAAGCCGACCTTACCCAACTACACCTCTCAAAGTCAATGACACACGACCGTGACTTCTGGCGTCACGCAGTAATACAGGGTACCCGACCTCCCATGGGTACATGCTGAAGCATATAAACAATATGCCCCCCCACCCCCCCCCCACCGCAAGGTGGTCGTGGAGGTGCCACGGCAAAAAAGCACCCAGCCCACACTGTAAAGTGGACGTGTAGGCGCCACGAAAAAGCACCCAGCACTCACTGTAAATGAGGTTGGTGTTAGGAAGGGCATCCAGCTGTAGAAATCAAGCCAGATCAGTTCCTGTATGAGCAAGGCATGGTCAGCCGACCAGACACTGCCCACAACAGGACAACCCGTCTAACCCATGCTAGCGTGGAAGAACGGACGTAAAACGGTGATGATGATGATATAAGGGTCACCAAACCTTATATCAGTACTCCAATAATTCCACAGTCGTGGAAATTGTTTAATACCAAACATAATATTTATGGTAAAAAACGCTTTCATTTCGGCAGAATCTGTCGGACAACATAACAGATCAGGTTTTCCGATATTAGAAATTTGTTGTTGTGCATAGCGATTTGCCACAACTTCGAAGAAAGATTGTGGTAAAATTAAAAAATAATAATCCAGTGCTTTAGCATCGGGTGGTAATGTGTGTTGTGGTCCAATATTTTAGTAAAATCCGAAACATGTATCGATGTTTCTTTCAACCACGTTGCTATTTTTTCAATGGTGTCAGTCAAATCTTCTCTTTCACTTTCAAAGTAACTATCATCATTATCAGATATATCAGAAATAAATATATCTGATTCGTTTGAAGATAAATCACTGATATTATCTTCTGTTTCTTTCTGATCTCGAATGTCGTCGGACGTAAAACCTTCAAATTCGTTGTCGCTACTTTCGGAAGCCATGTTACACTTTCAACGTTAAAAACACGTGTTATCGCAAGTTCTTTCACTATACTAAGAGTTAATTTTCGCGCGTAAGGGCTTTATCTCGCAGTAATCTCGAATTGACGAGATTTCGATGATGTCAATGTTTATTTTTAGAAGGAAATCTCCGTGTGGTATTAAATGTCGGTTTTTGTCGGTTTGAATAAATGAAAGGGGACATAATCTTGTCGGTTTTTGTCGCTTTGAATGCTAAAGGGTTAAAGGACAACAATATAGACTATTCAATATCTTGGGAAACAATTTCGAAAGCACCTGCATACTAAAATATGGCTTTCTCAAGAATCTGACATTTGTGTATCGAGGAAATTTTTTATATAATTAACTGTCAAAACTCTATTAATTTAAAAAGCGAATTATTCAGTTCTTGCAGACATCGCCAAAAATTCACTTTCCGAAGTATTTTTAATCTATAATATTCATTACACTTGACTACGTCTTATACATCTTTAAAATGATTCTGTTGTTTAGTGAGGGTTTTTTGGGGGTTTTTTTAAATGATCTTTTTCTTCTTAAATTTAGTATTTTTTACCAATTGATATTCTTTTCTTAATCTATTTTTTATATTTATATTTTTTTTTAGATTGATACTTTTTAATTGACATTCTGAAAGATATCCTCTTTACGATATTTTTTACCAAGAGATAAGACACTTTCTCCTTATCTGCTAAAATGTGTCACTAGAGTTGATTCGGTTTCGTTCCAGCCACCCATCCATACAAATTTTAGAAGGTATCTTAGCTCTTATAACGTTATTATTATTAATATTACTGATGTTTTCTGCTGTATTATTTCGGATTTACCCTGCTTTTCTATTATTAATATTACTGATGTTTTCTGCTGTATTATTTCGGATTTACCCTGCTTTTCTACTGTATTATTTCGGATTTACCATGCGGTCTTGAAGGCGACCCTCAGTGCCTACCTCACAATTTCCCTCCCTCCCAGCCCCTCACACCGCCATAGCCTATTCGACCAATCAAACCCCAGCATGCCATTTCTACGGCTGCTGCTGCTACTAGTACCTAACTAACTCTCTCCTCCCCTGTCTCAGCCCAACACACCCTGCCATTATCCCACCACCACTGTTCTTCTAGCCCTCAATTTTCCCACCGTTATGGGATGAGCTGAGAATAAATTTGAGCAACTCTGAATCAATAGATGAAATATGAATCTGCGAGCTACCAAGCACCCACGTGAAGCGCCAACCCAGAGACCCTTCCCTACGAGTGTCGACAAATGCCCAAAACTCCGAGTTGGTACCATCAATGTAGGCTCAATGAAAGGAAGAGCAGGAGAAATCGTAGAAATGCTAGAACGAAAGGAAATTGATGTATGTTGTGTGCAAGAGACTAGATGGAGAGGAGAGTCTGCCAGAGTCCTCGTAGGAAAAAGTCGGTGCTACAAATTTTTCTGGGTGGGAAATGACGATGGGATGGGTGGTGTAGGTATACTACTAGCTGACAAGTGGGTAGATAAAGTAATCTCAGTGTACAGGGTAAATGCAAGAATCATTAAACTCAGACTAATCCTGAACAAAACAATTACCACAATAATATCAGCTTACGCACCCCAATCGGGGCTGCCAGACGAACTTAAGGATAGGTTTTACGAGTCCCTAATGCACACTACTGCTCTAACAGACGACAATGACTTCCTAATCATCGCAAGAGATTTTAACGGACACGTAGGTAAACACTGCGACGGCTTCAATAGAGTACATGGAGGCCATGGGGTTGGCACAAGGAATGAGGAAGGATTCAGACTTCTAGAATTCTGCGACGCCAATGACATGTCGATATGTAACACAAACTTTAAAAAACCCGACAACCACCTGATCACCTATAGATCAGGGGAGCACTCTAGTCAGTTAGATTTTATCCTCATCAGAGGACGTGACAGATGGACAGTCGTAAACACAAAAGCCTTCCCTAGTGAGGAATGTACATCCCAACATAGCTTAGTTGTCAGCGACCTCACGGTCAGAACTAGACGAACCCGGAAACAGAGGCCAACCTGGAGAAGAAAGATCTGGAAGCTGAAAGTCCCCTCAACCAGTAACAGATTTAAAGAAATTTTACTCAACGCCTACGACAGCAAAGAAGAACAGATAGAGACATTTTATGTAGAAGAGAACTGGGAGTTCCTAAAAAATAATTTACTAGAGGCGACGGATGAGGTCTGTGGCTGGAGTAAGACCTCAAGCAGGAGGAGAGTGACTTGGTGATGGAACAATAAGGTAGATGAAGCAGTTAAGGCCAAGAGACAGGCATGGAAAGAATGGAAGAACGGGGGGAGCAGGGTACATTACATAGAGACCAAGAGGGAAGCTAGGCGACAAGTATACTTAGCTAGGAGGGAAGCAGAGGATAGAAAATTCAAGCATGTTTTGCAACGCGAGGACCAGAAACAGGAGGTATTCAAGATTGCGAGGCAGTGTGTTAGAGATAGTTGCGATGTCATTGAAGAGAAGTGTATCCGGAATGATAAAGGTGAGTTTGCCCTCACAAGTGCTGAGAAGAAAGACGCATGGAAGAGTCATTATGATAGATTACTAAATGAGGAGAATGCATGGGAAGAAGAGACCCTACCCCAAGTAGACCCTATAGAGGGACCAGCAGTACAAGTCAGCAGCAGCGTAGTAAGTAAGGCAATCAAAGATATGAAGATGGGGAAGGCAGCCGGTCCATCGGGTATAGCTGCCGAGATGCTGAAGGCATCTGGGTCTGTAGGTCACATTATAACCACACGTATTGTTAACCAGGTAATACTAGAAGGTGCCATACCAAAAGATTGGTGCAGTAGCATCATTGTCAACTGCTACTAAGGTAAAGGTGATGCACTAGATAGAGGAAACTATAGAGGTATAAAGTTGATGGACCAGGTCATGAAAGTAACAGAAAGAGTTATAGCACAGTTGATTAGGGACCGGGTGAAACTAGACGAGATGCAATTTGGGTTTGTACCAGGAAGAGGCACCACTGATGCCCTCTTCCTTGTGAGGCAATTACAGGAAAAGTACCTAGCTAAAAGTAAGCCACTCTACTTGGCATTTGTCGACCTTGAGAAAGCCTTTGACAGAGTTCCACGTGCTGTAATCTGGTGGGCTCTTAGAAAACTAGGAGTAGATGAATGGCTTGTGAAAGCGGTACAAGCCATGTATAGGGGAGCAGTCAGAAAAGTTAGGATTAGCAATGAGTATAGCGAGGAATTTAGCGTACAGGTTGGGGTCCACCAGGGCTCTGTTCTTAGCCCCCTCCTGTTCATCATAGTCCTGCAGGAAATAACGGAGGAGTTTAAGACCGGATGCCCATGGGAACGCCTGTATGCTGATGACCTCGCACTCATAGCTGAATCTATGGTAGAACTAGAGAATAAATTCCAAACTTGGAAGTAGGGACTAGAAAGAAAGGGTCTCAATGTCAACATGACAAAGACTAAGGTCCTTGTAAGTAGACGAGAAAACAGAACCCAGATCCCCTCAGGGAAATGGCCTTGCTCAGTATGTAGGAAAGGTGTAGGTAGGAACTCCATTCTCTGCCCCAAATGCAAACAATGGGAACACAAGAGATGTAGCAGGATCTCAGAAAGCTTAATTAAGAATGTAAGCTTCACATGCAGCAGCAAACGGCCACAGGAAACAAGTACCACCAATCTCTGGGAGGGCTCTGTAGAAACAGTAGACAGCTTCTGCTACCTAGGTGACCGAATTAGCAGCGGAGGTGGGTGTTCAGAAAGTACAATAACTAGGGTAAGAACGGGATGGAAGAAGTTTAGGGAACTACTACCACTGCTAGCTACAAAAGGCTTCTCGCTCAGAATGAAAGGCAAACAGTATGATGCGTGTATCCGAACAGCAATGTTGCATGGTAGTGAGACCTGGGCGCTGAAGGTGGAAGACTTGCGTAGATTAGAGAGAAACGAAGCCTGCATGCTCCGATGGATGTGTAACAGTAATATACGTGAACGACAAAGCATAAATGAATTGAGAGAGAGACTGAGCATAAGAGGAATCAAATGCTGTGTGCAGGAGAGGCGGTTGCGCTGGTATGGACATGTGATGCGTATGAAGGATGACAGCTGCATAAAAAGGTGCAGAGCACTAGAAGTTGATGGAAACCGCGGAGTGGGGAGACCCAAGATGACCTGGGATGAGGTGATAAAAGCCGACCTTACCCAATTACACCTCTCAAAGGCAATGACACACGACCGTGACTTCTGGCGTCACACAGTAATACAGAGTACCCGACCTCCCATGGGTACAAGCTGAAGCATATAGACAATATGCCCCCACACCGCAAGGTGGTCGTGGAGGTGCCACGGCAAAAAAGCACCCAGCCCAAACTGTAAAGTGGACGTGTAGGCGCCACGAAAAAGCACCCAGCACTCACTGTAAATGAGGTTGGTGTTAGGAAGGGCATCCAGCTGTAGAAATCAAGCCAAATCAGTTCCTGTATGAGCAAGGCATGGTCAGCCGACCAGAGACTGCCCACAACAGGACAACCCATCTAACCCATGCTAGCGTGGAAGAACGGACGTAAAACGGTGATGATGATGATAGTTCTTCTAAATGCACTCTTGACTTATCTAATAATACATTGTTCTTCTCTTTAATCTTCAAACTTTTCACACATCTTCCAATGTAGATAATACATATATAATTGAAATTCTCATCCTTGAAAACATGTAATATAAAATACCTTATAATCTCACACAAAATAATATATAATTTTCTCTACATACTTTCCGTATTTTCTAAGAAAATTACTCATCAAATCTAATAATAGATTAACAAATAATATTGGAGTTATCTTTTCCTTTACAATTGAGCAAACAGACATAATTTGTATGATAAATTATATGTAATTTCGCTAAATTAATAATGTTCTGTAAATATTTTCAATGTTTGATGAAAATATTTGAATCTACAAATTGTTTTTCTCTTATAATTTGAACTACGTCTTTTTCTTAATATATATAAAATGTAAAAATCAACATCCTTCGTAACTCATTAGAAATGTAAACAAATTAATACGTGTGTTTTATATTTATATAATCACCAATAATATTTATACACTTCATTATCATCATCATTTCATTTTTCGTCCGCTTTTCCCTGCTTGCAAGGGTGGGACGGGAACTGATTCTGGCTTGATTTCTACAACTGGATGCCCTTCCTAACACCAACCTCATTTACAGTGAGTGCTGGGTGCTTTTGTTCTGTGGCGCCTACATGTCCACTTTACAGTGTGGGCTGGGTACTTTTTTTGCCGTGGCACCTCCACGACCACTTTGCAGTGGAATGATAGGGACCCCAGTCCTATCATCTCATTTCTACAGCTGAGTAAACTGGAGCAATGTGAAATAAAGTGTCTTGCTCAAGGAAACAATACATCACCCGGTCTGAGAATTGAACTCACAACCTTTCTATTGCAAAGCCAATGCTCTAACCACTAAGCCATGTGCCTATAGATATTTATATACTTACAACCTCTTGTAATACAAGATAAAATGTACTTACAACCATAATTCTTCATATAATCTAATTGATTATATATATAATATATAACTCATAATGTAACTAAATATTTTTTAAATTCTGGAATCATATTCCACCACTCCAACAAACTTAATTCTTAACGTTTCAATCTTTTAAAATTCACATACATTATAGTAATATAAATACAAGCTTTTCTTTCTTCTTCCTATACATACATATATATATCCTAATAATTATTTAAATCTACCTAGCGTCTAAAAAGCCCTACGCCTCAACCTCATTTGCATATTCATCTAAATAATTTGAAATATTTGTTTTTTTTTCCTCTCTTTTTCCTTTTACTATCCAGGTAAAACTTGAACCGTTAAGTTCTTATTCCTGGATATGTCAATATTTATAAAACAAACTTTGTATTTTATCTCATGAGAGTGTACTAAAGTTTTGGTACCCTTGAAATATATAGAATAGAATAAATATGGTTTCCATTTATTAATATCATTGATATATATATATATCATCATCATCATCGTTTAACGTCCGTGTTCCATGCTTGCATGGGTTTGGACGGGGGTTTTCCCACTTGAGGCAAGAGTGATTGTCTTGCTCGCATAGGACTGTCTGGCGGGTTTTCTACAGCTGGATGCCCTTCCTAACACCAACCACATTTACAGAGTGGGGCTGGGAGGTTTTTACCGTGTTGCCTACACGGCCACATTACAGCGTGAACTGTGTGTTTTTTTGACGTGACACCTACACGATCTCATTTGTTTCGGCCTGGATGTTGTGGCACCAACACAACTTTACATTGAAAGAAGCGGTGTGGATGGGGTGGGGGTGGTGGGACGGGGTGTATTTTGTTAGAGATGCCTACTGACTGTAGTAGGTTTTACTTTGTATTTAGGTAAGGCGAGTCTTCTCTATTACTGAGTACTGCCAAAGGTCTCGGTCCAGTGACATTGTCTTGGAGAAGTGTAAGTGTGTGAGGTCGGAATTTATCAGCTCGTCCCAGGTGTTTCTGGGTCTGCCTACTCCGTAGCTACCGTCTATCTTTATTGCCCTGCACTTTATTATACAGCTGTCGTCTTTCATGCGCATCACGTGACCATACCAACGAAGCCTTCTCTCGAGTAAACAACATCTGATCCCTCTTATTTCTAATTTTTTCCTTAGTTCGCTTATGCTTTGTCGTTCACATATGTTACTATTACACATCCAGCGGAGCATGCAAGCTTCGTTCCTCTCTAGTCTGCGTATATCCTCTGCACACAATGCCCAGGTCTCACTGCCATGCAACATTGCTGTTCGTATGCAGGCATCATACAACCTGCCTTTCATTTTTAGGGAGAACCCTTTAGTGGCTAATAGTGGTATAAGCTCTCTGAACTTTTTCCATCCAGTTCCGACTCTAGATACTGTACTTTCAGAGCACCCTCCCCCACTGCTGATTTTGTCACCCAGGTAACGGAAGCTGTCCACTATTTCTATAGAACCCTCTGCGCAATTGAAAGAGCTAGTATTTTGTGGGCACTTGCTGCTACTTATTGCACCAGAGCACCGGCCACATGTAAAATCTATGTTCTTAGTTAGCTTACCTGTGATCCCACTACATCTTTTATGCACCCATACTTTGCATTTGGGACATAAAATGGAGTTTCTACCTACGCCTTTTCTACACACTGAGCATGGCCATTTCCCGGAAGGGACCGTCGACTCGTTTTCTTTCCTACAAACTAGAACTTTAGTCTTAGCCAGGTTAATTTTAAGCCCTTTTGATTCTAGGCCATGCTTCCATGTTTGGAATTTCTTCTCTAGCTCGGTCATTGATTCAGCTATGAGCGTTAGATCATCTGCGTATAGGAGTTCCCATGGGCAGCCGGTCTTGAACTCCACTGTTATAGCCTGAAGGGCAATAATAAATAGTAGGGGGCTAAGAACAGAGCCCTGATGGACACCAACTTTTACACTAAACTCTTCACTATATTCGTTGTTAATTCTAACCTTGCTGACTGTTTCTTTATACATGGCTTGTATAGCTCTCACAAGCCATTCGTCAACACCTAGTTTTCTAAGAGCCCACCAGATAATGGAACGGGGGACTCTGTCAAAGGCTTTCTCCAAGTCAAAAGCTAAGTATAGGGGTTTACTTTTAGCTAGGTACTTCTCCTGTAGTTGTCGTACAATGAAAAGAGCGTCTGTGGTACTTTTGCCTGACACAAAACCGAACTGCATTTCATCTAGATCAATTCTCTCTCTGATTAGTTGCGCTATAACTTTTTCCGTGACCTTCATGACCTGGTCGATTAATTTAATGCCTCTATAGTTACTCCTATCTAGGGCATCTCCTTTACCCTTGTAACAGTTAATGATGATGCTGCTACCAGTCCTTCGGAACAACCCCATTCTGTATGACTTGGTTTACTATCCGGGTGACCATGGTGTGTCCCACCGTTCCAGAGGCTTTCAGCATCTCAGCAACTATTTCCGAAGGCCCAGCCGCCTTACCCGTCTTCATATCTGATTGCCTTACTTATTATACTACCTTCGACTAACACTGCTGGTCCCTTTATTGGGTCGATGTGGGGGAGACCGTCTTTCTCCCATTTATTCTCCTCATTTAGAAGCCTTTCGTAGTGACACTTCCAAGCTACCTTCTTATCAGCGTCAGTGATGGCAAGTACACCATCATCATTAAGTACACACTTCTCCCCGACAATATCACGGTTTATATATATATATATATATATATTTATTAAAATAACAGATTAAAGTTTTAAGGGTGAAAGCAGCGATTCTTTGCTTAAATTTTAATCTGTTATTTTAATAAATATTTGCTCTACGGTTCTTATATATTTGATATATATTTATCCTTATCGAGTCCTCTTTGGATTTTAGTCTTCAAATTTATTATTATTACTATATATATATATATTAAAAGAATAAATATATCCTGAGCATGAAAATCTTTAGATTCTTAAAACTAAACCCTACTAAAAGGTTTCACAGCACTATTCCTAGCATAAGTCTACAGACCTCCTTTTACAGTGTAGTGCATTTATGGATGCCAGTTACCAGCTGCCCTCCCCCACTACCTCACCTTGCAATACCTAGAGGGTGGGGTTTGTTACCATTGATAGAATGCAGCCCCTTTCCTATCAAGCACAGAACCTCAGATTTGCCACTATAAATGTTGAATCAAGGAAAGGTTAGTGTGGTGATATTTTGGAGATGTTAAAGAGGAGAGAGTAAATGTGAGCAAGTGAGGCTGAGGGGTGCTTCAGCCAGATTCATACAAAATCGCCGAGAGATGAGTAGATCAGGTAATTTAATTGAGGTAGTCGGAGTGAGTGATAGAATAATTAAACTAGACTAGCCACTATACTATCTACATATGCCCCATAAACTCTGCTTGCAAATGAAAGTGGTTGGTGAAAGGCAGGGTATCTAAAAATAGAAAACCTGCCAAACAGGATAACCTTCCTAGTGCTGGTGCCATGTTAAAATATAATATTGGTTTCTAATTTAGGCACAAGTGAAGAAAATTTTGGGGAAAAACAAAGTTAATTAAATCAACCCCAGTACTCGACGGATACTTTATCAACCCCAGGAGGCTGAAAGACAAAGTTGACATGGCAGAATTTGAACTCAGAATGTAAAGAAGCAGAAGAAATACTTACTTTGTAGTAGCTATGCTGGTTAATGGTGTACTTGGAGCCCCTTTCCTGAAGGAGATAAATAAAAATGCTAAAATACACTACTTTCCTTTATAGAATTCAGTCAATAGATTTCATCCTTGTTCTGGAGAATGAAACCTAGATTAATGACAACATTGGTTTACTTCAGTTAGTCACAAAATTTATTACCTGGTTATCTCTAGTATAAAAATAATGATCAGGATTATAAATATATATAATAATGAAATCATTGTGTACAGTGCTCAGGTGCACTACAACTCATCAAAGGTGCATGTATAGTACACAGAATAATGTACAAATGTCAAGAAAGTGAACAGTGTATGAGTCATGATATACATGTGTGTGTGTGTGTGTAAGGAGGGAGGATATCAGGTGTAGTGTTGGCGAATTTCAGGAAGCATGGAGGTTTTAAAGGATGCAGTGTCTCAACAGCTAACAACTGATGCAGGTAGTTTGTTCCATGCTTCAGCAACTTTTGCTGAGTGATGCCAAGACACCCTCGGCATTCTTGACAATTTCACTGATCCTTGATTATTTCAGGTTTTGAAGCAATAAAAATAAAATTGATCCTACACTGATCTCAAGTGAAGAACTTAAACAATAAAATTGAAGATCATAACTAAAAACCTCTAGCACTGTTCTTTATCTTTATCAATGGCACAGCTCTTAATTTAGCAGAAAATATCTAAAAACAGGTTTGTTATATCAAATATTTACAGTGACTTTACTAGTGGATAGATTGTTGTGACTTTACTAGGAAATAAAGTTGTTAATTCTTAATCAACAAATCTGGCACTTCAACCAACAATCGTCCTCCATAATACATCACATGTTCAGTAAACAATCCTAGTCTTGTTTGCTAGAAAAAAATATCTTACCATAATAAAGTGTTGCCAGTTACCATAGCAATACAAGCATTCCAACCATAGACAGCCACAGGAAAGTTGAAAGCAGTGATAATACCAACAGTTCCAACAGGATTCCACTGTTCTAGTAACATGTGACCTTTACCTGTTGTAAAATAATACAAGAAAACAGTTTGGGCAGGAGTTCAAGAAAAGAAAATAGTTATAACACACTCACACACACACATACATACATATACACACAGACATTATAAGCTAGGAAGAAAGAGAACTGATGAGTAAGATCTGTAATATATGAGAGGAGTGAAATGATAATCAGTAAAAAATCAAATACCTGAATCAAGCTGTATTATATCAATTGGCAATGATTCCATATACACCCCTAGTATTATATTAGTATTACACATGTTTAATACCAAATGTACTTGAGGTTTCAATGTGAGATAGTATGAATGTAAAGAGAAATAGGTGAAAAATAACTGATCTAATTAATATAAATCCTTTAAGAAAAAGCAATCTTGTACAACCTTTACATTTAACCGATATATCAAATGTGTATCATCTTTGTTCCATATTGGCATGGGACATTTTGAGGCATGTTTTACAGCAGGATGACCTTTCTTGCATCAATGTTTTTTAGTTACTTGTATATGTACTGGGAAATGTTTTGTAAATATTGCGAGTAGAGCTAATATCAAATTATCTTATGGACTAGTATTCTGTCCATAGGTAAAAATATCTTCAAAATGTTTAACCCTTTAGCATTTACATTACTCTATATTTACTATTATATTTTCAAGGTAAATGCTTTATCTCGCATATCGAATATATGAGATTTTGATATTTATTTCAAGAACAATACTTTAACATAAAGAGGTAAGAGAATTCTGGCCGAATATGACCGCTTTAAATGCTAGAAACTACTGTGAAAAGTAACGGAATAAAGTTGTTTGGTTCAAGGTCAAACCTGACTGAGCAAGCATATGATTAAAGATGTTCTCCCTATCCCTATCCTGGGTTATTGTTTTTCAGGTTAGTATAACTATGACTAAGGCAGTGAATTGGACAGAATGCAAACATGCAAAACTTCATACATGTTAGAAAATGAGAGACAGATGGTTGTAAATATTAAGTCTTTTCCCCAGAAAAGAAATCGCTGAACTTTACAAAAGAGATGATGAAATATTGCAATAAGTGGAGGAAAGCTGTACTAGAGCCAACCCATGCAAACATAGAAGGATAGACATAAAATAGTGAAAAGATAATGATACTTCAATACTTTTGTGTGGAGGTAGAAGTGGAGATCTCTGAAATTAGTTAACTTACGTTCTGATGGGAAAATATGCCCTGCAAACATCCTAGACAATCCTACAGCATAATCAGCAATATCTATGAATTCCTGCACTTCTCCTTCACCTTCAGGCAAGATTTTTCCCATTTCTAAAGACTCCTGGAATATAAAAATAATGAAATTTTATCCAATTCAAATCAGAACATTATTTTCCCAATAATCATTTAATGAACTACATTGAAATTAATTAAAATAATTTAACAAGACAAACTTACCAGTTTTCCAAGGAGATTTTTTTTATGTCTCAGAGCCTCACCAATCTGCCTTACTATCTCACCTCTTTGTGGCCCAGGCATCTAATAAACAAACAAAAGATATATTCATTGTAAGTTTTTTTTAATAGATATTTTATTATAATAATTTTCTCTTCTCTTCTAATTTAACCCTTTAGTATTTAAACCAGCCATAGCCAGCCAGAATTCTATCACCTCTTTCTGTTCAAACCAGCTGTAATTAGCTGCTCATACTTATATTAAAGTATTGTTCTCAAAATAAATAATATCAAAATCTACAAGATTTTGATATTATGTGAGATAAAGTGTTTACTGTGAGAATACAATAGGAAATATAGAGTAATGTAAATACTAAAGGGTTAAACCATTTACACTGCAGACAGAGCCATTTCTCTAACTAATCTAATGATGCGTTGCAATTGTTCACATCTTGCAACTGGAGACCTGAACCCAACACTACTATATCATAAAGCAGAGGTTCTCAAACATTTGGGGTCACTACCCCCCTTACGGCCATGTAAAACCCTCAGTGCCCCCCAACCCTATTTCCAGAGAGATCTGCCTACATTTAAATTGTAAATATACTATATATAAATAAATATTACATTTTTTATTTTAATATATTTATATATAATATGTATCATTTGATATTTAATATGCTATCATATCATCTCTATCTCCCCCTTAGGCCACAGCGCCTCCCTGTGTTGTGCATGTGTATGTATGCATGCAGGTGCCTGTATGTGTGTGTGTGTGTGTGTGTGTGTGTGTGTGTGTGTGTGTGTGTGTGTGTGTGTGTGTGTGTGTGTGTGTGTGTGTGCATTTGTACGTGTGTATTTATATGTATGTGCACGTGCATGTATGTCTTACCTCTACCCAAACATTCCAAGCCTCTTTCGTCGCTGCAATAGCATGTTGGTAATCAGTCTCGTTACCCTAAAAAAAATTAAAAAATTGATAAAGGTTAATAAAATAAGATCCTTTACAATTGCTCATTAGGTTCTTGGTCCTCTAGGAACTTACAGAAAATAAATATTTTAGTATAGAGAAATGAATGCCTCAAAATTTCAGAACCTGATCTGGCATGATTGAATTATTTACATAGTTGACACTTAGCTACTACCTTAAAGTGAGGGAAATGTTCCTGTCTATTTCCTTTTCAAGTAGAGTATTTCAGACTACATCAGTCAATGTGTACATCCTTTTTAAGACAGTAGGTCATGATTGATTTGAGGGAAATCAAGCTGTTGTTTCTAGTAGGTGAGCCAACCACACAAAGACTTCCTAGTCAGATTATGAAAAGCTATTTATGATGGCAATTCTGCAAAGGATATCATCATCATCATTTATCATCTGTTCTCCCTGTTAGCAAGGGATAAACGTGTTGCCACAGACTAGTCAGTACTTAAAGAGAGCCACTGACCTCCAGGTGTGCCATGGACCCTACATATATTCCTGCACTTTACTGTGTGCATTTTATCATAGCATCAGTACTACAGAAGTTGTCATGTCTTAGACACAGTCTTCTTGACCTTTCATTTAACAATAATGAGCTCCAATTCAAAATGTCAGAACTTTCAAAAAGTCATGTAAAAAAAAATCAGAAAATGTGAAGGAAATAACAGGAAAATGTGTGACAAAAGAGCAAGCATGTAAAATTCAACTTCAAAAGAACTATATCATAAACATATATGTATGTACATATGGTCCCGTAACTCCTGATAAAGTTGTAAGGGTGCCATATTGAAATATGGCATTTCTTGGGCATTTCAAGCTTGGCGGAGCCCATCATTCTTCAAGCCCGAGTACAGCAGATTTCTTCCAGAGAAAGATAGAAAGTGAAAAAGCGGAAATGAGAAAGAGATATAGAGGGGGGGGGGGGGGGGAATCGACCTCAGTACTAGACTGGTACTTTTTTATCGACCTTGAAAGGGTGAAAGGCAAAGTTGACCTCGGCAGAATTTAAACTCAGAAAGTCGAAACAAATACCATAAAGCATTCTATCCAACATTCTTAATTCCAACATTGTTAATTCACTGCTTATATAAACATATATACTTACATCTAAATCAATTTACAAATATATAAACTATACCTGGATATATGAAAATATGGTAAACATACCTGTGTTACTTGAGCAATAGGTAAGTTATTGGCTGGACACATGGAAGTCACAACCTGGAATAAGAAATTTAGAAATAATGTTCAGTTTAAATAAGTAAACTTGATTTAACCATTTACATTACTATTGTATTTTTGTGGTAAAGGCTTTATATAATATAATAATAATAATGAAATATTGTGTACAGTGCTCAGGTTCACTACAACTAATCAAAAAGTGTATGTATAGTACATAGGGTAATGCACAAACGTCAGGAAAAACTTTTAATAATAATAATAATGAAATTATTGTGTACAGTGCTCAAGTGCACTACAACTCATCAAAGGTGCATGTATAGTAGATAGAATAATGTACAAATGTCAGGAAAATGAACAGTGTATGAGTCATGATATAATAATCATCATCATCATCGTTTTACGTCCGTTCTTCCATGCTAGCATGGGTTAGACGGGTTGTTCTGTTGTGGGCAGTGTCTGGTCGGCTGACCATGCCTTGCTCATACAGGAACTGATTTGGCTTGATTTCTACAGCTGGATGCCCTTCCTAACACCAACCTCATTTACAGTGAGTGCGCCTACACGTTCACTTTACAGTGTGGGCTGGGTGCTTTTTTGCCGTGGCACCTCCACGACCATCTTGCGGTGAGGGGCATATTGTCTATAGGCTTCAGCTTGTACCCATGGGAGGTCGGGTACTCTGTATTACTGCACGACGCCAGAGGTCACGGTCGTGTGGCATTGCCTTTGAGAGGTGTAATTGGGTAAGGTCGGCTTTTATCACCTCATCCCAGGTCATCTTGGGTCTCCCCACTCCGCGGTTTCCATCGACTTCTAGTGCTCTGCACCTTTTTATGCAGCTGTCATCCTTCATACGCATCACATATCCATACCAGCGCAACCGTCTCTCCTGCACACACCATTGATTCCTCTTATGCTCAGTCTCTCCCTCAAATCATTTATGCTTTGTCGTTCACGTATATTACTGTTACACATCCATCGGAGCATGCAGGCTTCGTTTCTAATCTACGTAAGTCTTCCACCTTCAGCACCCAGGTCTCACTACCATGCAACATTGCTGTTCGGATACACGCATCATACAGTCTGCCTTTCATTCTGAGGGAGAAGCCTTTTGCAGCTAGCAGTGGTAGTAGTTCCCTAAACTTCTTCCATTCCGTTCTTACCCTAGTTATTGTACTTTCTGAACACCCACCTCCGCTGCTAATTCGGTCACCTAGGTAGCAGAAGCTGTCTACTGTTTCTACAGAGCCCTCCCAGAGATTGGTGGTACTTGTTTCCTGTGGCTGTTTGCTGCTTGCTGTCCCAGCACAGCTGCTGCATGTGAAGCCTACATTCTTAATTAAGCTTCCTGAGATCCCGCTACATCTCTTGTGTACCCATTGTTTGCATTTGGGGCAGAGAATGGAGTTCCTACCTACACCTTTCCTACATACTGAGCAAGGCCATTTCCCTGAGGGGATCTGGGTTCTGTTTTCTCGTCTACTTACAAGGACCTTAGTCTTTGTCATGTTGACTTTGAGACCCTTTCTTTCTAGTCCCTGCTTCCAAGTTTGGAATCTATTCTCTAGTTCTACCATAGATTCAACTATGAATGCGAGGTCATCAGCATACAGGAGTTCCCATGGGCATCCGGTCTTAAACTCCTCCGTTATTGCCTGCAGGACTATGATGAACAGGAGGGGGCTAAGAACAGAGCCCTGGTGGACACCAACCTGTATGCTAAATTCCTCGCTATACTCATTGCTAATCCTAACTTTGCTGACTGCTCCCCTATACATGGCTTGTACCGCTTTCACAAGCCATTCATCTACTCCTAGTTTTCTAAGAGCCCACCAGATTACAGCACATGGAACTCTGTCAAAGGCTTTCTCAAGGTCGACAAATGCCAAGTAGAGTGGCTTACTTTTAGCTAGGTACTTTTCCTGTAACTGCCTCACAAGGAAGAGGGCATCAGTGGTGCCTCTTCCTGGTACAAACCCAAATTGCATCTCGTCTATTTTCACCCGGCCCCTAATCAACTGTGCTATAACTCTTTCTGTTACTTTCATGACCTGGTCCATCAACTTTATACCTTTATAGTTTCCTCTATCTAGTGCATCGCCTTTACCTTTGTAGCAGTTGACAATGATGCTACTGCACCAATCTTTTGGTATGACAATAATAATAATAATAATAATGAAATATTGTGTACAGTGCCCAGGTGCACCACAACTCATCAAAAAAGTGCATGTACAGTACATAGGGCAATGCACAAACATCAGTAAAATGAACAGTGCACGAGTCATGATACACACGTGGGCATGTGTATGGAAGGGGTACATCAGGTGTAGTTTTGGTGTATTTCGGGAAGCATGAGTGTCTTAAAGGATGCAGTGTCTCGGCAGCTAACAACTGACGCAGGCAGTTTGTTCCATGCTTCAGCAACTCTGAGCGTGAAAAAATGTCTACGAAAGTCATGGGAGCTGTGCTGTTTTCTGATTTTGTAGGCATGTCCACGTGTGTTAAACACATGGAGATCAAAAAGGTGCTCAGGTTTGCAATTGGCGAGATGGTTAATAACTTTGTGGGTATTCACCAAGTCCATTGCCAGACGTCGGAGCTTCAATGAATCCATGCCCAGGGAAGCAAATCGTTCAGAGTATGGTAGGTGTCTGATGGAGGGTATGCGCTTGGTTGCACGTCTCTGAACAGTTTCCAGGAGGTCAATGTTCTGAGCAAGATAGGGGTTCCAGACTGATGATGCGAAATCCAAGTGTGGTCGTACCATAGCTGTATACAGTTTTAAATAGATGGCTGGAGAGCGGCTAACAAAGGTCTTGCTGAGTGATGCCAAGACACCCTCGGCCTTCTTGACAATCTTAGAGACATGCTTTGTCCAATGCAAATCGCTGCTGACAGTAATGCCCAGGTCACGTTCACAAGAGGACTTCTTGATATCAGTGTTGTGGAGGGAGTATGTGGACACTGGATTTTTCCTTCCAAAATGCATGGTGGTACACTTGTCCACAGCCAGCTTCAGTTGCCAGTCTGTGATCCATTGCTGCATTGTGTCCAGGTCTGATTGTAGGAAAGAGTTGTAAATTTCAGGATCAGTCCTTTTGATTTCACATAATATCTCACATATCAAATCTACGAGATTTTAATGATATGTATTTTGAGAACAATATTTCAACATTGGTATAAGCAGCCGGTTATGGCCAGTTTGAACAGACAGAAGTGAGAGACTCCTGGCTGGATATGGTAGGTGTAAATGTTAAAGGGTGAACCAACAATCCTTCATATTAGGGATATCATCATCATCATCATCATTTCATTTTACGTCCGCTTTTTCCCTGCTTGCAAGGGTGGGACGGGAACTGATTCTGGCTTGATTTCTACAGCTGGATGCCCTTCCTAACACCAACCTCATTTACAGTGAGTGCTGGGTGCTTTTTTGCCGTGGCACCTCCACGACCACTTTGCAGTGGTCTCATTTCTACAGCTGAGTAAACTGGAGCAATGTGAAATAAAGTCTCTTGCTCAAGGAAACAACAGATCACCCGGTCTGAGAATTGAACTCACAACCTTTCGATTGCAAGGCCAATGCTCTAATATATACATATATATATATATGATACATGCAGGGAGAAATATTGTGCAGAGTTGATTCGGGAGAATACTGAAGCTGGAGAAGGGAGATAATAAAAAGAACTTTAGTAGTAGTGGTGCGGAGCTAGGCTGTTGAGGCATTTAAGATGTGCAGTGACCAACCCATTCCAGCTGGGAGAACTAGATGATGAGGGTAGTGGTGCGGAGCTAGGCTGTTGAGGCATTTAAGATGTGCAGTGACCAACCCATTCCAGCTGGGAGAACTAGATGATGAGGGTAGTGATGATGGCTGTAGTGGTGATAGTGGTAGAGATGATGGTAGTAGGGGTAATGGTGAGGCATTCATACAAAACTGATGAAATAATGAGACAAATAGAAAGATAGTCGTCCCCCACCCTCACATAAATTAGGAGGTTTCCTGCTACCATAAGATGTATTAATATGACTGGATATGTTGGTAGGTTTCAACAAGAAAATACTATGCTATCAATAACATTCATATTTAATGTATTTTTTGCTAAGATAGTGATGTGTGATTTGAAGGAGATTTGGCTGCTATTTCTGGCAAATTAGACATCAACATAAAGGCTGCCTTACTGATTTGTCTGATAATGATAATTGTTTCTACATTTGGTACAAAGCCAGCAATTTGAAGGAAAGTGGAAAATTGATTAAATCAACCCCAATGCATTACTGGTACTTTATTTTAACCCTGTAAGGATGAAAGGCAAAGCTAACCTCGGCAGGATTTGAACTCAGAAAGTATAGGGCCATAATGTGCTGTAAAGCATGTCCGATGTTCTACCAATACTGCCAATCCAGTGCCCTCATCTGATGTGTGGCCAGTTACAAGGTCAAATAAATTCGATCTGTGGCTAATACTAAATGCTACAAGATATCTGTCTGACCTAATGATTCTGCCAATCCACTGCCCTATTATTGACATTAAACAAAAATTCTTCATTAGATTTTGTTTAAAAAGCTACTTTTTGTTTTCAAGTGGACATCATCCTGAACAAGCCAACCTAGATTTAACCCTTTAGCATTTAAACTGGCCATATCTGACCAGAATTCTCTCACTTCTTTCTTTTCAAACCGGCCATAACTGGCTGCTCATACTTATGTTAAGGTATTGTTATCAAAATAAATAATATCAAAATCTCAGATTCAATATTATGTAAGATAATTATGTGAGTTATAGCCTTTACCATGAAAATACAATATTAAATATATAGTATTGTAAATGTTAAAGATGTTCTGACTATGACAATCCAAGCCTTGTTTCTAGCTAGAACGTAACAAGAAAATATCCAATGACTTTTTTTTTTTGTTTTCAAAAGGCTTGAAGATTTGGCTGTTTATTTCTAGCATCTCAAACCCATTGCCTTTTATTTATTTATTTATTTATTTTTTTGTTCAGTTTATTTTATAGATCAAGGACATGTGGCAATGTAAGTGGGGAAATTAGAAGAGAATAGATGACGAGGAATAGCAGGAGTGAAATATAGATCAAATATCATTGCATAGATAGATTACAAAATGCTGTGACATGAATATGTATAAGTTTATTGTGATAAGAATATATTAATGCATTATCAAGAAATAAAAAGTATGAAGAGGGTTGATATGTGAACATAAGCAGATTTCATATTGAGATATATTAACTCTTTATGTCTAGAAGTAAATTTGTTGATTCAAATATTTATAATATTTTTATTGGTGGACAGATTGTTGTGGAAATTTGCAGTAAAGGTTTTAATATCTAATGCAATTTAGTCATAGTGCTGCTTTGAAGTTTAATATTAATCAGGTTCAAAGTTCCAATACACGTCGAGAGTCGAATTGGCTGACCTCATACTATGTTGTTAGTAATATACCTTTGAAAATTAAAAAATTCAAAGATTTGATTTCGGGGGGGGGGGGGGGCTGCTAGTTTCCTCTCTTCACTGACGGCTCGCTTAATAGAGGTAACTGGCGAATCTCGATGGGCGCTTGGTTGCCCGGTACTCCTCGCGACGCTGCTGTCGGCTTGATGTTTACCCCTTCCTTTATATTTTCTTTAATATTGCGACATTAAAGGAATATATCCTTCTGAAAGAATCGCGACCAATTTATAATGTTATTTAAGCATTTGTAGTGTTATTCATGTATATATTTAAAACATATTTATGTTATTCTACTGTAAATTTATTTATATGCTTTGTATATTAATTGTATTTATTTATATTTTCATTCTGTAAAGAATTATAAACAATTTGTAATATTTATACAACTGTGAATAAATATAATCGAGTTATTTTTAATATCAATGATAATTTACGTTTCTTATTTTTTTTACGCAAAATTCTTACCACTGTCTCTTAACTAATGTTGCTTCACTTCAGAGCTTTCCACATGCATGACTATCTATTTTATCTAACCAACAACAAATATTCTTTTAAATATTCAACGAAGGAAAATAATAACGAGGTAATGTCCTTTACCTCAACCTATATACGTACACACCTGAGAATTACATTTAAGCGTACACATGCAGAATCTCCCATCAACTAATTTCTGTTATATATTTTGCTTTCTTTTACTCATAACTTTCATTCCAACGCCGGGTACCTCTGCTAGAGAGAGAGAGAGAGAGTGTGTGTGTGTAGAGAGAGAGAGAATAAGCAAATGGGAAGTAGTTTCAAATGTTAAAGTCCTTTATTGATAAGGCTGTGATACATATTTCAATGACGACAGTGGTCACACGATTCTGTGTACCCAGTGCCTCATCAGACAGCTTCTTGCATAAGGTTACGTTCCCGAAACAATCCCAATTTGCAATTATATATTAAATTATCAGAAAATGAAACAATTTTATTTCCTATATTATGTCTAGCCTCATTGCTAGTTTTCTTTATTAAATTATTGATGTTGTTTCCATTCCAAAATTGTCAGTTTTTAAAATTTAGTTGATGTCACAATTTACCCTTAAAAGGGTTAAACAAAATTTGCAAAAAGTTTTTGTTTAAGTCAAAATTGAAGCAAAAGACAAAACAATACGGATGGAAATTACCCAAAATAAACCAAATTAAATAAATTATCAAATGTTAACTACCGAAAATTAATTCTATTTTAAAAAATGTTTAGCATTAGTATTTTTCCATTTGCAAAACTATTTCTTAGTTTCCTCGTTTATACTGACCAATTTTATTGAAACAAGACTTCTTTTCTTTAATATTTAAAACTAAAATAATCCTGTAAATAATTGAAGAATTAGAAAAAAATATATTTTTTTTTTTTTTACTGCTCTCAAGTAATTGTATAACATATTGTTATTCTTTTAAAAGAACAATGATTCTATACAAGACAATAACTATCATGTAACACATAATTTAAAAAATTAAACGCAAGCACTTGCATGTAATTACATATATTTATTTAAATGTTTATCTTATCAGTAAAACTGTGATAATATAATATAATTTAATATTACGGAATAAAGTATTTATTATTTATTCATGCATAACAAAAGCTGAAAAATATATTACACGAAATTATGAATGTGAAGAGAAAAAAAGGGAGTCTTTTGTTTGATGCAACAAAATGCCCTTTCTGCTGCAGCAGACAAATTTTGGATAAAGATTTATTTAAAAGAAATCATACCTCGCCGCTTCCACACCAATCTTTGCCGAAATAAACACCATTATTATGGGCCGAGAGTCCTAAGTCTTTTAACCAAGAATATTTAGCGTCGTTGATTAGAAATTTGTCCATATTTATAGCTGACAATGACAACAAACGTGACGACGACTCAATGAAAGCCGGGTTAATAGATTTGTGTAGAAGGGAAACGGAGATAAGGCGAGAAACACGTGTAATGGAAGCCATCTGAGCGAACAAGCAGGTTTTCCAACCTTCGCTTTATATCTTGACTGGCAGAGGTCGGCTAAAATATATACAGGACAAATGCAATTGGTCGAAAAAAAATGAAACTAAATATACTTCGTGAAACCGGAACAAACCAATTTCTCTACCTATATGTGTAATTTTATAATTTATTTCATTCAAATAAGTATTTTTTTATCAATTAAAATCAAATTAACGTATAAATACGTGTAAAAGATTATCAATAGGGGAAGCAACTCTGAGTATACACCAACTAAAATATTATATTGTTTGATAGAGTCATTGTTCTGACTAAGCCGATATTTTCTTACTTATTATTTACCAACTAGCGGTCCCATGCTGTCAATAGCCATATACCATGATTACTAGATATATTAACAATCATGGGAAATTTTTGTTTTGATAAAGTAGAGGTTTGCATAAGAGAAACCCTATAGTTCATGTGGATTAGTGACACGGAAGTGGTTAAAGATAGTGATATTTTAAATATTTATTTCTACGATATAATTACATTAATATTTAGAATATATGTACAAATGACTTACAGGATTAAGTGTGTGAATAACTTCGGAGAAATAACGATTTACAGGGACAAATGGAAGCTTAAAACCCAGGACCTTGTGACTGGAAAGTGAACTTGTATCAATATGACTGAGATAAGAAACAGTGTATGCTTGTGTAAATTGTTAAAGAGTTACAGACATATATCATCATCGTTTAAAAAAAAACAAAAATGAAATTGTGTACAGTGCTCAGGTGCACTACAATTCATCAAAGGTGCATGTATAGTACATAGAATAATGTACAAATGCCAGGAAAGTGAACAGTGTATGAGTCATGATATACATGTGTGTATGTGTGTATCAAGAGGAGACTTCAGGTGTATTGTTGACGAATTTCTGGAAGCATGGTGGTTTTAAAGGATACAGTGTCTCGGCAGCGAACAACTGATCTAGGTAATTTGTTCCATGCCTCAGTGTGAATAAATGTTTCTGAAATTCATGGGAGCTGTACTGTTTTCTGACTTTGTAGGCATGCCCACGTGTGCTAGACACATGGAATTCAAAAAGGTGCTCAGGGTTGTTGTTGGCAAGATGGTTAAGAATTTTGTGGGTGTTTACCAAGTCAGTTGCCAGACGTCGGAGCTTCAATGTATCCATGCCCAGGGAAGAAAGGTGTTCAGAGTATGGTAGATGCTTGATGGAGGATATTCGCTTGGTTGCACGTCTCTGAACAGTTTCCAGTTTTTATGTCCACTTTTCCATGCTTGCATAGTTTCGACTATATATACATACATATATATATCTTTCCATATCAGTCAATCCTTTACTTGCACATCTACCCGCGTAGTCTATGCCCTCTGGTGATCCCTTTGCAGGCTTATACACAACAGACAAACAGGCTTCCACCTAGTGGACAGTTTCACTGAACACTTGAAGGACATACGACTCATCATGGATACCCAGCATCACTTGTCATTTCTGTTCCACAGGCCACTCTTCCCTATGTCTCAGTCCTTGGTGTCCTTTTACATCATAGATTGTTGGCCTTGTGCACCAGTACTGAGCAGAGTTTGATTTTCCACCCTGGGTCCAATTTCCCCAATTTCTTTAACCTTGCGCTCATACACTTGCACCTATTACTATAACCCTAGCCACTGTCACTCTTACCTCATCTGCTGCCATACATGTGTGCGCACATTCACCCCCTAGGTTCCTATGCCTCTTACAGCTTGTACAGATCAACAATAGACATGCACGCACTTCTACATTTACCCTCACAGCTCTGTATAAACCAACAACAAACATACACACACATATCCTCACAACTTCGTACACACAGTCTTAAATTTATATACAGACATATCATCTTAGCTTTGTACAAATAAATAACATATGCACACACACATGTACAATATACAAAACAAATTTTCCTTTTCGGCTAGATGCATTCAATCACTGCCTTTTAAAATAAGACCAACTGATTTTCTTATACAACACCAGAATCAACAGTTTTCCAAGACTTAATTAGACCTGTTTTTTCTCAAAGAAATTTTTTTCGTTTCTGCCACTGTCCACTCTCCTCTATATTTCTATTTCTTCTTTAATTTCTCATTCTATTTTCTGATGAAAGACTAGCGTCTGAAACGTTAAGACTCTTTTTCCTAAGTGTAAAACTTATATATAATTCTTTATTGTACTGTGATGTTTGCTTTGTTATTTGTTTGCCTTTTGCATATATATATAGCTCGAAATGCCCTCTCATATGCTTGAGCTGGGGCATATATCTAAGAGGCAACACCTTCCTCTACCATCTTCCCTCCCTCCCCTATTACCTACATCCTGATTTCCCCATCTTCTTCCCCCCACCATCTGTAGTTCCAATCCCACCTCCATGAAGTGGTTCCCCCTCGAGCTACGACAAAAGTGCCCAGTCCTCACTGTATAGTGTTTATGTATCTGTCAAGACAAAAGCGCCCAGTCCACACTGTAAAGTGGTTGTGTAGGTGACATGACAAAAAGCACCCAGCACACACTGTAAATGTGGTTGGCATTAGGAAGGGCATCCAGCTGAAAAAAAAAAGCCAGCCAAAATCAGTCCTGGGTGAGTGTAACACGGTCCTCTGACTTGATCTGTCGCAAAAGGTCAGCCCCACCTATGCTAGCATGGAATATGGATGTTAAACACTAATGATGATGTAACACATGGCATATTATTAAGGTGGTTGATTCCCCTTGTTTTAATTGAGGTAACAGGAAACAAGTGAGCCCTGGCTTGAGTTTGTATCTTAATTCTGGAGAAAACATTTAATAAAAAACACATCTCAATATTTTGGATTGAACTGACAGCAGATTTATATATTTATTTTAGTTGCTTTATAGAACCTACACATTATATTTCTTATTAGCCACAGACTGAATTTCTGGTCACTGTAGCCACACATTTATAGATTGAGAAGAGCACACTACATCACATCTTATCACCATGAGACAAAACAACTAGGGAGCCTTGAAGTTGATGATTGATTTACTAGAAATAGCAGTCAAATCTCCTTCTTAGAAAGGACTTTCATATTATGGGATGTCACCAGTAAGCTTGGTCTTGTGTTGTCTCTTTTTTGAGGTCATTCTTCACAACTCTGTCCCATGTCTTCCTTTTTATATAACTCTCATTCTCCTTAAGCATCACATAACCATAACAACACAATCATCTCTCTTGCACACTACATTTAATTCCTCTTATACACAGCCATACAGACCAACATTACACATCTATCACATATACTGTTCTGTTTATACAGACTAACATTACACATATAATACCTATAGTGTTGTTCATACACACTAATATTAAACATCTATCACTTGTACTGTCATAGGTACACCTGAGCATCATTGTGAGAAAGATGTAAGAGAAAAGGTCCTAGTAGTTGTAGACATCATATATAGATCTTGATTGTCTTTGGAAAAATATTGGAAGGAATGTCTGTTTGGACATTTTCATGTCAATAATCTTTGTTGTTGCCGAATCAAATCTGATTTTGTGTTAAAAATTATTTTATCCTTTCTCTTGTGAATTATTTCTTGTATTCTGTGTTATAAATATATCAGCTGCTGTCAATATTGTATACCATACTGTAAAAGCGTTATCATTTAGAATTCTAAAGGTGGTGGATTGGCAGAATCAACAGAGCGTCGGACACCATGCATTACAGCATAAGAGTTATGGCCCTTTATGGTCTGAATTCAAATCCTGCTGAGGTTAGCTTTGCCTTTCATCCTTACGGGGGTCAATAAAATAAAGCACCAGTAAAGCACTGGGGTCGATTTAATTGACTTTCCCCTCCCCTAAAATTGTTGTCCTTGTGCCTAAATCAGAAACCATTTAGAATTGTTCTGGATATATTTTTCAATCACTGGACACCCCATCAATAGCAATGTCACAAATAAGAATTTTACCACATCAGAACTGTTATTTTCATGAACATTTAACCAAATCAGAATTAAAATAAAAATTACAACTCCTTCAGACAAATCGAATTCACTAAATATTTCTGTTTATTGACAAAGAGATAACAATAAATCACTTTTTTAAATTTTCATTTTTATTTATGCTAAAATTTTTTAGTTTTTCAGATTTAATTACCTACAAAAGATGAAAAAGAAACATTATTATGAAATATATCACCTAATATGAATTCTCAATTTCTTAGACAATTTAAAGGTACACATTTTTTATTATTTTTAAACTTACATATTTTTTTTTTAAATCAGTAAACACAAGGATACAACAACTGAAGTTAAGGTGCTATGAGATCAAACCTTACTACAGCTAGTGTTTTAATGCCTAGAAAATGCACACACTGTTACAACTCAACTGAGTGCTGGCACTGTTCTTGGTATTTTACTGTCTCTGGGTGCGATTACTTATTAATTTTTGCATTTTCCAAGAAATTGTTAGTAATAAAATAAAGATATATCAATCAAATTTATTTTGTTTAAACCTATGCTTCACTATTTAAACTAAAATGTAACAGAACACCTTTGGTACACGGGTGGCAGGTAAATGCTGTACCAATACATTTTTGGAGCTCAAAAAGTTAACTGACTGGCCCAATACATACTTCCCAGTTAAGTGGCTATTTTTATTTTATATTGCATTTTGTAAATAACATTGCCCAACCCTTGCTAGCTAGAAAAACATGTGTTAAACCATGATGAGCATCATTGTTCATTCAATATGCTATAAAAAAATACTCAAGATATAAGTTAATTTTTGCAAACATACCTAAACAATGTTTCTAAAATTACATGTCATATACACTTTTCAAAGCAAGCTCTGGTTTGTCATAACCCATCTGTTCAGGTGTGAGAATGCCTAATTCATCTAATGTTGGTTGGATCTCCTGTATAACATATGGCCAGATTTCCTTCACTCGACCACCACATTTCTCCTGTAATAGAAAATTTGTCAGAATTACTTGGGTAAATCTTGTAAGACTTTTATTTTTTTGTTCATCCTTTTAGAAAGTTCCAGCAGCCAACTATGGCCCAAATTGAAAGTAAAATCTATTTACCTTAATAGCTTCAAGAAACCTTACAGCAAGAGCATATTCATTTAATCTTCTGCAAGCATGCATGGCAGCAATGATAATTCTTGGTTCAGGAACTAGATCCATGCCCTGAAATAAATATTATTCCCAGTCATCATCATCATTATTATCATCTATTTAAATTGGTTTTCCATATTGGCATATTTTAGAACAAGTTAACAAATAAAGTACATATTCATTTTATGTCAATTAAGCTGTTCTAGATAAATCCACTTCAACAAATTCCTACCAGTGCACTCTGTAAACTGGGCGGTTGTATGTAAATGAGATGCAGCGTCTAGCCCATTTAAGAGGGCAGTTACTCTTAGTATTGACAGTCTGTGCTGACCTGTTCAACCCTTACTAACAAGGAAAACGGATGATAAAATGATTATTGCTTAAAATATCTGGCTCGCTTCTGCTTTGATCAATTCTCAATACTATGGATATTATATATCAGTATTTATATACTCGTCTCTCTTATAAGATACCAACCATTGCTTCTAACTGTTTTCTCTTAGTGTTATATAGCTTTCTTGCATACACAACATTAGCATGGCATAAAAGACTTTACTGTGATGTAACACAAAATTAAAAATTATTCAACAAAAAGAAATAATTAATATATTAATTATTGTTTTATTTAAAAATTGCTCTCTGTGAGAAACTGGGAGTATTAAAACCACACTTCTTCCCCCTCCCCTCTCTCTCTCCTATATATATATTACAAAAATTGGAAAGAAGTGAAGCTTGCATGCTTCGATCGATGTGTAATAGCAATATACATGAATGGCAAAGCATAAACGAACTGAAAGAGAAATTAGGCATGAAAGGAATCAGATGCAGTGAGCAGGAGAGGAGATTGCATCAGTATGGACATGTGATGCATATGAAGGATGACAGCTGTATAAAAAGATGCAGAGCGCTCAAAGTTGATGGAAGCTATGGAGTAAGAAGACTTAGGATAAGTTGGTAAAAGCTGACCTTGCACACTTGCACCACTCAAAGGTGATGACACAGGACTGGGATCTCTGGCGTTATGCAGTAATACAGAAGACCTGCCTTCCCATGAGTACAGGCTGGAGCATACATATAGTAGTCACCTCCACCACACCCCTCCTATGGGCACAGGGATCTCCACATCCTAACACTCCATCCCTCTCACACACCCATATACCCACCTCCTTAATTCCCACACACCCTTCTCACCAAAACCCCAAGCCTACACTGTAAGGTGCCCATGTAGGTTTCACAACAAAAAGCACAAAGCCCACACTGTAAAATGGTCGTGCAGGTGTCACGACAAAAAGCACCTAATATTCACTGTAAATGTAGTTGGTGTTTAGGAAGGGCATCCAACTGTAGAAACCAAGCCAAAATTGGTTCTGTATGAGCAAGACATAATCATCTGACCTTGACTTGCTGCAAATAGGACAACCTGTTTAACCAATGCTAGCATGGAAAATGGACGTTAAACGGTGATGATATATATATATATATAAAAAGAACATGACAAAAAAAGAAATAAGTGGATAGATGTATGTATATGTATATATATATATATACATACACACACATCTATTCACTCACTTATTTCTTTTTTTTTTGTCATGTTCTTTTCCTGAAATTGACTTTCACCACTTCTGCCCACGCCTTCCTCTTTTGCAGCTTCCTTCCACATCTTCACCCAACGATTATCATCAATTCCAGCACAAGTACATTTTCTCTTACACGCTGCATCTGACTTTTCTGATGTCCTTGATGCTCTACGTGTTATGTAAATCTGTCGCCTAGCAAGCTGTCATGTGGAAACATCAAGTTGTCCTGTATGTCATATATATTATCTCCACCTTCCTCTCATTGTATGTGTTCAACTAACACAGACACCCACAATATATATGCATACATATTCAACTCACACATAAATCATTCATAGCTTTCCTGATTTCCCAACCATCAAGGGTAGTTTGTTTAAAATAGCTTTCATAACGATTATCGAAATCCTCGTCTGTTTCTCCTGCAGGAGCCTTGAAGTGACGAACAGCAAATGCAGCTGGAAAAAAAGAATAAATGAATGTTACAGACAAAATAAACTATAAACATATACAACAAGCACATATTAATTGAAACGCTTATTATACATATCATCATTGTTTAACGTCTATCTTCCACATTAGCATGGGTTTAGACGGGAATTGTCCTACTTGAGGCAACACACACATATATATAAATATATATATATGTGTGTATATATCATTGTCATCATTTAACTGTTGCACATCACAGTAGACAATTCTGTAGCACATCTTCCATTCTATAACAAGTCCTATAAGATCTTTGGCAGGAATTGCCCAGGTAGTGAGGATTAGTGAGACTTAGTTATCAATAGAAATATTTGTGGGAGGCACATCATTTTCCCATTTTCAGCATGGATACTGTGGCTGTCAGAATGATCACTATTTTTATAAAAGAGGTTATGAAGGTGCCATGACGCCAGTATCAACTTGTAGGTCATTAAATAGTTTCCAAATTTTTAAAGGCATGCATTTGATTTGATTTGTATGTTAAATATAAACCTATTATATTTGAAAGATAGTGCTATTGTCGTCTGTTAAAAGGAAGTAGACCAATTTGAGAGACTTGTTGAAACTTTATAAAATGGTAAAAAAATCATTATGTAATGCAGTTATGAAACAAATACTAAATGACACTTAAAAACATTTAAGGTATCAAAACGTTAACCCTTTAGTATTTACATGGTAAACACTTTATCTCACATAAAAAGACCCGCCTTGCCTAAGTACAAAGCGAAACCTACAGTCAGTAGGCACCTCTAACAAAAATACACCCCTGTCCCACTACCCCACCCCATCCACACCACCACCTTCAATGTGAAGTTATGTTGGTACCACAACATCCAGCCCGAAACAAATGAGGTCGTGTAGGTGGTGTCACGACAAAAAAACACACAGTCCACGCTGTAATGTGGCCGTGTAGGTAACACGGTAAAAACCTCCCAGTCCACACTGTAAACGTGGTTGGAGCTAGGAAGGGCATCCAGCCATAGAAAACCCGCCAGACAGTCCTATACGAGCAGGACAACCGTCCAAATCCATGCAAGCGTGGAAGATGGACGTTAAACGATGATGATGAATATTGAATCTACGAGATTTTTATGTGTATTTTTAGAACAATAACCTTAACATAAAAAATGAGCGGCCAGTTACAGCAGGTTTGAACAGAAAGAGGTGGGAGAATTCTGGCCGGATACGGACAGTTTAAATGCTAAATGGTTAAAACTTCCTAAAAATATTATCCACTTGTGCTAATTTACAAAACATGTTAATTAGTTGCCTCAACTTATACATAAGATTTGAATTTTTGCCCATTTCTCATATAGTATGTATAGTAATTAAATAAGAATATTTTTGGTATTCCTAAGTAGCCAGACAAATCTGATTACACACTGTAAGTTATATCTTCTGGCATTTGTTTTGTGTAAAGAGTGACACTAAACAGAAGAAACTGAACCATACCCTTCCAATGGAAGGCAGCCATATATTTTGGCAGTTGGTGGAGGTTGTCAGCTGGTCCTCGGTCAGCTCTAATTCAGCAGAATTTTATTGGCACAAAAATATATAGATGCATACACATTCCAGATAATGGTGCTATACTACAGGGAGATTTCAATAAATTGGAGAGACCAAAGGAATAGATGCTGCTTTTTAACATTGAAAAATCATACGGTTAAGCACTGTGGAGATAGTAAATTTAGGTGACATTACACTATGAATGGAAAATCACTGACAATGGCCCAGTACAAACTTTTGGGAATATATATAAGTTAAAATTTAAATGTGGGTTGATGATGTTATAGAAAAAAAAAATCAACTCAAATTGATTGGGATAATTAAACACTCCCTTTCCTACCTAGATACAGAAAAAACAAACGGTATTATTATGGTGAATTGGTAGTATCGGGAGAGGGTCAGACGCCATGCTTTGCAGCATAGAGTTATGCCCCTTTATGATCTAAGTTCAAATCCCACCGAGGTTAACTTTGCCTTTCATCCTTACAGGGTCGATAATAAAGTACCAGTAATACACCAGGATAGTTGCCGGCCTTGTGCCAAACGTAGAAACAATTATTATAGAAAGAAAAATCAAAATATTCTTCAGATCTGTTGAGTCAGTGTTGTTGCACTACAGAAGAAACTAGATGATGTGTACACTAAAATGCTTGGGGTTGTACAAAACAAACTGGCGTCAACGTATTACAAATGCAAGTTTATACGGAAACTTGTCCAAAATAACGACGACAGGACAATGTTAGAAGTAAGCAGGAAGTTATACACAAGCTACTATTGCAGGAGCCAACTCAAAGGAGAGGCAATAAGGGGAAGAACTGCTCGAACTTCCATTGATCAACTCAGACGATACAAACTTCAATAGGGAGCAGTTGCCAAGAGCAATGGAAAATCGTGTGTTGTGGAGAGATTTTGTCAGGAATGTTCGACTGTGGTCGCAATGATAACAGAAAGACACCCCAAACGATTTCAGTAAGAAATAATATTTTTCTTCGTGTGCTATTAACTAATCTTACCTCCGAACATCCTGCAAAGTACTTTTTCTCCGGAAAATGAAGAGGGAAATTGTCGGAGTTGTCTTTACACACTAACCACGGGGGCTTTGCAGCATATTCGAAGGTTATATCAGCTGGGAGCACGCGTAAAAGATGGAAAAGAAAACTCGAGGGGGGGAGGGGGCTGAAAAATAAAACACTCCTTTACCTACCTAGATACAAAAAAAAAAAAACATTATATATAAAAGATATGAGTGACCTCAGAGAATGCAATACAGGCCTGGGTCACCTTACACCCGAAACTATGGAGTGCATCCGGAAGAAACAAGAAAAATACTACCAGAATTTATAGATCTGTCTAATGAAGAAAGATTTTAAAGGAGAGGAGACATGATAGAAGTAGTTAAACTGATGAAAGCACTTGAAAATATAAATTGCTAGATCAATATTCCAGAAAAATGAAAATATAAGAATTATAATTCTTTTATAAGAAACAATTTTCTACGAACCGTCTCGGAGACGGTTATTATTTTGACAGTGCGATTTCATTTGTATTTTGAACGAATGTTGCCTTCAAAACAGTGAACCGAGGAATCAATAATAACTGTCTCAACACGTTTGTAATAATTGTTTCTACTTTAGGCACAATAAAGTTTACCCAATTCTCTAAAAAAAACTTTTTCCTTGTATAGTTTGCCAGGTTATTTAGTAAAGGGTACAACAGTAAATGATTTTAATATATATATATATGTGCGTGTGTGAGATTAAAATTCATTTCATAAAGAATAGAGGCGGGTATATATACTAAGTGCTGGTGTCTGATATCAAAACTGAAGGTCATAAGGGTATTTTTCCTATCTTCACTATTTAACTTTGTGAAGGTAAAATACGAATGTCATAAATTCAAATAATAAAATATCTTCTATGATAATTACATTCACAACTAGAATACTTGGAAAAAATATTAAATTTACCAAGTACCCTACATGACTGGTACTTTCCTATATAAACCCGGGAAGTATGAGAACAGCAAAGCTTACCCAAATTGGTGAATCCTTGATAATAAAGAAACGGTGATGTGCTTTTTTCACTGGATTAATTGCATATAAACACGTTAGAATTAGGGTTCTCTCTCACGTGTGTGCACATATATATGTATAGATAAAAATATAGATATACATACATTATATATAGATAGATATATGTATGTATCAATGTGTGTACGTGAACAGGTCACCGTAATGATATTCTAAATGTCTAACAGTTATGAGAACAAACGTTTTCATAAATCATGTAAATAGGGACGACTACCTCATCTAATATTCTCTATTAAAAAGCGCATTAAATTGTATATTTTACTCATAACTTTTGTCCTTCCTCAATACATGTATAAAACCACACACACAATATGTGTGTGGTTTATATATGTACTTGAGGAAGGACAAAAAGTTATAAATAAATTAATGTTAATATCGAAGATAAAATCATAACCTACCAAAAGAAGGCTGGTACTGTACTTTCACTCCCTGAAAAGCATAACGGGCGGCAGGTATTGCCAGGCGAGTAATAACAGATCGAAGCATGATTAAGAGGAAATCGAAGAGACAAGAATCTCAACTGAAAGGACAAAATGGCCGGAAGAATGAAGTTACTGACGTAACTTCCGATAGAACAGGGGAAGTAACTCTTCTAAAGTATGTCGTCATTCTTGTTTATGTTAGACAATAGTGCGTTAATACAGTAATACAATATATATATAATTCACTTGGTGAGTAGTATATTACATCTTTATATATATATATATATATATATATAAAATTATATATGTATGTATGTGTGTGAGACGCCTATATATTTATTCGGTAAGCATAAAATTTTAATATATTTGATGTTTTGATTCCTTACATTTGCGTGTAAATACATTTATTGTATATATATATATATACAATGAAAGAGTGAAGAATAACATGGTCAACTGTACAAAAGGGTTTTATTTACAGTATTAACAATTGTTTCATTGATTAGGTTGTCTAAAAATTGCTAATAACTGGAAGTTGTGTCACTCAATTTTTTTCCGATGATTTGATTAGGTATACATTGTATTTAAAATTGAGGGACACAACTTCAAGTGATTAGCAATTTTTAGACAACCTAATCAATGAAACCTCTTGTTGAGTCAAACAACACCGTACGTTAAAACTATCCACAATACGGAGTATTCACAACCTCTAACTGGATTACCTATAACAATAATTTGTTATCCAATATATATATATATAAGAAAGAATCCGGCCCGACGGCTGAGCTTTTGCCGTTTCGACAAGACTGGAATTAGCTGTCGAAACGACAATAGCTCAGCCGCCGGGCCCCGACTCTTTCTAATATAGTCACACTTTACTATCCCAGGTATTGAGTACTCTGTTGAATAATGGTCTTACTAGTTTACTGGTTAAATCCTGATATATATATATATATATATATATATATATATAATCTGGTTAAATCCTGATATATATATATATAATCAGGATTTAACCAGTATTAAATATATATATATATATCCGTGTGATAATGACGAACGTGAGAATGAATATTCAGTACGGATGAAGTGTTGAAATGATCGTTATTATGGCTAAGTGGTGAATGTTGTTATATATGTATATATTGATTTCAACTCGAGAGGCATTTCATCTGTGACTATGTTGTGTTTGTCTGACTTTGTTTCAGAAAAAATCTACCTAGAGCTGCATTATTCAATGTGTCATGTCTTTTTTACTTACTTTCCTTTAAAAAAACAAAAACAGTTAAGTGTTTTAATCACGGAGAAGTCTCCTCGTTTCGTATGTGTAAATTTAATAAATATACATATACGTTATATATATACACGTTATTATTATGTTGTATAAGTTTACAAATGTCAGAATTCTCAAAAAGTATATTATTTTGTTAGTTTCCAATAATGAAAATATTTCGTTACTAATTGCATTCAAGGAAAACGAAAAATGCAGTTAATGGTTGTTGTTTTAATGTAAAGTTGTTGATTATTGGGTGTCTTTAGTTAACGATAATATAGGAAGGGTTTTGGTCTAGAATTATAAATTACTAGTGGAACAGTGCCGTCGGTAATAACAGCAATAACGTTTAATCTATTTAACTTTTGGAGCCCAAGATTGATAAATCATATATACCAGGATTACTGGATATACGAACAAATATACTACGATTAGTAAATATATGAACAAATATACCAAGATTACTGGATATGTGGACAAATATACCAAGATTACTGGATATGTGGACAAAAATACAATATTAGCAAATATATGAACATATATACTAGGATTGCTGGATATCTGAGCAAATATACGAGGATTAGTAAATATATGAGCAAAACGTTTTATTAATAAAAATCATAAACAAATATATTTCAAATAACAACACTACAGATATTTAAAAACGGAAAATGAAGGGTTCTGGGGGTCATAGAAGAATGGGATGAGGGTGGGCTCTTGGGTGCGGCGGTGTTGGAACTGCGTCCCGCGGACAAGACCATAAAAGCATTTCCGCCACTGGAATTACTAGATATGTGAACAGTCATACAAACTGGTAAATTTGCCTTTACATAAATGTATGGTTTGTATAAGGAATCCAATAGTTTGTTTATTACTGACGCGTGGAAGTGTCATAATATATCATAAGAATGATATTTCGATAGTTTATGTCTATGATATAATTGCGTAAATGTTCGGCATATATATTTATATATATATATGCAGAGGTTATATTTAATTCGTTGGGATTCAACAAGCTTAAACATTTTTATAACTGATATAAAGCACTCAACAGTTAGTGGAGTAAATACACAATATATTAATAAATGGAAACTATATTTATAAAACCATATTTATTTTATTATACATATTTCAAGGGCAACCAAGGCAAATTATGGTGCGCTTTCATCAGATAAAATACAGATTTGTTTTATAAATAAATATTGACATACCCGGAAAAAAAGACAACCTTAACGGTTGGAGCTTCCTGGATAGGAAGCTCCAACCGTTAAGGTTGTCTTTTTTTCGGGGAATCGATTTGCTAAAAAAACAATTACATAGATTCTTTAAAAATAGCGGTCTCTCTATCACTATAGAGCCGAACCATAAAGTAGTAAACGTCACCCTGGATCTCAACAATAACCTATATTACCCTTACCATAAACCAGGTGAAATACTCACATATATTAGTCCACACTCTAACCACCCACCGGCAGTCATCAGAGCAGTAATCAAATCTATCTCGTATAGGATCTCAATGCTATCAGCAAATGAGGAGATATTTATAAACCACGCACAATATTATAAGGCTCTTTCTGAATCTGGTTATGAACAATCAATTTATTACATACCTAAATGCCATAACACAGCAATTCACCATAATAAACTTAACATAAGAACTAGAAATACCTTAGCATATAGCCAAATTCGCCGGAATTTTAGGAGTAACAGCACCTATACAAGGAAGTTTAATGGTGGCAGCGGCCTGCTCCCCACTCCAAGTAGCAAACTAAAAATCAGCCCTAGAATAGGAATGAGAAATGGGATGACAAATAACAATTCCCCAGGTAATAATAACCCTAGGAAGACCTCTACCAACTCCACTAGAACCCCTAGAAGGAATAGACCTAGAAATATCACCTGGCTTAACCCCCCATTCTCACCTAATCTAGCCACTAATATCCCCAAATGCTTCTTCTCTATCCAATCTAAACATTTCACCCCCAACTATAGATATTACAAACTCTTTAATAAAAATAACATTAAAATATCATTCTCCACAACACCTAACCTAACTAGCCACATCGCATTCAGTAACCATCATAAGCTAAGACAGTATAACTCCCACACCGCGGTACCACCACCCCTATCAAATACACCACGTCACTACACCAATAATTACTCTAGTAGCACACCTCCCCCATCTAATCCTTCTAGCACGGACCTACCGCTTAGGTTAAACTACCCTACTCTCACTAACCACAGAAGCAACTGCAACTGTCGTTACCCCAATGCATGCCCATTAAATGGACACTGCCTGACACCCAACATAGTCTATAGGTGCACAGTTAAAACTGCTTCGAATACCAGCTCTTATATCGGATCTACCTCTAATCCTTTTAAGGTACGCTATCATGCACACTCTTTTTCCTTCCGAGACCCTAGCAACAGATGTTCGACATCGCTAGCTAGGCTCATTAAAAACCTTAAATTAAACAACGTTCAACACTCACTAAAATAGGATATCGTGGCTAGGGCCCAACCGTTCAATGGATGAGGAAAATCTTGTGATCTCTGTATTACGGAAGCATATTACATAACTCTATCACGACCTCTACCGATTAACGATAGAACGGAGGTAACTATTAGCTGTCAACATCGAAGGGCCAATTCCTTCGCCAATAGAATATTTGACCCAACTTAGTCATGTAGCCCCATTTTTACTTGTAGCTAATAAGTTAAATTGCTATGAACAACTTGGATAATTATAAGTTACCTCCCCTAAATTGTCTCTCAATTAAAAAAATTTAAAAATTAGCACTTAACTATAAACACCTACAATTTCTAATCTCTCGAGGAGTTACTTCCCCTGAAACCACCCTCTAATTAGTAAGGTAAATATGCCCTTTGGCAGCCATCTTGTTACCCATAGGCAGATCTCACACAATGCAGCCTCGACAGATGAATACTGCTGGATTATGGCTGACAACTGATGAAACCAAGACACCATAGTAAAAACCAATATATGGAACGTTATATTATGTAACGTCCTCTCATTATTTTAATTTATATTCCTTTGAAGTTCCGATGAGCCGCTGTCTTTTAAATATGTTAATTATTTTCAACTGAACCAGATCAATTATGATATATAGTCATCTGATCCAGAAATATTATATGGAGTAGCGAAACAATTGTAAATGGACATTATTATTATTAATATTATTATTATTATTCACTAAATTCCTTACATCGAACTAAAATATGTTAACAATCTTTTAATAATATCTTCCTTGTGAAATTTGCGGTCTTGCTTTGCTTAACTAATGAATATATATATATTGTTTATATATATATATATTGTATATAAATATATATATATATATATATATATATGAAAAAGTGAGTCCTTCATCAGTGACCCTCCAACCGTCCTAGGCATTTCATCGCTTTAAGGGCCATATGCCTCAGGTTGGTGCGAACAACGGCTAAAAAAAGTCGTTGGGACACGTAAACAAAGGGGACGCCAGGGTAACAACAAAAAAGTTTAAGCAACGGAAAGTGAGAAGAAATAGACAAGTCCCAGATCTCTATGAATATAAACTCGGTGAAATCTTGAACAAGAGACAAAAGACCATCAAACCTGGTTGAAATGTGAGCAAGGAAAGAATTTCGCCCAAGTTTGACGGGGGTGGAAAAAAGAGAGATAGAAAGGAGAGAAGAGGAAGAAGAAGAAGATAAAGGGGTCTGGTCTACGAATTCGGTAAACGTAAGTTTTGTGAAGTCGCAGACGAAAGAGAGAGAGAAAAAAATTCCATACCAGCTTGGTCAAGACCGCGCGAGAAAAGAATTACACACAGGTCAAACTTGAAGGAGGAGGAGGAAAGAGGAGGGGGAGAGGTAGTGACAGAGAATGAGTGAGTGAAAGTTGAGGAGGAGGCTAACAGAGAGAGAGACTGCTAGAAAGGGCAAAGATACAAGGAACGAAACAGACGAGGCAGCATGGAAAAAATATATGTGTAAATATGATAATAATGGAGCTGCGGCGTTGCAAATGGGATACATATGAAAAAGTGAGTCCTTCATCAGTGACCCTCCAACCGTCCTAGGCATTTCATCGCTTTAAGGGCCATATGCCTCAGGTTGGTGCGAACAACGGCTAAAAAAAGTCGTTGGGACACGTAAACAAAGGGGACGCCAGGGTAACAACAAAAAAGTTTAAGCAACGGAAAGTGAGTAGAAATAGACAAGTCCCAGATCTCTATGAATATAAACTCTGTGAAATCGTGAACAAGAGACAAAAGACCATCAAACCTGGTTGAAATGTGAGCAAGGAAAGAATTTCGCCCAAGTTTGACGGGGGGGGAAAAAAGAGAGATAGAAAGGAGAGAAGAGGAAGAAGAAGAAGAAGAAGAAGATAAAGGGGTCTGTTCTACGAATTCAGTAAACGTAAGTTTTGTGAAGTCGCAGACGAAAGAGAGAGAGAAAAAAATTCCATACCAGCTTGGTCAAGACCGCGCGAGAAAAGAATTACACACAGGTCAAACTTGAAGGAGGAGGAGGAGAGGTAGTGACAGAGAATGAGTGAGTGAAAGTTGAGGAGGAGGCTAACAGAGAGAGAGAGACTGCTAGAAAGGGTAAAGATACAAGGAACGAAACAGACGAGGCAGCATGGAAAAAATATATGTGTAAATATGATAATAATGGAGCTGAGGACTCACTTTTTCATATGTATCCCATTTGCAACGCCGCAGCTCCATTATTATCATATTTACATATATATATATATATATATTGATGATGATATTGTATATATATATATTGTATGTATATATATATATATATATATATATATATATTGTATATATATATTGTATATATATATATATATATTGTATATATATATATATATATTGTATATATATATATTGTATATATATATATATATATATATTGTGTATATATATATATATATATATTGTATATATATATATATTGTATGTATATATATATATATTGTGTATATATATATATATATATATTGTATATATATATATATATATTGTATATATATATATATATTGTATATATATATATATATATTGTATGTATATATATATATATATATTGTATATATATATATATATATATATTGTATATATATATATATATATATTGTATATATATATATATTGTATGTATATATATATATATTGTGTATATATATATATATATATATTGTATATATATATATATATATATTGTATATATATATATATATATATTGTATATATATATATATATATATATATTGTATATATTTATATATATATTGTATATATATATATATATATATATTGTATATATATATATATATATTGTATATATTTATATATATATTGTATATATATATATATATATTGTATATATATATATATATATTGTATATATATATATATATTGTATATATATATATATATATTGTATATATATATATATTGTATATATATATATATATATATATATTGTATATATATATTGTATATATATATATTGTATATATATATATATATTGTATATATATATATATTGTATATATATATATTGTATATATATATATATATTGTATATATATATATATATATATATATTGTATATATATATATTGTATATATATATATTGTATATATATATATTGTATATATATATATTGTATATATATATATTGTATATATATATATTGTATATATATATATTGTCATCATCATCATCATCATCATCAACGTTTAACGTCCGTGTTCCACGCTTGCATGGGTTTGGACGGGGGTAGTCCCACTTGAGGCAAGAGTGATTGTCTTGCTCGCATAGGACTGTCTGGCAGGTTTTCTACAGTTGGATGCCCTTCCTAACACCAACCACATTTACAGTGTGGGTCTGGGAGGTTTTTACCGTGTTGCCTACACGGCCACATTACAGCGTGGACTGTGTGTTTTTTTGTCGTGACACCTACACGATCTCATTTGTTTCGGCCCGGATGGCGCGGCACCAACATAACTTTACATAGGACGGGGTGGTGTGGATGGGGTGGGGGTGGTGGTGGTGGGACGGGGTGTATTTTGTTAGAGATGCCTACTGGCAAGGCGGGTCTTCTCTGTTACTGAGTACCGCCAAAGGTCTCGGTCCAATTGTATATATATATATATTGTATATATATATATTGTATATATATATATATTGTATATATATATATATATATATTGTATATATATATATATTGTATATATATATATATTGTATATATATATATATTGTATATATATATATATTGTATATATATATATTGTATATATATATATATATATTGTATATATATATATATATTGTATGTATATATATATATTGTATATATATATATATATATTGTATATATATATATATATTGTATGTATATATATATATTGTATATATATATATATATATTGTATATATATATATATATTGTATATATATATATATATTGTATATATATATATATATATTGTATATATATATATATATATATATATATATATATTGTATATATATATATATATTGTATATATATATATATATATTGTATATATATATATTGTATGTATATATATATATATATATTGTATATATATATATACATATATATTGTATATATATATATATATATATATATATTGTATATATATATATATATTGTATATATATATATATATATATATATATATTGTATATATATATATATATTGTATATATATATATATATTGTATATATATATATATTGTATATATATATATATATTGTATATATATATATATATTGTATATATATATATATATTGTATATATATATATATATTGTATATATATATATATTGTATATATATATATATTGTATATATATATATATATTGTATATATATATATATATATATTGTATATATATATATATATATTGTATATATATATATATATGGTATATATATATATATGGTATATATATATATGGTATATATATATATGGTATATATATATATATGGTATATATATATATATTGTATATATATATATTGTATATATATATATATGGTATATATATATATATTGTATATATATATATATGGTATATATATATATATGGTATATATATATATATTGTATATATATATATATTGTATATATATATATATGGTATATATATATATATGGTATATATATATATATTGTATATATATATATATGGTATATATATATATATGGTATATATATATATATTGTATATATATATATATATAGTATATATATATATATTGTATATATATATGTTGTATATATATATATTGTATATATATATATATATATATATATATATTGTATATATATATGGTATATATATATATGGTATATATATATATATTGTATATATATATATATATATCATCATCATCATCATCATCATCATCAGGTTTAGCGTCCGTGTTCCACGCTTGCATGGGTTTGGACGGGGGTTTTCCCACTTGAGGCAAGAGTGGTTGTCTTGCTCGCATAGGACTGTCTGGCGGGTTTTCTACAGTTGGATGCCCTTCCTAACACCAACCACATTTACAGTGTGGGGCTGGGAGGTTTTTACCGTGTTGCCTACACGGCCACATTACAGCGTGGACTGTCTGGCGGGTTTTCTACAGCTGGATGCCCTTCCTAACACCAACCACATTTACAGTGTGGGGCTGGGAGGTTTTTACCGTGTTGCCTACACGGCCACATTTACAGCGTGGACTGTGTGTTTTTTGTCGTGACACCTACACGATCTCATTTGTTTCGGCCTGGGTGTTGTGGGACCAACATAACTTTACATTGAAAGGGCCGGTGTGGGTGGGGTGGAGGTGGTGGAACGGGGGTGTGTTTTGATAGAGATGCCTACTGACTGTAGTAGGTTTTTACTTTGTATTTAGGTAAGGCGGGTCTTCTCTATTACTGAGTACCGCCAAAGGTCTCGGTCCAGTGACATTGTCTTGGAGAGGTGTAAGCGTGTGAGGTCGGAATTTATCAGCTCGTCCCATGTTTTTCTGGGTCTGCCTACTCCGTGGCTACCGTCTATCTTTATTGCCCTGCACTTTGTTATACAGCTGTCGTCTTTCATGCGCATCACGTGACCGTACCAACGTAGCCTTCTCTCGAGTAAACAACATCTGATCCCTCTTATTTCTAATTTTTTCCTTAGTTCGTTTATGCTTTGCCGTTCACGTATATTACTATTGCACATCCAGCGGAGCATGCAAGCTTCGTTCCTCTCTAGTCTGCGTATATCCTCTGCACACAATGCCCAGGTCTCACTGCCATGCAGCATTGCTGTTCGTATGCAGGCATCGTATAACCTGCCTTTCATTTTTAGGGAAAACCCTCTAGCGGCTAATAGTGGTATAAGCTCTCTGAACTTTTTCCATCCAGTTCTGACTCTAGCTACTGTACTTTCAGAGCACCCTCCCCCACTGCTGATTTTGTCACCCAGATAACGGAAGCTGTCCACTATTTCTATAGAACCCTCTGCGCAGTTGAAGGAGCTAGTATTTTGTGGGCACTTGCTGCTACTTATTGCACCAGAGCACCGGCCACATGTAAAATCTATGTTCTTAGTTAGCTTACCTGTGATCCCACTACATCTTTTATGCACCCATACTTTGCATTTGGGACATAAAATGGAGTTTCTACCTACGCCTTTCCTACACACTGAGCATGGCCATTTCCCCGATGGGACCGCCGCCTTATTTTCTTTCCTACAAACTAGAACTTTAGTCTTAGCCAGGTTAATTTTAAGGCCTTTTGATTCTAGGCCGTGCTTCCACGTTTGGAATTTCTTCTCTAGTTCGGTCATTGATTCAGCTATGAGCGTTAGATCATCTGCGTATAGGAGTTCCCATGGGCAGCCGGTCTTGAACTCCTCTGTTATAGCCTGAAGGGCAATAATAAATAGTAGGGGGCTAAGAACAGAGCCCTGATGGACACCAACTTTTACGCTAAACTCTTCACTATATTCGTTGTTAATTCTAACCTTACTGACTGTTTCTTTATACATGGCTTGTATAGCTCTCACAAGCCATTCGTCAACACCTAGTTTTCTAAGAGACCACCAGATAATGGAACGGGGGACTCTGTCGAAGGCTTTCTCCAAGTCGACGAAAGCTAAGTATAGGGGTTTACTTTTAGCTAGGTACTTCTCCTGTAGTTGTCGTACAATGAAAAGAGCGTCTGTGGTACTTTTGCCTGACACAAACCCGAACTGCATTTCATCTAGATCAATTCTCTCTCTGATTAGTTGCGCTATTACTTTTTCCGTGACCTTCATGACCTGGTCGATTAATTTAATGCCTCTATAGTTACTCCTATCTAGGGCATCTCCTTTTCCCTTATAGCAGTTAACGATGATGCTGCTACGCCATTCCTTCGGAATAACCCCATTCTGTACGACTTGGTTAACTATCCGGGTGACCATGGTGTGTCCCACCGAACCAGATGCCTTCAGCATCTCAGCAACTATTTCCGAAGGCCCAGCCGCCTTACCCGTCTTCATATCTTTGATTGCCTTACTTATTATACTACCTTCAACTAACACTGCTGGTCCCTCTATTGGATCAATCTGGGGGAGACTGTCTTTCTCCCATTTGTTCTCCTCATTTAGAAGCCTTTCGTAGTGACACTTCCAAGCTACCTTCTTATCAGCGTCGGTGATGGCAAGTATGCCATCATCGTTAAGTACACACTTCTCCCCGACAATATCACGGTTTTCCTTGACACATTGCCTGGCAATCCTGAACACCTCACGTTTTTGGTCCTCACGTTGTAGAACATGCTTGAACTTTCTTTCCTCTGCTTCCCTTCTTGCGAAGTACACTTGTCTCCTAGCTTCCCTCCTGGCCACTTGATAGTCTTCTCTACTTCCCCCATCCCGCCATACTTTCCAAGCCTGCTTTTTGGCCTTAATTGACTCCTCCACCTTACTGTTCCACCACCATGTTACTCTCCTCCTACCTACAGGCCTGCTCCAGCCACAGACTTCGTCTGCCGCCGTCAGCAGGTTTGCTCTCAGGAATTCCCACTGTTCCTCTATATTATACGACTCTAATTGCTCTTCCTTACTGTCGAAAGCGTCAAGTAATATGCTTTGGAATTTATTTCTGGCTATGGGGTCCTTTAGCTTCCATATTTTTCTCCTGATGATAGTCCTCTTCCGCTGTCTAGTACGTCTCGTCCTGACTATGAGGTCGCTAATTATCAGTCTATGTTGGGAGGTGAATTCTTCATGGGGGTGGGATTTAGTGTTAACAACAGACACTCTGTCACGTCTTCTGGTAAGGATATAATCTACCTGGCTTGTGTGTTCCCCCGATCTATAGGTGATCAAGTGATTGTCTCGTTTTTTGAAGTTAGTGTTACAGATAGTTAAGTTATTTGCGTCGCAGAATTCCAGGATTCTGGAGCCTTCCTCATTTCTAGTACCGAACCCATAGCCTCCATGGATTCCGTCATAGCCGTCACAATGTTGTCCAACGTGACCATTTAGGTCGCCTGCAATAACTATATAGTCACTGTCGGTTATTTGGGAGGTAGCGAGCATCAGTGTCTCGTAGAATTTTCTCTTTTATAGCGCGGGGCAGTCCGGATTGGGGTGCGTACGCAGATATTACTGTCACCGTAGTTTTATTGAGGACAAGTCTTATTTTAATTATTCTGTCGTTCACTCTATTTACGTCTATTATCTTATCTGCCCACTTTTCTGCTACCATGATTCCTACCCCACCCAACCCATTGTCATTTCCCACCCAGAAAAGCTTATAGCATCGTTCTTTACCCATGATGAATCTAGCCGACCCTCCCCTCCACCTGGTCTCTTGAATACAACAAACATCGACTTCCTTACGTTCAAGCATTTCTACAACCTCGTTAGAGCGACCCTTTAAGGTACCTACATTCATGTACCAACTCTGAAGTTTTGGATTGCGTTTGGATGGTGGGAGCGGTGGGGCGCGGGGGGGGGGGGGGGGGGGGGTTATGTTAGCCATCCTGGGCCGAAACAAGGAGGAGTGCTTGCATTCTCGTCCACGAGGTGAATTTGGCTTTATCTTTGGCATTGTCGCTGAGCGTCCACATTTTTCTCTCTTCAACTCTCCAGAATTCCGTAGTCCATCCATCATATCGAAAAGCAACCAGTTAGGCGATAGTATGGGCCTCTGACTTATGATTGGTCCACGTAATAATGGTGGTGCGTGGGGGCGGGAGGGAGGGATGATGGGTTGTTAGCGAGAATGTAAGGTTTAAGATAAGATCGCCGTATTTTGGGCATAATTTAACAATAAACGAAAATATATATATATATTGTATATATATATTGTATATATATATATATATATATATATATATATTGTATATATATAGTGTATATATATATATATATATATATATATATATATATATATATTGTATATATATATATATATAATATATATATTGTATATATATATTGTATATATATATTGTATATATATATATATATATATTATATATATATATATATATTTGTATATATATTATATATATATATATATATTATATATATATATATATTGTATAGATATATATATATTATATATATATATATATTGTATAGATATATATATATTATATATATATATATATTGTATATATATATTGTATATATATATATATATATATATATATATATATTGTATATATATATATTGTATATATATATATTGTATATATATATATATATTGTATATATATATATTGTATACATATATATATATATATTGTATATATATATATATATATTGTATATAT
>OZ024742.1:45294633-45447133 GCA_964016885.1 Eledone cirrhosa | reverse complement strand
ATTGTATATATATATATATATATATTGTATATATATATATATATATATATATATTATACGAAAGTTTTTGGTCGTATTGAACAGAACAAATTTTGTATTTTTGTTAATCGCTTGTGAAATGCAAGGACCCCATTCAATCATTACCTTCTATCTAGCTACCCAACACCCCTCCCTCCCCCACGCACCACCATTGCTATTACGTGGACCAATCATAAGCCAGAGCCCCCACGCATCACCAGTATTATTACGCGGACCAATCAGAAGCCAGAGGCCTATACTATCGCTTGCCTGGTTGCCTTTCGATATATGATGGATGGATGGATGGACTGCGGAATCCTGGAGAGTGGAGGAGAGAGAGAGAAAAATCTGGACGCTCAGCGACAATGCCAAAGATAAAGACAAATTCACCTCTTGGACGAGAATGCGAGCACTCCTCATTGTTTCGACCGCGGACGGCTAACATAACCCCATCGCCCCGCGCCCCCCACCGCCCCCAACCCCCAAACGCAATCCAAAACTTCAGAGTTGGTACCATGAATGTAGGCACCTTAAAGGGTCGCTCTAACGAGGTTGTAGAAATGCTTGAACGTAAGGAGGTCGATGTTTGTTGTATTCAAGAGACCAGGTGGAGGGGTGGGTCTGCTAGGTTTATTGAGGGTAAAAAACGATGTTATAAGCTTTTCTGGGTGGGAAACGACGATGGGCTGGGTGGAGTAGGAATCATGGTAGCAGAAAAGTGGGCAGATAAGATAATAGACGTAAATAGAGTGAACGACAGAATAATTAAAATACGACTTGTCCTCAATAGAACTACGGTGACAGTAATATCTGCGTACGCACCCCAATCCGGACTGCCCGGCACTATAAAAGACAGATTCTATGAGACACTGATGCTAACTACCTCCCAAATATCCGACAGTGACTATATAATTATCGCAGGCGACCTAAATGGTCACGTTGGACAACGTTGTGACGGCTATGACGAAATCCATGGAGGCTATGGGTTTGGTACTAGAAATGAGGAAGGCTCCAGAATCCTGGAATTCTGTGATGCAAATAACCTAACTATCTGTAACACTAACTTCAAAAAACGTGACAATCACCTGATCACCTATAGATCCGGGGAACACACAAGCCAGGTAGATTATATCCTTACCAGAAGACGTGACAGAGTGTCTGTTGTAAACACTAAATCCCTCCCCCATGAAGAATGCACCTCCCAACATAGACTGATAATTAGCGACCTCATAGTCAGGACGAGACGTACTCGACAGCAGAAGAGGACTATCCTCAGGAGAAAAATATGGAAGCTAAAGGACCCCACAGCCAGGAATAAATTTCAAAGCATATTACTTGATGCTTTCGACAGTAAGGAAGAACATTTAGAGTCGGACAATATAGAGGGAGAGTGGGAATTTCTGAAAGCAAACCTGCTGATGGCGACAGACGAAGTCTGTGGCTGGAGCAGGCCTGTAGGCAGGAGGAGAGTAACATGGTGGTGGAACAGTAAGGTGGAGGGGTCAATTAAGGCCAAAAAGCAGGCTTGGAAAGTATGGCGGGATGGGGGAAGTAGAGAAGACTATCAGGAAGACTAGGGAAGCTAGGAGACAAGTGTACTTAGCAAGAAGGGAAGCTGAGGAAAGAAAGTTCAAGCATGTTCTACAACGCGATGACCAAAAACGTGAGGTGTTCAGGATTGCTAGGCAATGCGTCAAGGAAAACCGTGATATTGTCGGGGAGAAGTGTGTACTAAACGACGATGGCACACTTGCCATCACCGACGCTGATAAGAAGGTAGCTTGGAAGTGTCACTATGAAACGCTACTAAATGAGGAGAATAAATGGGAGAAAGACAGTCTCCCCCATATCGACCCAATAGAGGGACCAGCAGTGTTAGTCGAGGGGAGTATAATAAGTAAGGCAATCAAGGATATGAAGACGGGTAAGGCGGCTGGGCCTTCGGAAATAGTTGCTGAGATGCTGAAGGCATCTGGCACGGTGGGACACACCATGGTCACCCGCATAGTTAATCAAGTCGTACAGAATGGGGTTGTTCCGAAGGACTGGCATAGCAGCATCATCGTTAACTGTTATAAGGGTAAAGGAGACGCCCTAGGTAGGAGTAACTATAGAGGCATTAAATTAATCGACCAGGTCATGAAGGTCACGGAAAAAGTAATAGCGCAACTAATCAGAGAGAGAATTGACCTAGATGAAATGCAGTTCGGGTTTGTGTCAGGCAAAAGTACCACAGACGCTCTTTTCATAGTACGACAACTACAGGAGAAGTACCTAGCTAAAGGTAAACCCCTCTACTTAGCTTTTGTCGACTTGGAGAAAGCCTTCGACAGAGTCCCCCGCTCCATTATCTGGTGGGCTCTTAGAAAACTAGGTGTTGACGAATAGCTTGTGAGGGCCATACAAGCCATGTATAAAGAAACAGTCAGTAAGGTTAGAATTAACAACGAATATAGTGAAGAGTTTAGCGTAAAAGTTGGCGTCCATCAGGGCTCTGTTCTCAGCCCCTACTATTTATTATTGCCCTTCAGGCTATAACAGAGGAGTTCAAGACAGGCTGCCCATAGGAACTCCTATACGCAGACGACCTGACACTCATAGCGGAATCAATGGCCGAGCTAGAGAAGAAATTCCAAACATGGAAGCACGGCCTAGAGTCAAAAGGACTTAAAATTAACCTGGCTAAGACCAAAGTACTAGTTTGTAGGAAAGAAAACAAGGCGGCGGTCCCTTCTGGGAAATGGTCGTGCTCGGTGTGTAGGAAAGGCGTAGGTAGAAACTCCATTTTATGTCCTAAATGCAAAGTATGGGTGCATAAAAGATGTAGTGGGATCACAGGTAAGCTAACTAAGAACATAGATTTTACATGTGGCCGGTGTTCTGGTGCAATAAGTAGCAGCAAGTGCCCACAAAATACTAGCTCCTTCAACTGTGCAGAGGGTTCTATAGAAATAGTGGACAGCTTCCGTTACCTGGGCGATAAAATCAGCAGTGGCGGAGGGTGCTCTGAAAGTACTGTAGCTAGAGTCAGAACTGGTTGGAAAAAGTTCAGAGAGCTTATACCACTATTAGCTGCTAAAGGGTTCTCCCTAAAAATGAAAGGCAGGTTGTACGATGCCTGCATACGAACAGCAATGCTGCATGGCAGTGAGACCTGGGCATTGTGTGCAGAGGATATACGCAGACTAGAGAGGAACGAAGCTTGCATGCTCCGCTGGATGTGTAACAGTAATATACGTGAACGGCAAAGCATAAACGAACTAAGGAAAAAATTAGAGATAAGAGGGATCAGATGTTGTTTACTCGAGAGAAGGCTACGTTGGTATGGACATGTGATGCGCATGAAAGTCGATAGCTGTATAACAAAGTGCAGGGCAATAAAGATAGACGGTAGCCACGGAATAGGCAGACCTAGAAAAACCTGGGATGAGCTGATAAACTCCGACCTCACACACTTACACCTCTCCAAGACAATGTCACTGGACCGAGACCTTTGGCGGTACTCAGTAACAGAGAAGACCCGCCTTGCCAGTAGGCATCTCTAACAAAATACACCCCGTCCCGCCACCACCCCCACCCCATCCACACCACCCCCACCCCATCCACACCACCCCATTCTATGTAAAGTTATGTTGGTGCCGCGCCATCCAGGCCGAAACAAATGAGATCGTGTAGGTGTCACGACAAAAAAACACACAGTCCACGCTGTAATGTGGCCGTGTACGCAACACGGTAAAAACCTCCCAGACCCACACTGTAAATGTGGTTGGTGTTAGGAAGGGCATCCAACTGTAGAAAACCTGCCAGACAGTCCTATGCGAGCAAGACAATCACTCTTGCCTCAAGTGGGACTACCCCCGTCCAAACCCATGCAAGCGTGGAACACGGACGTTAAACGTTGATGATGATGATATGTAGAAGTTCTATTTAAATTGTTGGGATACAACAAGCAAATATTTTTATAACTGATATAAAGCACTCAACAAATTATTGGAGTAAAAATATGATATATTAACAAATGGAAACTATATTTATAAAACCATATTTATTTCATTATACATATTTCAAGGACACTAAGTTAAATTATGGTGTGCTTTCATCAGATAAAATATAATATAGAGCAGTTTTATAAATAAATATTGACATACCCTTAAAGAATGCGACCATTTCTGTTGGAAGCTCCCGGATAGTGGGGTTATAAATTTATTTATACTATTATGTAAATTAGTTTCGGAAATTTTAAATCAGAGTAGATTTAAATAAGCCGTTGGATTATGGAGAAAGAGAGAGAGAGAAACAAAAAAGAGAGATAGAAAAAAAAGAGAAAAAAGAGCAAACTCTAAGAAAAGGAAAAAAAGAAGAAAAAAGAAAAGAGAAAGCGAAAGCTCTAAGTGATAGGTTGTTGTATTAGCTTAACTTTTGAGATGAAGTGAAAGAATAAATATTTAATGGATGAGTAGAGAAGTTTAAATAAGCGTGAATGGAAAATAACATAAATAATAGGAGAATTTAACCATTGTTCAAATATGATTAAATGTTTAGTTTATCAATTAGATTATGAGATCTATACATTAAAAAATTGAGATCTATATATTATTAAGAAATCTATATATTATTAAGACTGTATATTATAAAAAAATCTATATATTATTAAAAGAATATATTCATATATATCCATACGCACACACAGATATATATACATATAAATATATATACATACACCTACATATAGATACATACAATATAGGAATTTTCATAAACTAATAGATTTTTCGGAGAAAATCTCAGAAAAAACCGAGAAAATCATTTCTATGTAATATCAAAACAGCGTGAAGGAAATTAAGTTATTTACTTATATTAAATGTTACAAATGTTAAGATAGTAAAGGAAATTTTAGGTTATGCAAATCTTATGTTATTATACAAATTTATTTTAATATAAGTTTTATATCTAATAAATCCACCTGTTATGTAGTTGTGACTGTTATTATATAAGTTTGTTTATCACGAACCTTAAGAAAATCCTTATAAACAAGTGCATTCGAATTGTATGCATATATATATATACACACAATCCCCACATAGATACACATATACATACTTACACATACAGGTAGATATGCATCACACGTATATATATACATACATACACACATATATATATACATACATATATATATATACACACATACATTTAGAGAGAGAGATTTATAAATACAGTACATAGTATAATTGAAGTACATAATATATATAATATAAAATAAAATAAAATAAATTAAAATAAAAAATAAAAATGAATTATATTACGATTTGGAAATATAATTATAAGCAATATAACTTTAAATCAATATAATTTTTTTTTAAATCACTATAATTTAAAAAATTTTTTTTTAAATATTATAGAATATCTCAAGTTATAATTTTAAAATAAGAATATGTTTAATAGATTCAGTATAAAAATTTAAAGTTTCTATATAATATTTAGTTCTCAGTATGTTTAACTTAATTTTATAGCCATAAGAAAAAGAAAGAGAAACTTTCAAAAGTAGGAGAAACTTTCAAATAAAATATTTTCCCCTTGTGGATTGGCAGTATCGGTAGAGGGTCGGACGCCATGCTTTCAAGCATAGTTACGTCCCTTTACGATCTGAGTTCAAATCCCGCCGAGGTTGACTTTGCCTTTCATCCTTACGGGGTCGATAAAATAAAGTACCAGTAATGCACTGGGTAATTGCTGGCCTTGTGCCTAAAGTAGAAACAAGTATGTTTCTCTAGAAGAATTTTTTATTTTTATTTATATTTATGAAAAAAAAATTTTTTAACTTGAGAGCTTAAGCAGTCAAATGAAGGAATCTAATGATTTATCGATAGGTTCAATATATTAATAGAATTAATTAATTATATATTACATTTTAAATTTATATTTAAACGTTGAGTTCAATCTATGTCTACAGCAACTGAATAAATTGTTCCTTAGGTTCAGGGAATTTTTGGTCTTTAATATAAAGAATATTTCCTCTATACAAAGATCACAATTTCCTGAAGAGGAGTTAAAAGGAGTAGCTTTTGAAATAATATTCCAAAGCAACGAATATTTAACGTTCTTTAATTTGAGGTCCCATAATGAACTAGATAGAGAGGTTGAAGATTTTTTGTTTAGATGTGTAAAAGAGTTTTTATGGTTATTGAAACAGGATTTAAAATCTGTGGAAGTAGATCCTACATAATTAAATGAATTTAAATTAGTTTTTACATTACAATTATATACTATATTTTTAGCTAAGCAATTGTTATTTAACGGAAAAAAAAGTCTATACAAGCACCAACTGGGTTCATCAACCATAATAATACATCATGTATTAACAATCTATCGTATTAGTCACTTTCAGAAATAAGCAGTGAGCTAAGGTTGCCTCGTGTCTACAGAGAAAATCAAAAACACTTATTTATTTTAATACACACACACAACATTTCAATTTCAAATAATTCTTTCCTTAGTTATCTTCTTTACCGACTTATTTCTGGGAGGGGCAGAGTCCTCAAGCACACCTAGCTGGCTCTGTCAGAAGCAACTGTCTCCAATTGATCCAGCTAAATCCCGAAGTGTGTCTAGCCAAGCTCATGGGTGTTATCCAACCATCTTGCTCAGGATCTATCCCTGAGTCTCTTGGTTGGTTTTGCCCATAAAATCTGTCCAGTGATTATTTCGTTAGACATTCTGACCACATGCCTGTAGTATCAGAGTTGTGATCTCTCAATTCAGAGAACTAGTGGTTCTCCCTGGAGTGACTTCTTGATCTCCAAGTTACATTCTATCGAACAACGTTACTCCAAAGTCTCTTTGGAGGAACCCCATTTTGGCCGCTTGTATTCGCAATTGTATTCATTCGGTCATTACCCAAGATTCATGACCATAGATAAGGGTTAGCATGAATACCATATTAAAAATAGCAAGTTTGACTTTTACACCTTCTGATGACCAAATGCTGAATATGGTGCATTATTCTACTTAATTCAGCCTCCTACTTTCCATCACTCAAAAATGGCCCCCCAAGATACTTCTACACCTGCTTCAGTGGAATTTCACTCACATTGAGTGCACTGCACAACCTTCCTTGAAAGGACAAGTGTCTCAGTCTTCACAGCATTGATTTTCATTTCTGTTGTGCAACACTCAGCAGTAAACCTATTAAGTGCATGTTGGAAATCACCTTCCAAGTTAAGTAGTACCATGTTTGCAAATTCCAGCTGACGGATCCTACAACCACCAATCTTGATACCATTTCCAACTTGGCTGTGCATGTCAATCCTGTTCATCGTCTAAGAATTGTTTTTTGGTAAAAATACATGATAGTGTCATACCCAATGACTGACGTAGCAATATAATCTAAAGTTACAATGGAAAAGATGATGCACTTTAAAACAAGAACACTGTCATCATAGAATTGGAGCAATTTTGGGTCAATTAGTATTAAAAAAGATTGTATTTTAAAGAGGAGTTACAATTATTTTCTGAATATTAATCTCTGGGTTTAACCCTTTAGCATTTAAAATGGCCATATCTGACCAGAATTCTTTCACCTCTTTCTGTTCAACCCAGCTGTTGTTAAGGTATTGTTCTCAAAATAAATAATATCAAAATCTCATAGATTCGATATTATGTGAGATAAAGTGTTTACCATGAAAATACAATAGTAAATAAAGAGTATTGTAAATGTCAAAGAGTTAATGTAGCATCACACATTTTAGATATGGATGTGGTTGATTGAATCAAACAGCCAATACTTAACAGTTACTTATTTTATCAAAATGGAAGGATGAAAAGCAAAGGTGACTACACTGGGTTTTTTAACTAAGAATGTAAAATTCATAACTAAATGATACAGGATATTGTAGATATTTTTCTCTCAGTACATTGTATTCCTGAACTCCTTTAAAAGACTCACAAATTCAAAAAACTAAATTTTAGTTCAATCATTTTCTCTCTTTATTTCTCAACCTAGAAAACCAATTATTTTCAGCCGATGAATATATTTATCACAGATCAAAATGATTGAACTCTGTACTAAGAAACGGATGGCCATTGCTATCATTATACTAATTAGGTAAGTACTTTTTTATAATTTGGCCCCTGGTTGTGTAGATGTACAATGAAAGGAATTCCAGCTGTGATTATACTATCTTTTCAGATATAGTGTATCTCCAGGCTTTGTTATCTTTCTGTTAAGGTATGATTTAAGATAGATTTGACTGCTATTCCTAGCTGGTCATGTAACTGCATAAGAGCTCCCTTATTGGCAAGCACACTTGTAATTTCTATCCTAGTGAACTCCCTCAGCTATTAGCTGTTGTTTAGCAAATCTCCTAAAGTGAGAACATTCACTTCAATATCTCTTTAAAATCAGTTAACTAGTAATAATTTGCATTGGTAAAAAGTTCACAAATTAGAATAAATTAATTATTTTCCTTTGCAAACTTTTATACACAAATTCATCATGATTCCCCCATCTCCACTCACAACACTACCGGTACAAAACTTTATATCTTGTTTTCGCAGTTTTATCTCCCTACTGAATATTCAGTCAAGTGGCAGGATCAAACAAAAAACTTATTTGTTTAATGAGATAGATGATACTATGTTCTAAATTTCAAGTTCAGTGGCTGGGAATTTTAAGTGTAGATCAAGTTCTAAAAATTGTCTAAAATTATTAGATTATTTCTCTAGATTTGGAAACAAATTTGAAAGTATATTTTTAACAGCCTTTTTGTGTCTAAAAAAATAGTCGAAAGTCTGTCTCAAGCCCTGAGGCTCACGAGGCCAGTGCTTATCCCGGTTTCCATGGCATTAGACATGTGATGTGCATAGATAATGATCACTGAGTGAAAAAGTGCCACGAAATACCCGTGGAAGGAAGCCACAGTAGAGGTAAACCAAGAAAGACCTGGGCAGAGGTGGTGAGAGCTAACTTCAAATCACTGAAACTCACAGAGATGATGATGAAGAAATGCAGTGAGTGGAGAGATGCTGTGCTGAGAAGGACCTGTCTAACCCATGCAAGCATGGAAAAATGGACGTAAAAACAATGATCATGCACCCTCTTGAAATTTTGAACTTACTTTGTTGACCCATAACACTACTTTTGTTGATCCCAGGAAGAGTACACATTACTAGTGGGAACCTCAAGTAATCTCTCTGTACCTGTTGACAGCAAGCACCTATGATTTCTTACCATCCAGTTAGGTCATCAGTTCAATGCCATATTTAAAACTGTTCTATTTTTAATACCTTGTTGCGATTTTTTTTCCCATCTTTCCATACACTCTTATAGAGTTTGATAAAGATGTCTCACTACATCATTTTATAATTATTATTGTTTATTAATTTGTTTGTTTATTTTCCTTTTGTATTTCAGCGCATCAGTTATCACTGTAGTAGTTGAAAGTAAATGGTCATCTCACCATATGATCAATAAGGAAACAGAATTAAATGCTATTGGTAAGTTGTTAACTTGATCTATATCATCATCATCATCATCATTTTACGTCCGCTTTTCCCTGCTTGCAAGGGTTGGACGGGTCCTATTCAGCACAGCATCTCTCCACCCGTCACGGTCCTTCGTCATCTCCTCTGTGAGTTTCAGCGATCTGAGGTCTGCTCTCACCACCTCCACCCATGTTTTTTGTGGTCTACCTCTACTGCGTCTTCCTCCACTGGGACTTCCTGGCATTTCTTCACCCATTGGTCATCCTCCATGCTCATCATATGTCCATACCATCTCAGCCTTCTCTCCTGCACACCACAACTTATCCCTCTTATACCCAGTTTCTTTCTCAACTCGTCTATGCTTGGTCGTTCACGCACATTGACATTGCACATCCAACGGAGCATACATGCTTCATTTCTCTCCAGCCGTCGCATATCTTCTACAGTTGCTGCCCATATCTCACTACCATGCAGCATTGCGCATCTCACACAGGCATCATATAACCGTCCTTTCGTACGCAGGGAGAAACCCTTCTTTGTCAACAGAGGGAGCAGCTCCCTAAACTTCTTCCAGCCTGTCCTTATTCTAGATATATACTAGCTGGCTCCGTGCCATAAAAAATGATCGCTAATTGTAATATCTATACATAATATAAAAAAGAGATGTTTGTTTGTTGGTTGTTTCTTTTGTGCTCACTCACACAAGTGATACAAACATACAAACACAGCTATGATGAATCTTAGAACGCGGGACTTCTATAGTTTCTCACCCCCACCCCTGCCTTCCTCAGTCATCTCTATTGTGTGACAGATAAATACACAAGGCTATTATATTAGTAGATATTTCAAAATTATTCTTAGCTGTGTTCCATACTGTTTTTCAAACAGTTTCTATTATGCAATTCCTCTTTAAGGAATCAATTCATTCTCTCTCTCCAACATTATATGACTAATGAGTAGGGGTGTACAGTGATGATAACGGATATTAAAGGAGCTATGACTGGTGTAGGTGTCCTCATAAAGTAGAGGGTGGGTGTGTACAGTGATAAGAACAAACGCTATCGCTAATCCAGAATCTCCTTGATATAATATCTTATATTTATGCTGTGAAGAATAAATTCAGTATGGTATAGCATACCACTTTGGACACTGGATTAGTCCCTTTTATTTTCCTTGGAAGAAGAGATTTTAATCTCAAAATATCAGGACATATAAATAAATTAAGGTAAAAACACATCTTGTTTCATCCAACTTGTTTGTTTATCCATCCATTCCGCTTTGTTGTGGCTTTGAAATTTTGAATTCTAAAGGCTGTTGTATTATCTATGTTTCGATTGTTTCAGCCCAGTCCGATAATACTTCCACATGTGTGAATGGTTATGGAACTGTCATAGAATCATGTTTAGAATGCAATAAACTGGAATTGGTGAGTGTAAAAGGATTTTATTTGTTGACTTCAGTGATATCTTTATGTTACCTAATGATTGTTATTTTACATTAATAACAAATATACTAGGCACAGGCATAGCTGTGTGGTTAAGCAGTTGGCTTTTCAATGTCAAGATTTAGAGTTTAATCTCACTTATAGCACCTTGAACAAATCTTTTCTATAGCCGCAGGTCAACCACTGCCTTGTAAGCGAATTTGGTAAGCAAAAGTTGTGAAGAAGATTGATAAAAGAACTTTCTGGTAAGAAGAAAAGGAAGGATGTGGTGTATATATACAAAAGGAAGATCGCCTTGTGGGGAGCGCTTCCACAAACTCTTATCAGCTAACCATCTTTGTGAGTCAGGCGTAGCAATTGATACATTATTTTAGTCCACCCAGACGTAAGCATGTAGAAGTGGACATTGTGCTAAAGACAATGAAACCAAGCAAAGTTCTTGGGCTTGATGGCCTGATTATAGATCTATGGAAACTACCCAAAGCTCACAACTTTCTAAGAGATTTCTGCATTTAAACCTTTGGAGGTCACAGGCATCAGGAATGGGGAATATTACTCAAGAAAAGTAACTTTACCATCTGCATAACTATATAGGCATCAGTCTTATTCAAATTGCAGCAAAGACTTACAATAGGAGGATCCTGAATAGAATCGGACCATGTATCACCAACATTCTATGTTCCAGCCAAAATGGATTTCAGCCATTTTGCACTGTTAACTCTAACATCATAGCTCTTCCCCAACTATTATTTGGCAGTATCGGTAGAGGGTCAGACGCCATGCTTTCTAGCATAGCTACGTACCTTTACTGTCTGAGTTCTAATCCCGTCGAGGTTAAATTTGCCTATCATCGTTACGAGGTCGAAAAAATAAAGTATCAGTAATGTACTGGGATAATTGCTGGCCTTGTGCCAAAAGTAGAAACAATTATTTGGGACCCGAGAGTGAGTGTTTGTCAGAGATATGTTGATAATACAAGGGAAATAACTCCTATAAATATTATATAGTTAGTACCTTTCAATAAAATTGGTTAACACTTTTGGAGTTTCACTTGTTTGGTAAGTGACTTCATTTCAGACCGTGTGTTGAATATGAAACAGTTACATCAGGGAAGAGAGTGACCAGGCTGCAGAGAGTGTGATGAAAATGTTGATGCCATAAAATAAATGAAAAGTGAATATGATAGTTTTTGTGGGGGGTTTTTTAATGCTGAGATTACTTTTGCACTATGTAAAATTATATTTTAATGATTTCTTTCATGCAGACCATTTCAAGAGTATTCAAAGTAGTTTTTCTAAAATTTCTTTTTTTATACTTATACTCTTTAAATGTCGTGAATCGTTTGTAGTCCAAAAACGAAATATTTAAACCGGCCAGAATTTGTTCACCTCTTTCTGTTCAAACCAGCTGTAACTGGCCACTCATACTTATGTTAAGGTATTGTTCTCAAAATAAATATCAGAATCTCGTAGATTCGATATTATGTGAGATAAAGTGTTTACCATGAAAATACAATAGTAAATATAGAGTAATGTAAATGCTAAAGGGTTAAAAGTAAAATAGGCAGGGGCACATTGAAAAGAGAGCAAATAAATGATTTCATGGAGGTACTGCACATTAAAAATGAACCCAGAAACACATGGCTTTTCATGTTGGCATAGGTTGGACAGGTTGTCATGGTCTGTGATCAGACAAGTCAGAGCAGCCCCATTTTTCTCATGCACTCTTACAGAATGCACAGGGTGCATTTTATCATGGGACCAACACTAGAGAGGTTATCACATGCATGTTCATCTAGACAAAAGTGTCCTCTCCAATTCTAAATTGTCTCTGTTTAATTGCCAGACACTTTAGCCTCTGGTTTTTCACCTCATTTACTTTCAATGTCGCAGTGCGTGTATTGGTGAATGGGTCTTTTGTATAATAGCATGTCACCAGTCAACTCAGCTTTATATCATCTCTTTTGTGAGGTTTAATTTCTTGAACTTGGTCTTTCTCTACCACAGGTTCTAACCACTTCAAGTTCTCAGCACTTTTTTTTTTGTATATGATTCTCACTCTCCTTGGGCATCATATGACCATACCAGCGCAATCATCTTTCTTGCATGCCACATTCAATTCCTCTTATAATCTGATTTTCTCTCAGTTCACTTATGTTTTCTGTCATGTCATATACACTAACATTTCACATCCAGTGAAGTATGCTTGCCTCCTTTCCTATTTGTCATTTTAATTATTTTTCATTCTATTCTGTTTGTAGCAATTAGAGAAACGATACTGTCAAGACACAGGTTATAAAACATTAATACGTTGTCCAAATGGTCGACATCTATTTAAGAAGTAAGTAAACTACTGTGTTTATGATATAAGCTGCTGATCCAGCGGACACCTGATCAAAGATGTTCCAGCTGTAACTACCATCAACACTGACCAGTCAGTACTTAAACTGAGCTACTGACCTTTCAGTAAATGTGTATATATATATATATATATATATATATATATATATATATATATCAATCATCATTGTCATTTAAATGTCTGTTTTCCCTGCTAGCAAGGGTTGGAGAGGTCCATATAGTCAGTACCGAAGTGGAGCTACTAATCTCCTAGGCAGGCCAGGGACTTGGGTGTTTATGTATGGTCTCATGTATGCTCAGGGAGGTTGTCATGCCTTTGACACAACTGAGGATCCCTCCAACCCTTTATTTATATAATTATAGGGTAGCTTGAATACTTGACAATATCTCTCGGGCTAGTACCATAATAAAATGCTCCTAATACACTCATGCCAAAAATAAAACATGGAAACAAGATGTCATCTAACATGTATAGGATGGTATCTACAACTATCAAACCCATGCCAGCACAGAAAGTAGATGTAAAATGATGATGGTGTTATAACACTATATATCATCATCATTGTTATTATTGTTGTTGTGCAATTACTTGATGATGGTCGGGGGGGGGGGGGGGGGTCTCACACATGGCCGCACTAGCCACCCCACTACCATGCACAGCCATAACATGGGTAGTGTTATTACAGTTTACGCAGTTATTGTTGTGATATTTGTATTTTGTGCTCATAATTTGGCATTAATAATATACTGGGTGGATGCCCTTCATATCATCAGCACCACTTTACAGCATGGACTGGGTGCTTTTATTTGTGCCACCAGCACTAGAATGGTTGTCTTAGAGACCCTCTCCACCCCATACTTTGGCATGCTTTTTAATGGCTAAATGCCACTTCTATCACCTCCATTTTATAGCATGGACCGGATGTTTTTAGATTTCATAGCATCACTCCTTCATAGTCATCCTATGAACTTTTCAGCCTACCCTTGTGTGTATATATATACACACATGTATATATATGTGTGTGTTATATTCATAAAACAACAGGAATTCTTCAATTTAATCCTGCTAACATAATAAATTATCCTTTTAAATTCTGTTAAGATGATGGATTATTCTATCAAAATCTGATAAAATATTTGTCAAGTATGTCTTTAAAAAAAAACAATAACTTTCTATAATAACAAATTTATATATTTATTTATATTGTAGTTGCCCAACAAATACATGGAAAGAAGAGAAAAGATTTTTGCTTTTTGAATGTCTGACAGCTCTAACAGGTCTCTTTTCTTATGCTGTAGTCCGATACAGGCAACGTCGACTGGATTATCTTCTTATAGAAAAAATTAACAGACAGATAGCAGCCGGCCTTTAATGGTGATGAGGATCTTGTGGATTGGCAGAATCATTAGAGTGTCAAACAAAATGACTTGCAGCATATAGTTCTAGCTCTTTACATTCTGAGTTCAAATCCTGAAGGTCAACTTTGCCTTTCATCCTTCCAAGGTCGATAAAATGAAGTACCAGTAAAGTACTGGGATCAATATAATTGACTCCCCCCCCCCTCCCGGATTGCTGGCCTTGTGCCTAAATTAGAAATCATTATTATTATTATTTACACTCAATGTAAGCAAGTTCTATAATATTGATAAGAATAATAAAGAAATTATTATCACTATCATTCAGTGAATTGGCAGTACTGATAGAGGGTTGGACGCCATGCTTTCTAGCATAGTTACGTCCCTTTACGAGGTTAACTTTGTCTTTCATCCTTACAGGGTCGATAAAATAAAGTACCAGTAATGTACTGGGTAATTGCTGGCCTTGTGCTAAAAGTAGAAACAATTATTATCATTATTAGGATGGTGGATTGGCAGTATCAGTAGAGCGTCGGCGTTGGACACCATGCTTCGTGGCATAGAGTTACGGCCCTTCTGAGTTCAAATCCTGCTGAGGTTTGCCTTTCATCCTTATGAGGTCAATAAAATAAAACACCAGTAATGTACTGGGTTCGATTTAATTGACTTTCCCCTCCCCTTCAAATTGCTGGCCTTGTGTCTAAAGTAGAGACCATTATTATTATTATACATTGAGTGTGTGTCATTACTCAGTTCTTGAGTTTGGCACTTGTTACCTGTTTTGGGAAATATTTACCAGGTATTGTTTTTGTTTTTTTTATACAAAAGAAACATAAAATTTCAGGCTCCAAGGGCCTTTTCTTTTTTTTTTGTTCTCTTTGAAAATCTGTTTTATTGGAGGTTTTTCAGAATGGCATTGAGCAATATTTTTTCAAAATGGTGTCAAACAACATGAAGATCGAGGACGAAAAAGAAGTGAAAGAGGATTTAACACTGGCTTTATCGGTCTCTCTCTGCCTTAATAACAACCATTTTCATGACTAACATTGGGTTGATTGCCCCCACCATCTTCTTTTGGTCAGAAATGGCAGCATCTTTCTTCATGTGGCTATGGTAGAAGTGGTTGTGTGGTAGATGAAACCAAGCCCTCATCAACCTTTCAAGTTCCATTTGAAAAGGAAGTTGAGAGTGGAGAGGAAAGTAACTCTAACCACCCCCAGTATATTTATTAATTGGTGAATGAATTTATGGGGATGGCCCGTGTGAATGGGCCTACTCTAAGTGTGTACCTGTAAGATGGAGAGGGGAGAAGGGCATTTACCTACAAGGCCCTTGGGGGTCAGGGGGATCCTGGATCTGTGGAGTTTTTTAATAATCCTTGGGTGACATTCCCCCACTATTGAGGAATCCTGTTGTTATCAAATTGTTGCCTGCTACCTGATTTCTCTCTTTACTTGTCTATTTATATGTAAATCCTCACTGTTTCTGTTTATTGTATTGCCCTCAATGTTTTGGGCTCCAGTGTTCAATAAAGAAATTATTATTATTATTTTTTTTTTTTAACAAAACAAAAGGGCAGTATGTTGGCAGAATTGTTAACATGTCGGATAGTGGGTTGGAAAGACTGGAAAAATGAGGGCAGCAAAGAACAATATCAAGTAGCTAAAAGAGAAACTAGACAACAGGTTTACATAGAATGTAAAGAAACTGGAAGTTTACCAACATTATGCAACGTGATGACCTGAAGCCTGAAGTGTTGTGCATAGCAAGGTAGTGTGTCAGGGAAGACCAGGATGTTGGTACATAAACTCACTGATGCTCAGAAGAAAGTGGCTTGGAAATATTATTATAAGTTGATTAATGTGGAGAATGAGTGGGAGGAACAGTGACTACCCTTGGGAGACTCCACATGGACTGGCTATCAAAGTTGACAGTTACAGAGTCAAAAAAACAATCAAGGAGATGAAAAAGGGTAAAACAGTTGGACCATCAGAAATAGTTTCAGAGATGCTGAAATCATCTGGTGAAGTAAGTGCTGGACTAGTCACCCATATAGTCAATCAGGTAATACATGATGGTGTTGTACTCAGTGACAGGTATAGCAATTATCATCATTGTTTATCCATGTTTTTCCATGCTTGGATGGGTCCTTTTCACACAGCATCTCTCTACTGTTCCTTCATCATCTCTGTGATTTGCCCAGGTCTTCCTTTGTCTACCTCTACTGCAGCTTCTTTCTGCTGGGATTTGCTGGCAATCCTTCACCCAGCAACCATCATCCATGTGCATCACATGCACGTACCAATGCATACAAGGGAATTGGTGATGCTTCAGAAAGGAACCACTACAAGGACATAAAACTGATGAATCGAGTTATAAAAGTAACAGGGTTTTAAAGCAGCTAATTAGGAAAAGAGTCAAATTAGATAAGATACAGTTTGGTTTTGTGCCAGGGAGGAGCACTACAGATGCCCTCTTCTTAGTGAGAGATCTATAAAAGATGTTCCTAAATAAGCTGCTCAATCAAGCTCTTGTTGATCCTTAAGGAAACTAGACAAAGAAGAATGGCTTGTAAGAGCAATGCAACCCATGTACAAAGTTGCTGTCAGTAATATGAGAGTAGGTAATGAGTTTAATGGAGAATGAAATGTGTAGGAAGGTGTTCATCAGGGCTCAGCTCCACCTCTCTGTTCATTATAGTTCTCTAGGCCATAAGAAAGAAGTTTAAAACCAGCTGCTCATGTAGTGGAATTGTAGGTAGACAAACAGGAATAGTTAGTAGCAAGAGCCCCAGTGAAATAAAATTTTCCCAATCCTTAGAAATAGTTGATATCTTCCTTTACCTAGGTGACCTGCACCTTCCTCAGACCTACATTGTTCAATTGGAGAGTCCATCTGTGCCCATACTTTTCTCAAGAGAGAGAGGGTTGTGGCAGCAGAGTCCTCAAACACTCCTTTCAGCAGGTCCTGTGAGAAGCAACCGTTTCCCCAAGTGAAACCAGCCAAGCTCATGGATGTTATCCAACCATCTTGCTCTGGGTCTCCTGCTGGCTGGTTTTGCCTGTAAAATCTGTCCAGCAATTCTTTCCTGAAACATTCTAACTACATACCCATAGTCTCGGAGCTGTGTTCTCTCAATTCGGAGAAGTAGTGGCTCTACCTCTTCAGAGAGGTGGAGAGAATACTTTATTGATCTGAACCCAATCACAATAGAATGTTCTGCTGTACACGAGATGCATCTGGGAGCGATGACTAATCTTTCTGAGGTTGAGGTTTCAAGAGCAGTTAAAGAGCTTAAATGTGGCAAGGCCGCTGGAGAAGATGAAATCCGGCCCAAGATGTTAAAAGCCTTAAATAGAGAAAGTATTCTCTGTCTGACTTGTATTTGCTGGGTGGCCTGGGTCTCTGGAAAAGTACCTAAGCAATGGAATTCAGGAGTGATATTCTGTATGTTCAAAAAGGGAGTCAAGAGAGACTGTTTCAATTACAGAGGGATCTCCTTGTTAAGCCTCCTGGGTAAAGTCTATGCTAAGTGTCTGGCAAAGAGATGCTGGAAGATTGTCGAGTCCAAGCTAGCTGATGAACACAGTCAACCAAATATTCACACTCTTTACTTTCATAAAAAAAACTGTTTAAACAGGTTTTTTTATGAAAGTAAGTTGATTTTCTTCTAATACTTTTGAATGTTTGTGCTCTGCTTATTTCTAACACACATCACTAACTTCCACACTTTAACCCAACTCTTCTCTTAACATTTGTTTTGCATGAGCAAATGCCTCATTCTGTAACTGGCAATTACAACCTTTAAGTCTTTCTTTACTCTCCTTTGAGATTTGATTGTATACTTCCACTGTTGATACATGTGTGTGTATATATAGAGTAATAATAAATACAAAGACCAAAATTCAAAGATATACTAATAATATATATTTATATACTCCAAGATGGGCGACTAAATATACAAGTGTGTTTTCACCCCACCCCCACCCCCACCCCACACACACACTTTTTCCCCGTGCCTTCCTCTTATCATTCTTTACTTTCTATTCACCTTTTATTTCTAACTCTATCTTCTGAGGAAGGACTTGTGTCCGAAATGTTAAGACTTGCTTCCTGCTATTTTAAGCATTAAACTAATATATTTCTTCCATGTACTGTGCCATTTGTTTTGTTAAGTTTGTTATTTCTATTTACCTTTTACACACATACACACACACACACACACATATATATATATATATCATCATCATCATCATCATCATCGTTTAACGTCTATCTTCCACGCTAGCATGGATTTAGACGGGAATTGTCCTACTGAGACAAGATTGGTTGGGTGACCATGTCTCGCTCATATAGGACTGTCTGGCAAGTTTTCTACGGCTGGATGCCCTTCCTAACACCAACCACATTTACAGTGTGGACTGGGAGGTTTTTACTGTGTTACCTACACGGCCACATTACAGCGTGGACTGTGTGTTATTTTGTTGTGACACCTACACGACCTCATTTATTTTGGACTGGATGTTGTGGTACCAACATAACTTTACAGAGAAAGGGTGGTGTTGGTGGGAGTGGAGGAATAGGAGTAGTGGGATGGGGTATATATTTGGTTAAGAGGTGCCTACTGACTAGGTTTCGCTTTGTACATAAGAAAGGCGGGTCTTCTGTATTACTGCGTAGCGTCAAAGATCTCGGTCCAGTGACAAGTTCGGAATTTATCAAATTGTCCCATGTTTTTCTGGGTCTGCCTACTCCGTAACTTCCATCAATTTTTATCGCCCTGCACTTTTTTATACAACTGTCGTCTTTCATGCGCATCACGTGACCATACCAACATAGTCTTCTCTTGAGTAAACAGCATCTGATCCCTCTTATTCCTAATTTCTCACTTAGTTCACGTATATTACTATTACACATCCAACGGAACATGGAGGCTTCGTGCCTCTCCAGTCTGCACAGAAAGCCCATGTCTAACTGCCATGTAACATTGCTGTTTGTATACAGGCATCATACAATCTGCCTTTCATTTTTAGAGAGAAACCTTTAGTGGCCAATAGTGGTATAAGTTCTCTGAACTTTTTCCATCCCGTTCTGACTCTGGCTACTGTACTTTCAGAGCACCCTCTCCAACTGCTGATTTTGTCACCCAGGTAACGGAAGGTGTCTACTATTTCTATAGAACCATCTGGGTAATAGAAGGAGCTAGTATCCTGTGGGCACTTTCTACTTATTGCACCTGAGCATCGGCCACATAAAACCTACGTTCTTAGATAGCTTACCTGTGATCCCACTACATCTTTTATGTACCCATAGTTTGCATTTGGGACATAATATGGAATTTCTACCTACTCTTTTCCTACACACTGAGCATGGCCATTTCCCTGAGGGCACCTGTGCCTTATTTTCCTTTCTACATACCAGAACTTTAGTCTTAAGTTAAATTTAAGGCCTTTTGATTCTAGGCCATGCTTCCATGTTTGGAATGTTTTTCTCTAGTTCAGCTATCGATTCAGCTATGAGAGTTAGATCATCTGCGTATAGAAGTTCCCATGGGTAGCCAGTCTTGAACTCCTCTGTTATAGCCTGAAGGGCAATAATAAATAGTAGTCGGCTAAGGACAGAGCCTTTATGAACACCAACATTTACACTAAATTCTTCACTATATTTGTTGTTAATTCTAACCTTGCTGACTGTTTCATTATACATAGCTTATATAGCTCTCACAAGCCATTCATCAACACCTTGTTTTCTAAGAGCCCACCAGATAATGGAGCGGGGGACTCTGTCAAAAGCTTTCTCCAAGTCAACAAAAGCTAAGTATAGGGGTTTACTTTTAGCTAGGTACTTGTCCGTGGTACTTTTATCTGACACAAACCTAAACTGCATTTCATCTAGATCAATTCGCTCTCTGATTAGTTGCGCTATATTTCTTTGTGACCTTCATGACCTGGTCAACCAATTTAATGCCTCTATAGTTTTCTCTATCTAGGGCATCTCCTTTACCCTTGTAGCAGTTAATGAGGATGCTGCTACGCCAGTCATTTGGTATGACCCCATTCTGTATGACTTGGTTTACTATCCGGATGACCATAGTGCTTTCAGCATTTCAGCAATAATATCCGAATGGCGGCCATATTCAGTTGATTCGGGTTTATCTTAAACTCCGTTATACATATTTCACCGAGGACAATTATGATAGCCTGAGCTCTTAAGACAGCAAAACCTAAAATAAACATTGAAAGTTCCTAAGAAACTTTTAAATTTGGAAAAATCCAATAATTTCCCCGAAAAGGATTTTCTTTTCATGATACAAGGGCTGGCCGAACATGTGGTGTTGTTTCTTCGCCGGCCGGCCCCTGTATATATATATATATATATATATATATATATATGCTAGCGTGGAAGATAGACGCTAAACGATGATGATGATATATATAGGGCAAGTTGAAGTTACTTCCAGTAAAGCCTCCAGCCCACACTGTAAAGTGGTCGTGTAGGTGTTACGCAAAAAACACCCAGTCCACACTGTAAATGAAGTTGTAGAAATCAAGCCAAACTCGGTTCTGTATGAGCAATGCCATGGTCAGGTAACCATGGCATTGCTCATACCAGCGTGGGAAAGTAGATGTTAAATGGTGATGATATAATCTGTTAATAGATAACTTCCACAGAGACAAACACATCTACACACGCACACATCTGTTAATTGATTACCCACATATATACACATGCAAATTGTTATGAAAGGCACTTGAATATTGAATGTAACTCTACTTTGTGTAGTGAGTACTGATTCTATTTGCTTATATATGTTCAATATTTGAATAAAGCTTATGAAATAAAAATAAAATACACATATTACACATTAACTAAAAGAGTAGACCCCCTCTACTTCCCAGATAATGAAAGAATCATGACCAATTGAAGGCAGAGAGTTTTATCTAAATTTATGTTTTGATTGATCCTACTTTCCCTCTTTTTATTAGAAACTAATAGGCTCAGCTGTTACACTCACTCCTTTCAGTATCTCATGGTGCGGTTTTACTTCAAAGAATGAACGAGGTTTGGTGACAGAGAAAGAAATAGACACTGTGTGAGAAGAAAGGCAACAGCTTTCAAAAAGTGTAACTGTATTATACAAATGGTGGTGATGGTGGTAATGGTAGCAGCAGCGGCGTGGTGGGGGTGACAACTTCTGCATAATTTCTGTCAAACAAATTTCATTCAAGTTATTAGTTGTCCTGAAGTTCTGGTAAAAGACACATTCCTGAGGCGCCATGCAATCGGAGCAAACATAGAACTACATTCTTGAGAAACTTTAACAATATCCAATGTGTTCTTCCTTTTTTTAAGTCAGTGGGGGTGTAATTTAAAAAGATTTGGTGACTGCTAGCAGGATGAACAATTGCATGAAATAGCTTGTCCTTCTGTGTTGAAAACTCTGGTATGGTTGACTTTGACATTCACCCTTCCTAAGTTGATAAAATAGCTACTGCTAATTTAGAAATACTACTGTAGATAAAGTGTGAAGGTGCGTGGCTTTGTAGTTAGGGCATTCAGCTTACAGTCGTAAGTTCGATTCCCAACAGCGCGTTGTGTCCTTGAGCAAGAAACTTTATTTCCAGTTGCTCCTGTCCACTCAGCTGGTAAAAATGTGTTGTATCTGTAATTTGAAGGGCCAGCCTTGTCACATTCTGTGTTATGCTGAATCAGAGTATAGCGAACCATATACCTCCCTCCAACCTAAACCCACTCAGGTCCCACCCCCTGCCTGCCAATATGCTCGTGAACTCCCTGCCAGTAAACCCCTGATCCACTTCTCCTCCCTAAACCAAAAGAAGCAGAGAGATTGAACAACTCTCAGATCTTTACCTGCCAGTATACTCAAGACCTCTTTGCCAAACCCATGCTAGCATGGAAAGCTAGGAGGAACCTTGATTCACTACCCCTGCTGAACCCTTGTACACCAACATTTTCCCATCCCAGGGAAGCCTGATACACTCCAAAATGAGATACATCACCTACCCACTTACTCCAAGTAGTATATAAACACCTTTTAGGCCATCAAGGAAAACCAGGAACACCCCACAATATGTCAGACACCATCCACTTCAAAGCCATCACCATGACCCCCACCTCCAGCAGTGCAATATCTGTACCCCAGTCTCACCCCCACCCATTAATGCCTCCTGAGATAGTGCCGGTGCCATGATGAAAAGCTCTGTAAAAGTGGTAATGCCAGCCTCAAGATAAAATGCTCCCCGTACATGCTGTAAAGTGGTTGATGTTACGAAGGGCATCCATCTGTGCAAACTGTACACGTCAATTTGGTGATGTTAGGAACGACATCCAACCATAGAAACCAAGCCAAAACAAAATGTATGATCAGGACTTAGTCACCTTACCAGTCAGATCTCAACACGTGACAGTCATTTAATCTATGCAAGCATGGAAAATAGCCGTTAAATAGTGATGATGATGGTGATATATAACCAATTAGATAAAGTGAGATAGGAACACTAATTAATATAAATATACAAAAGCTTTTAATTAAGCTTTTGTTTAATTGACTGTACTCTAAAGACCTTTTGAATTTCTAAATAAAATGAAATATAGTGTTTTTAAAGGTCTTTATTTGTTGAAAGCTAAATTAACAAATTTATGAATGTTCATAGACACAGTGTGTTTATTCACTTCCACTACAAAATTATTTTATATAGCAAATTATCAGCTTTCTTTTGTTTTGATTGATGTGACATATGGAGGTTTCATTCTCTGCTATGTTTATAGTAATAGTAGTATACCACTCCCCTCACCTAACTTCACCCTAACCTCCTACACTTGATAGACAGAGAAGCCAAATCAGCCTCCACCTTAGAAATTATTAGAGAGAAGCTCCAGCACCCCTTGTAGTGAATGAGTGAGTGACTGTGTGTGGAGGGTCTTCTCCTCTACTCACCTTTAGAGAGAAGTTGTTTCAGTACCTTTTGATATGGTAGGTGACTGAGTGTGTGGAGGGGTAGGGTTCTTAGTACCCCTTGATATGATGGGTGACTAAGCGTGTGTAGGGTCTTCTCCCCTACTCACCTTTAGAGGGAAGTTGTTCCAGTACTCCTTCATATGGTGAGTGACTGAGTTTGTGGATTTTCTCTTTACTCCAGAACCCACTTTGTTCTTTCTTCTTTTATTACCCCCTTTCCCCCTTTTCTTCTTGTGCACATTTGTATTCACAATAAGGCCATAAAGTCATGACTTTTGTAATTCAGCTATCAACATTCCGATTTATATCTTCTAATTTTTTCAGGGTACATTATTAAAAACGTCATACTTGCATGCATATTCCAGCACTCCTAAAGTATGGAAACTTCTCAGTGTTGTTAAAAACCAACGAAAACTTATGTTAAGTTTAATGTAATCAATATAATAAAGGAAAATGTTATATATACTTAACGAATACGTGGCATGATAAACTTTAACAAAATTCAACAAATAGATAAAATAGATCAATGATTGGGCATGAGATAGCACACCTGTTTACTTTTGACATGCACATATATATCATCATCATCATATATATATATATATATAGGATGTCCCAAAAAGATGTATACACACTTCAACAACATTCTATATAAATATGTATATACAATTTTTGGGGACACCCTGTGTGTACATGTGTATATATATATCATCATAATATAAGTAGCCGTTAAAAACGACGATGATATTTATATATATATATATATATATATATATATATATATATATAAGAGATGTCAACATGAATGGACCTGTTATTTTTATCTAAAAACATTTTTTCCAATTCCATCCCGCCCGTCCCCTCAATCTATTATTTCTCATTCTTTCTTCTGATGAAGGACTAGCGTCCGAAATGTTGAGACCCTCTTCCTGCTATATCAAGCGTTAAACTAATATATTCCTTCCATATACTGTACTGATTGTGTTGTTATTTCTGTTTACCTTTTACATACATATATATATATATATATATAAACTTTTCCTACTATATCAAGCGTAAAACTAATAATATATTTCTTCATTTTACTGACGTTTGCTTTGCTATTTCTATTTGCCTTTTGCATATATATATATATATATATATATATATGTATGAGAGGATATATGTATCGTAAGGTAAAACATCATGTAAGAAGTAAAATTTTGTTCTAACGACATGCAACTCCTACATTTATTCATTTTGCTTATATATATATATATATATATATATAGTAGAACACTGGTGAGTTATATCCGTAGTAGTACAACACTCAGTCCATGGGACGAGTTTGGTAGAAGTAGTTCCACAACAGTTAATTCACCATTTCTGAGAACAATTAGTTTCACCTTAGGAAGGATCTGTTGAAGATAATCACTCAGAGATGACGGGGCCTAATAACAACATGCTGCTTCGATCGTCACTGAGTCAAACACATAAACACACGTTTTTTTTCACTGTTTTTTCTTTGCTTTTTTCCTTAAATCCTCTTGGAATGTGTTTACCATCATTCCGTTGGTATTCATCTATTATGCAATTTGCATCTGAAGATGTCATCGGGTTCTTACGCAACCTGGCCACTGAAATGTGCATTATGTTTGCAGAAATATATAATTGAGGAAATTCAACCTATTTGGCCTCCTGTCATTTTACTTCATAATATATATATATATATCATCATCATCATCATCATCATCGTTTAACGTCCATCTTCCACGCTTGCATGGGTTTGGACGGGAGTTTTCCCACTTGAGGCAAGAGTGGTTGTCTTGCTCGCATAGGACTGTCTGGCGGGTTTTCTACAGCTGGATGCCCTTCCTAACACCAACCACGTTTACAGTGAAGGACTGGGAGGTTTTTACCGTGTTGCCTACACGGCCACATTACAGCGTGGACTGTGTGTTTTTTTGTCATGACGCCTACACAATCTCATTTGTTTCGGCCTGGATGTTGTGGCACCAACATAACTTTACATTGAAAGGGGCGGTGCGGATCGGGTGGGACGGGGGTGTATTTTGTTAGAGATGCCTACTGACTGTAGTAGGTTTTACTTTGTATTTAGGTAAGGCAGGTCTTCTCTATTACTGAGTACCGCCAAAGGTCTCGGTCCAGTGACATTGTCTTGGAGAGGTGTAAGTGTGTGAGGTCGGAATTTATCAGGTCGTCCCAGGTTTTTCTGGGTCTGCCTACTCCGTGGCTACCGTCTATCTTTATTGCCCTGCACTTTGTTATACAGCTGTCGTCTTTCATGCGCATCACGTGACCATACCAACATAGCCTTCTCTCGAGTAAACAACATCTGATCCCTCTTATTTCTAATTTTTCCCTTAGTTCATTTATGCTTTGCCGTTCACGTATATTACTATTACACATCCAGCGGAGCATGCAAGCTTCGTTCCTCTCTAGTCTGTGTATATTCTCTGCACACAATGCCTAGGTCTCACTGCCATGCAACATTGCTGTTCGTATGCAGGCATCATACAACCTATATATATATATATATATATATATATATATATATAATATATATTTAGTTATGTAATAAACAACATAAGATAATTATTTCATTTACCAGTGGTTTCTTGAAAGCAAGCAAAATTTGCTTTCAGTCATCAGAATGAAAAAATCCTGGTGTATTTACTGACAGTGGATTTAAAAATATATATATATATATATATATAAGTGTTGAAGTTTCCGTGGAAAAAGTAACTTATTTTAGTTATTGTTCGCCCTAGGCTGAGGTATCTTGTCTCTAATGCGAAGAAATACCTATGATTCCTAGCAGACAACTGACGATGGATATTACCCTCTTTCGACGTAACTTTTATTTTTCGTTATACTTAATTTCAACCACACAGCTCGCCATTTTATATATATATATATGCAAATCAGGCCGATCAGTCACTGTATATTTTAGAAAACATCATATATTTTCACTAGCTCTGATAGTTGGCAGGTGAAGAGTGAACTGCATTGATGAAGGGTAATACCCAGAAACATTAGTCTCTGCATTTCTGTTTACATGCCAACACAAGAGCAAGAATGAGGGGCTCATTCTACTGACATGGCTTAAAAGAGGCTGTTTGCATAATTGCAAACGAATCGAATATTATTATTAATATTCGAAAAACTCAGATTACATTTATTGTATTCAGCCATGTAGAGCGATAATTTGTTTGTTTGTTTGTTATTTATTATATATATATATGTATATATATATATATGTATATATATATATATATATATATATATATATATATATATATATATATATATATATATATATGTAAAAGGTAAACAGAAATAACAACACAATTGGTACAGTATATGGAAGGTATATATTAGGTTAACGTTTGATATAGCAGGAAGAGGGTCTTAACATTTCGGACGCAAGTCCTTCATCAAAAGAAAGAATGAGAAATAAGATAGATTGAGGGGACGGCCGGGTTGAAATTTGAAAAAAATAGATAAAAATAACAGGTCCATTCATGTTAAAATCTCTTGCAAAACTGTTGGTGGAAGTAATGGAGTCAGAAACTCGTGTTAGTCCCTGTAATTCATGAGCTCAAAGGAAAAAGCTAGTGGTATCCCTTGTAACCTGATAAACATGCACTCTCTCATGCGTTTTCTTCTCTCTATATTATATATATATATATGCTGTTTACTTGAAAGAAGACTATGTTGGTATGGTCACGTGATGCGCATGAAAGACGACAGCTGCATAAAAAAGTGCAGGGCGATCAAAATTGATGGTAGTTACGGAGTAGGTAGACCCAGAAAAACCTGGGACGATCTGATAAATTCCAACCTTACACACTTGCACCTCTCTAAGACAATGTCACTGGACCGAGATCTTTGCCGCTATGCAGTAATACAGAAGACCCACCTTGCCTATGTACAAAGTGAAACCTACAGTCAGTAGGCACCTCTTAACTAAATATACACCCCAATCCACTACCCCTACCCTATCCTCCCACTCCCACCAACACCACCCTCTCTCTGTAAAGTTGGTTCCACAACATCCAGTCCAAATAAATGAGATCGAGATCGTGTAGGTGTCACGACAAAAAAAAAAAAAAAAAACTACTCACAGTCCACGCTGTAATGTGGCCGTGTAGGTAACACGGTAAAAAGTTCCCAGTTCCACACTGTAAATGTGGTTGGTGTTAGGAAGGGCATCCAGCCGTAGAAAGCCTGCCAGATAGTCCTATACGAGCAAGACACGGTCACCCGACTAACCTTGCCTCAAGTTGGCACAACTCCCGTCTAACCCATGCTAGCGTGGAAGATGGACATTAAACGATGATGATGATGATGATATATATATATATATATATATATATATATATATATATATATATATATATATATATACAAATATATTACACAGAGAGAAGTGTGTTACACAGTGAGATGTGTGTAAAAAATTATTACATGTGAGTTTAACCATTACTGTATGGAGAATACCATTTACTGTATGGAGAACAATACCTACAGGTTAGCAATTAAATAGAAAAAAACCTAAGTCAGAATCAAATCTCTGAAGTAGAGTTTTAAATTATAACTATAAGCTTGCTGATACGAAATTAGTTCGTTTCACCACAGAAATGTGTGGTATAACAGCCCATAGGATCTTCAGTCAGCAAGTATGGGTACTGTTTACCACACATCTAGCCTAAGATGTTTACCACACATCTAGCCTAGGCTAGGAGTGTGGTAAACAGTACCCATACTTGCTGACTGAAGATCCTATGGGCTGTTATACCACACATTTCTGTGGTGAAACGAACTAATTTCGTATCAGCAAGCTTATAGTTATAAGGTTAGTAATTTAAAACTCTACTTCAGAGATTTGATTCTGACTTAGGTTTTTTTCTATTTAATTGCTAACCTGTAGGTATTGTTCTCCATACAGTAACGGTTAAACTCACATGTAATAATTTTTTACACACATCTCACTGTGTAACACACTTCTCTCTGTGTAATATATTTGTATTTGAACTCAGATGAAAATTCTCTGTTTTTCTTCGAGCTAGTATTATTATTATTACTGTGAACTGCGGAATACTTTAATTCCAATCTTTGTATATATATATATATATATATATATATATATATATATATAGTATTAAGGATACTATTTATGGTTATGTATATACTAAAACTTTTTATAGTTATATATATTTTAAACCCTAAACAGTGAAGGTCAGTAATTTATTACTACCTTATTACCAGTAAGATAAATAGCTCAATGTAATAACATCAGTTGTTCTACAGAGCAGTTATATAGAATTCACAAGAATCAAAGCTATGTTCAAAGCATTTATTCACTTACAATTGTTTCATCCAAACCTAGGCTTGGAGTCTTCGGAGCATTTTTCAATGTTTGTACACATACTTGACCTCCTATCCAATGCAAGAGACATACAGATACATATGTATATATTGATGTACAGTGGAGTGACATATATTATATTATATTATTTCTGAATGGCAATTTAAATTCAAAATCAATCAATTATCTATGTTAACTGCCAATTGTATTTTAATTTTGCATTAATTTTGTATTTTAATTTTGCTTTGATTCTGTTTTAATGTGATTTTGATTTTGAATTTAAATTGCCATTCAGAAATAATATAATATAATATATGTCACTCCACTGTACATCAATATATACATATGTATCTGTATGTCTCTTGCGTTCGAAAGGAGGTCAAGTATGTGTACAAACATTGAAAAATGCTCCGAAGACTCCAAGCCTAGGTTTGGATGAAACAATTGTAAGTGAATAAATGCTTTGAACATAGCTTTGATTCTTGTGAATTCTCTCTCTCTCTCTCTCTCTCTCTCTCTCTATATATATATATATATATATATATATATATATAGTTATATATATATATATATATCATCATCAGGTTTAGCGTCCGTGTTCCACGTTTGCATGGGTTTGGACGGGGGTTTTCCCACTTGAGGCAAGAGTGGTTGTCTTGCTCGCATAGGACTGTCTGGCGGGTTTTCTACAGTTGGATGCCCTTCCTAACACCAACCACATTTACAGTGTGGGGCTGGGAGGTTTTTACCGTGTTGCCTACACGGCCACATTACAGCGTGGACTGTCTGGCGGGTTTTCTACAGCTGGATGCCCTTCCTAACACCAACCACATTTACAGTGTGGGGCTGGGAGGTTTTTACCGTGTTGCCTACACGGCCACATTTACAGCGTGGACTGTGTGTTTTTTTGTCGTGACACCTACACGATCTCATTTGTTTCGGCCTGGATGTTGTGGGACCAACATAACTTTACATTGAAAGGGGCGGTGTGGATGGTGTGGAGGTGGTGGGACGGGGGGGGGGGGGTTTGATAGAGATGCCTACTGACTGTAGTAGGTTTTTACTTTGTATTTAGGTAAGGCGGGTCTTCTCTATTACTGAGTACCGCCAAAGGTCTCGGTCCAGTGACATTGTCTTGGAGAGGTGTAAGCGTGTGAGGTCGGAATTTATCAGCTCGTCCCATGTTTTTCTGGGTCTGCCTACTCCGTGGCTACCGTCTATCTTTATTGCCCTGCACTTTGTTATACAGCTGTCGTCTTTCATGCGCATCACGTGACCGTACCAACGTAGCCTTCTCTCGAGTAAACAACATCTGATCCCTCTTATTTCTAATTTTTTCCTTAGTTCGTTTATGCTTTGCCGTTCACGTATATTACTATTGCACATCCAGCGGAGCATGCAAGCTTCGTTCCTCTCTAGTCTGCGTATATCCTCTGCACACAATGCCCAGGTCTCACTGCCATGCAGCATTGCTGTTCGTATGCAGGCATCGTATAACCTGCCTTATAATTATATATATATATATATATATATATATATATATATATATATATATATATATATATATATATATATATATATAAGAAAGATGCATGGAAGAGTCATTATAGATTACTAAATGAGGAGAATGCATGGGAAGAAGAGACCCTACCCCAAGTAGACCCTATAGAGGGGCCAGCAGTACAAGTCAGCAGCAGCGTAGTAAGTAAGGCAATCAAAGATATGAAGATGGGGAAGGCAACCGGTCCATCGGGTATAGCTGCCGAGATGCTGAAGGCTCTGGGTTTGTAGGTCACACTATAACCACACGTATTGTTAACCAGGTAATACTAGAAGGTATCATACCAAAAGATTGGTGAAGTAGCATCATTGTCAACTGCTACAAAGGTAAAGGTGATGCACTAGATAGAGGAAACTATAGAGGTATAAAGCTGATGGACCAGGTCATGAAAGTAACAGAAAGAGTTATAGCACAGTTGATTAGGGACCGGGTAAAACTAGACGAGATGCAATTTGGGTTTGTACCAGGAAGAGGCACCACTGATGCCCTCTTCCTTGTGAGGCAGTTACAGGAAAAGTATCTAGCTAAAAGTAAGCCACTCTACCTGGCATTTGTCGACCTTGAGAAAGCCTTTGACAGAGTTCCACGTGCTGTAATCTGGTGGGCTCTTAGAAAACTAGGAGTAGATGAATGGCTTGTGAAAGCGGTACAAGCCATGTATAGGGGAGCAGTCAGCAAAGTTAGGATTAGCAATGAGTATAGCGAGGAATTTAGCGTACAGGTTGGTGTTCACCAGGGCTCTGTTCTTAGCCCCCTCCTGTTCATCATAGTCCTGCAGGCAATAACGGAGGAGTTTAAGACCGGATGCCCATGGGAACTCCTGTATGCTGATGACCTCGCACTTATCGCTGAATCTATGGTAGAAATAGAGAATAAATTCCAAACTTTGAAGCAGGGACTAGAAAGAAAGGGTCTCAAAGTCAACATGACAAAGACTAAGGTCCTCTAAGTAGACGAGAAAACAGAACCCAGATCCCCTCAGGGAAATGGCTTTGCTCAGTATGTAGGAAAGGTGTAGGTAGGAACTCCATTCTCTGCCCCAAATGCAAACAATGGGTACACAAGAGATGTAGCGGGATCTCAGGAAGCTTAATTAAGAATGTAGGCTTCACATGCAGCATCTGTACTGGGACAGCAAGCAGCAAACAGCCACAGGAAACAAGTACCACCAATCTCTGGGAGGGCTCTGTAGAAACAGTAGACAGCTTCTGCTACCTAGGTGACCGAATTAGCAGCGGAGGTGGGTGTTCAGAAAGTACAATAACTAGGGTAAGAACGGGATGGAAAAAGTTCAGGGAACTACTACCACTGCTAGCTGCAAAAGGCTTCTCCCTCAAAATGAAAGGCAGACTGTATGATGCGTGTATCCGAACAGCGGTGTTGCATGGTAGTGAGACCTGGGCGCTGAAGGTGGAAGACTTACGTAGATTAGAGAGAAACGAAGCCTGCATGCTCCGATGGATGTGTAACAGTAATATACGCGAACGACAAAGCATAAATGAATTGAGAGAGAGACTGAGCATAAGAGGAATCAAATGTTGTGTGCAGGAGAGGCGGTTGCGCTGGTATGGACATGTGATGCGTATGAAGGATGACAGCTGCATAAAAAGGTGCAGAGCACTAGAAGTCGATGGAAACCGCGGAGTGGGGAGACCCAAGATGACCTGAGATGAGGTGATAAAAGCCGACCTTACCCAATTACACCTCTCAAAGGTGATGACACACGACCGCGACCTCTGGCGTCACGCAGTAATACAGAGTACCTGACCTCCCATGGGTACACGCTGAAGCATATAGACAATATGCCCCCACACCGCAAGGTGGTCGTGGAGGTGACACGGCAAAAAAGCACCCAGCCCACACTGTAAAGTGGACGTGTAAGCGCCACGGAAAAAGCACCCAGCACTCACTGTAAATGAGGTTGGTGTTAGGAAGGGCATCCAGCTGTAGAAATCAAGCCAAATCAGTTCCTGTATGAGCAAGGCATGGTCATCCGACCAGACACTGCCCACAACAGGACAACCTGTCTAACCCATGCTAGCGTAGAAGAACGGATGTAAAACGGTGATGATGATGATGATGATATATATATATATATATATATATATATATATATATATATATATAGTTCTGTACATGCACATGTATAAAGTTATATATATATATATATATATATACATATGTGTTTGTGTGTGTGTCACCATTCTATATCTGTTTTCCATGTTTTCCTGCTTGCATGTATTAGATGGTTTGTCATGTTCTGAGGTTAGACAAGTCAGATGACTGTGTCTTGCTCTTACATTCCCTTTTGACATGGTTTCTATGCATGTGCTGAGTTTTATTTTATTTTGTCACCAGCAGTACCATCTGACAGGATGGACTTGGTGTTTATTTTTTGTAGTAGCTGCACTATCACCTAATATGCATTTTATCATGACACCAACACTTACATATTCTTCTGTGGGCTAAGTGCATTTTATTGTGCAACCTACACTACACTTGTATCCTCATCAAGGTTGGAAGTACATTGAATGGAGGGGGGGGGGGGTCATGAGAACTGGGTACAGACTACTTCTGACAATTGATAGAGTGTGGGGTGATGGTTGCTGGGTGTAGGTTGTATGTTGCCATTTATAGGGTGTAGGATGATGGGAGTGGGGTGTAGGCTACATGTTACCATTGATAGGGCGTGGGGTGTAGGCTATATGTTACCATTAATAGGGTGTAGGCTACATGTTACCATTGATAGGGTGTGGTGGTGATGGAAGTTGGGTGTATGCTACATGTTATTATTGATAGGGTGTGGGGGGTGTAGGCTACATGTTATTGATAGGGTGTGGGGTGATGGTAGTAGAGTGTAGGCTACATGTTACTATTGATAGGGTGTAGGTGATGGTAGTGGGGTGTAGACTACATGTTACCATTGATAGGGTGTAGGTGATGGTAGTGTGGTGTAGGCTACATGTTACTATTGATAGGGTGTGTGTGATAGTAGTGGGGTGTAGGCTACATGTCATCATTGATAGGGTGTGGGGTGTAGGGTACATGTTATTGATAGGGTGTAGGTGATGGAAGTGGCGTGTAGTGATGGTAGTGAGGTGTAAGCTATACGTTTTAGTTTCAAGTCATATGGTTTGGGGGTTTACATTCTAATCCTCCCCAATCAATACCAGTGATTAAATGAGATTAATTTAACTGACAGTGTTCCACCACACAAATGTATTACCTTGTACCATTAATGAAATCATTAAGATACTAGGAAGAGGAAGACAGAGTAGAAACAGGTTTTGCCGTAAAATTACGAGGTACTAAATAAATATACCCTCTAACTACTGTCAGATCAACTATGTGACAGATAGGGTGATCTCTGGGGAATACAAACACGCCCTAACTAGTTTCAGATCAACTATGTGACAGATAGGGTGATCTCTGGGGAATACAAACACGCCCTAACTAGTGTCAGATCAACTATGTGACAGATAGGGTGATCTCTGGGGAATACAAACACGCCCTAACTAGTGTCAGATCAACTATGTGACAGATAGGGTGATCTCTGGGGAATACAAACACGCCCTAACTAGTGTCAGATCAACTATGTGACAGATAGGGTGATCTCTGGGGAATACAAACACGCCCTAACTAGTGTCAGAGCAACTATGTGACAGATAGGGTGATCTCTGGGGAATACAAACACGCCCTAACTAGTGTCAGATCAACTATGTGACAGATAGGGTGATCTCTGGGGAATACAAACACGCCCTAACTAGTGTCAGATCAACTATGTGACAGATAGGGTGATCTCTGGGGAATACAAACACGCCCTAACTAGTGTCAGATCAACTATGTGACAGATAGGGTGATCTCTGGGGAATACAAACACGCCCTAACTAGTGTCAGAGCAACTATGTGACAGATAGGGTGATCTCTGGGGAATACATACACACCTTAACTAGTGTCAGAGCAACTATGTGACAGATAGGGTGATCTCTGGGGAATACAAACACGCCCTAACTAGTGTCAGATCAACTATGTGACAGATAGGGTGATCTCTGGGGAATACAAACACGCCCTAACTAGTGTCAGATCAACTATGTGACAGATAGGGTGATCTCTGGGGAATACAAACACGCCCTAACTAGTGTCAGAGCAACTATGTGACAGATAGGGTGATCTCTGGGGAATACAAACACGCCCTAACTAGTGTCAGATCAACTATGTGACAGATAGGGTGATCTCTGGGGAATACAAACACGCCCTAACTAGTGTCAGATCAACTATGTGACAGATAGGGTGATCTCTGGGGAATACAAACACGCCCTAACTAGTGTCAGATCAACTATGTGACAGATAGGGTGATCTCTGGGGAATACAAACACGCCCTAACTAGTGTCAGAGCAACTATGTGACAGATAGGGTGATCTCTGGGGAATACATACACACCTTAACTAGTGTCAGAGCAACTATGTGACAGATAGGGTGATCTCTGGGGAATACAAACAAACCTTAACTAGTGTCAGATCAACTATGTGACAGATAGGGTGATCTCTGGGGAATACATACACACCTTAACTAGTGTCAGATCAACTATGTGACAGATAGGGTGATCTATGGGGAATACAACCACGCTCTAACTAGTGTCAGATCAACTATCTGGCAGATAGAGTGATCTCTGGGGAATACAAACACGCCCTAACAACTGTCAGGTCAACTGGGTGGCAGATAAGGTGATCTCTGGGAAATAGATACACACTCTAACTGCTGTCGGATCAACTGGGTGATATCTAGGAAACAGACACACCCTCTAACTACTGTCAGATCAAATGATTAAAATACACCGAATAAAAAGCCGACTTGTGCCAACAACATGCAATAAAACAACACGAGGCAGTTGAGCTCCAAATTTTTGTATAGCCCCTATGTATATCTTTTGCTGATGTATTTTAGCGAAGTTGGTCTCGATAGCTGATAGTTTTAGATGGATCTCGCGGGAAAAGGAAAGGGCTTTATCCAGCAGTGGAAGTGTAATGGATGATTTGATCGACTGATTAAAATAATTAGTGTAATAATAATAATAATAAATAATGATAATAATAATAATAATAATAATAAAATGATGGTGATTGAAATTCAAGGTAAGTGACATTTGGTGACCTTTGTTGACCTGATGACCTCCTTTCTTTGGTTCGAGGCTGTAATTCCGGAAGTGTACGATATATATTTACGTGGACCAATGAAAGTTGGCCAACACAGCAGTGAGGAGAAGCCATTGCTTTCTCACTCTGTCTTTCTCTCTCTCTATAATACATTTAACTCATCCATATTATATCAGCTGGAGTTTCTCATCAGAGTTGCCACTTGCCGGCTGTTTTTCCTTCACTAGGAAAACAAGCAGCACATTACATACATATAGCAATTTAATTAACCTGCATTTCACTCAGCAAGTGAAATATTTTATACTTTCTTCTCTTTTTCACCTGCCAAACTACATCCATACAACACATATATAATATAGCACAATGCTTCATACAACATTATTATCTCAGGTTGTATTGCTAGTATTTACGACCGGCGTGACTTATTCAAGTGATGTTTTAGACCTGAAAGATTCCAACTTTAAGAACAAAATCGCCGACCACGATATCACGTTAGTGGAATTCTTCGCGCCATGGTAAGATATATATACATTTCCTATATATGCCTGTATTTATCATCTAACGCTTGACTTTTATCATATAATGTTTAAAACATTTTTAGTCGTTAAATTTTTGCTGCTGAAAATGTTTAATGCTGCTACGTTAAAAATAATAAAAATAATTTTTCAATAATATATAACAAATAACCTTTAGATTCTTTAATCAGAAACATGAAACAATGTTGAGTCTTTTTCTATTTCGAGTTGAAATATTTCTATGGTTATTTTTTTCTTTCATTCTTCCATGGGTGATAAAATACAGTAGCAAAGTGTAAGAATTTACTGTATGTTTTTAATTACCATATTTTAATTGTTAAATTATTTAATATTATTTTATTTGAAAATCTCATTACTATTTTACCTGTGTATGTAATTAAGTTAAATGATTATTGAAAATATTTCATTACTATCCCTATAACCGGCTTGTATTAAGATTGAATAACAATTATTGAAAATATGTTATTTTTATACATGGGTGTATATTAAGTTTGAATAATTTGACTTTTTTCTGGTTGGATTGTCAATTTGTCGTTGGACAGTTGATGGCATTTATCAGTTGATTAGAATCATTTATATGTAATTTGGATGTGTATATATTTTTCAGCGAGTAACCATATATACTCGTTTATAAATCACATCTTTTACTATAAAAATACAAGGTGAATCACAAGCTTGCTATTTATTTACTGGGCATAAAACCTCAAATCAAAATATATATTGCAAATATATGTAAAATGGAGGTGTAACTTTACACGAGTATATACGGTATATTCACTGAAGTTACTTGAAATGTTATTGCATTTCGAAGTGGTTCTTTGGGTTAATCAAACTCAGCCAAATAAGACACTCTATTCTCTTTACACAATTGCTTCATCTGCTGATAAAAATGTCAACCTATCGTACTTTTTTAAAGACTGATACATTCAATGTTTTCTAATATAGAAAAGACTGGATGGTCACCACTAGAACACCTTTGATCATTGATTTTCTCTATCAGAAGACCCAGGGCTAAACAAGTAGTCCTGCTACAATGGAACTTCTACACCAGCGATTTTGAACTTGTAGCATACGCCCCACGACGGAACAATTTTCTAAATTCTACCATATATGTTTTTAAAACCAAACGAGAGCATTGTTTTGAGACGTCGGTGTTAAACACCACTGCTCTCGCTCTCTCTCTCCTATACATTCACTCGGCCTTGTTAGATAGAAATAACCGACACCTTTTCCGTCTAAAAAGAAAACAAAAAGCTTTTATAATTCTTATTGTCACTGCTGGAAAGTCATTGATAATAGATCTGCTCTGATGTTGGGAATAAACAGCCAAAAGTAGTTTAAAATATACACCTGTATTTCAAATGAATATGTCGTGGTTTGAATCATTTTCATGTTGCTGATTAACCGACGTTTAAAAACCGCCCAATTAGTTTTCTTGATTTGTCTTTTTTTTTTTTTGCAAGAAATTGACCACTTAGCATGTTAAATTATTTGAGATTTAATTAAAATTTTAAAATCAAATCGTGCACATATTCTCGTAATTTCTTTTCTTTTTAAGTCAGGTTTTATCACGAGTAAGCAACATTATATAGCGTGACTAATCAACCTTAACTATCTTATATCCGATTTAAAATGGGATCAATTTTAGACATGTGGCAGTTTTTTTTTCCCTGTCAGTCCTGACCAGACATTCTAACCTTCACTAATCCATTTCGTTAAGACAGCAAAGTGTGATTTTTTTTTTTTTTTTTTTTCTTTTTTTTTTTTCCCCCCCTAGATAATTATTTTTTTAAAGATAATTATTTTTAGCAGGTTGAATGACTGTGATGGCTTCCTCATTGACTCGTATTAGATATGTTTAGAAGGATTAGCCTTGGGGGTGCGGACAGCTCATTTGAGAGGAATTTTATTTGGGGCTTTCATAGATTCTTTTGTTTCCTTGTACTTCAAGTACACTTCTGAGATGCACTCATAGACCATGTGTGTGCATATCTTTTTATTTGGCTTTTCTGTGCTTGCATGGGTTGCATGAGTTTTTTCTGGGACATCTCTCCGCTCATCGCGGCCCTTCGTCATCTCTGCGAGCTTTAGTAGTTTGAGATCAGCTCACAACTTTCGACCAGGTTTTCCTTGACCTCCCTCTGCTGCAGCTTCTTTCCACTTGAATTTCTTGGAATTTTTCCATCCAATGATCATCATCCATACGCATCACATACCAGTGCAATCTTTCATGCACACTGCAATTGATTCCTATTATACCCAGCTTTTCCCTCAGTTCACCTATGCTTTGTCATTCACGTATATTAACATTTCACATCCATTGAAGCATGCTTGTTCCATTTCTCTCCAGCCTTCATTACCCATGTCTCACTGCTATGCAACATCATACATCACACTGGCTTCATAGAGCTTATCTTTTAAGAGAAGGAAAATCCCTAAACTTCCATCCTGTTCTTCTAGCTACTATACTCTCAAAGCAACCTCCTCTATTTCTAATTCGATCTAGAATACAGAAGCTATCAGCCATTTTTATGGATCCTTCCTGGGACTGGAAAAAATTTATTTTAACTTTCTTTGTGTATCTATTATATACAAAGTCTACCTTGCTGCTGTTAGTCTTCATGCTATCCCACTACACCTTGTGTACCCAATATTTAGATTATGTACAGCGTTTCTACCTCCTGATCAAGCAATCCACCTCACTAGACTGGTACTTTTTCAACCTTGCGAGTATGAAACGCAAAGTTGAAATGTGAGTGCATGAGGAAGTAAGAATAAGATGGAAAATGCCCTTAGAAAAAAATAATTTGGAGCAGCTTTGAGTATAGAATAGATTAGTTATGTCTGATGTATTTATCATTTTTAACTCATAGGTTCATGTCTTTATTTTTTTTAAAGGTGTGGACATTGCAAGAGGTTGGCCCCTGAATATGAAAAAGCAGCAACAACACTAAAGAATAATGACCCACCTGTGCCATTAGTAAAAGTAAGTTTCTTAAATTGTCAAGTTTAGTTAACATTCTTGATTTTATTGCCTGAGAAATTACCTCTTATTTCCATGATACAAAATCTTTTTTATGATAAAATATCATTTTAAGTGTTAAAATCCTATAATTTTATGGAAGATAGGTTTAGGTTCAATGTCTGGTGAGTGAATTTGGAGGATGAAAACTGATTTAACATCACTGGTTATGTTTGTCTCGTGCACAGAGAAAGTGTCATTGTTAATATATATACCTTATAGTGAGGAAAGGCATTTATTTGTAGAATTATGCCTTAAAAAGTCTTGTCCAACTCATGCTAACGTGGTGAAATAGACGTAAAAATAGTTTCACAAGTTATGTGAATATGAACTTAATAATGAAAAAGTAAATTTTGGTAAATCCTTTAACATTTTAGACTTTCAAATGAATTTCATTAAAAATATGGCCATTTCAGAAAACTTTTTTTTAGTTATGGAATCGTTTTTATGTTAACATTTCCTTATGAGCCTAAATTTTTAAGGAATATCTTATGGCCAGATGTAATTGCTAACACCAACCCTTGTTTTTTTAACTCTTTTGATACCAAACTGCCCCCGATCTATGATAAAAAGTTGTTCAAAGCCCTCCATTGAATTTTAAGAATCTTTGTTATACTTTAAACACAAACAATTTATTTTACTAAATCCCTCAATCTTTTATTTTCAAAATTATTGGAAAATAAGACTTTAGAAACAAAGCAATGAATGGGTAGTGGTCTTCACATGTTGAACTGCTGAGCTGCATGGAATATAGTTTGGAACAGCAAGTCATCACCACCATTTGACATACATCAGACTTCCTTATAGTTCCTGCCTCCCATATTTGTCCAAGGCTAAAATAAACACTTGCCCAAGAACCAATGTAACAGGATAGAATACAAAGCGAACTTCTTAATCAGTCATGCCTCTACCTATTATATCTTAAGCATCCAATATTGACATTGATATTCAATATATAGAATAGTTAGAACAAAAGTTGAAGGAAAATAATAAAAAATTCAAACCTACTAGTTGAATCAGTTCTTGTATCATTTTCTAGGTTGATTGTACTGCTGAGACAAATATCTGCCAAGAGTATGGGGTATCAGGGTACCCTACTTTAAAAATTTTCCGCAAAGGAGAATTTTCTGAAGAATATAATGGACCACGTGAAGCAGGTAAAATTAATTTTTATCAGATGTTATTGGTGTAGCCGAGCTTCCACACTGTTGTTGTTTATTATACCAGGGAGTTGGGTGTATTGTATAGCACTAATTTAATTCCTATATCTAATGTCCAATGAAAGATGGTCTTGTCTCAATCTACAAACTAGTTCCTTTCCACCTATTTTCTTACTAAAGGAGGGGTTAGTTATGCAATCCCTATGATCAGCTGTATTCTTTGGGTCCATTTTGTGGCAATATTTTATGACCAGATGCCTTTTTGGCACCAACCCTTTTAGTTGCTCCTTTTGAAATGGGGGGATACAGCATACCTATTCAAAGTCAATTATACTCAAACATTCTTGTCAATTTGAGTAGATATTTTAGACTATTAATTTCACTTTGGAGGTAAGCTTTTAAATATTGACATTATTTTTGAATAGTTTTATGTTCACCCACCACTATTTAAAAATAAAGGTTAACCTTTGATTTTCACATGTTTTTCCATGTTGGCATGTGCTAGATGAGACATTCTTGAGGTAATGTTGATGCCAACACTTTTAGTTGCTTCTTATGACATGCAGGAATGTGCCATACCTATTCTAAAAACTAGAATACACAACAAAATAGGAAACATTGTATAGATCAAATGTGAAACTTTTTTTAAAGAAACTATTGATGTAATACAATACCTTACCAAACTTTGTACTTCCCAAAATAGATAGTTCTTATAGGTTAACAAATCAATGTAGAATATGCTGCCAAGTACTTCTCTTGTCTTACCAGAAACAGGATATTTAATAATGTATACATTTGATACACTCTATATTTTTACTACACTTTGAATATCTTTGTTTGGATTGTCTCATCACTCATTTGTGATGTCAACACACTTAATTTGGATCTTGAACTATTATATTCTTTTAACTATCCAGGCATTTTGTTCGTGCTTGCAATCATCATCTTGTACAGTAAGGTACAAGATCTTAGCATGTTTAACTGTTGACTTCTATTTATGGGGAACATAAACAAACAACTGCTTGCACTTATATCAAATATGAAGTGATGAGATGCATACATATGGACACCTACACACACAGTATAGTTTCCCTCTACTATTTTCACTCACTCATAGATTCAAAGTGTCATGCAGTGATATAGAACTTGTAACCATGTAGTAAAAAAAAAAGCAACTTCTTGACTATACCACATGTCTGAGAGTTCCAATATACCGAATAGCTGTTTTCACAGTAGCACATCGTTCATTAAGCTAATTTGAGAAAAATATTGATTTTGTTTGATCTGAAAATTGTAAATGCTTTAACAAATTTAATAATGCTTTCTACTGGGAAATTTTCTAATTTTTTACTTTTTTGTTACAGATGGTATTGTCAAGTTGATGAAGTCTAAAGCAGGTCCTTCTTCTAAAACATTGCTCGGTATTGAAGATGCAGACAAATATTTATCGAGTCAAGATTATTCAATAATTGGTAAGGGATATGTTTATACTATCATTATCATGTTAACAGAGTAGATGGGTTGTCACAGTCCAAGTCATTATTTAATCAGAGCTACTGTTCTCACAAATGGGTTAGGGGTCACATCTCAGAGTGTACTGGAAACATGTTGTCATGGCTGCAACAGAAGGGAAGTTGTTCCCATTGATGCAACCCTTTGATTGGCAAGTTTTCTATAGTTGCATGCCCTTCCTAACACTAATCACTTTAGAGTGCATTTGGTGCATTTTATTGTGGTATCAACACTAATGAAGTTGTCAAGGACACAACTGAAGAGCCCTTTTAACCCTTTGGTGTATCTTCTACAGCTGGATGTCTTTCCTAATGCGCCATTTTACAAGGTGTATTGGGCACATTTTTGTGGCACCAGCGCCATGGAGAGTGTCGGTCATTAACTTGACTGAAGAGCCCACTCTAGCCTATGGGGGTACAGTGATGGTGAGAGTTATTAAAGATTGATTGTTTTAGACTTTTGTTAATTATGTTGCACCAATGATGTATCCTTACTCATTTGATTCTGCAAGTATGATAATATTTAATCCTGAGGTGTAACTTGAATTCTTTCTATTGGTATTTTTATTTCCGAGAATATCTTTGTAAAAACTATATTTAAACATTAATGTATAATTTAACAAGCATCTCTTTGGTAAGATGGAGACTGTAGCCTAATCACCCACAGGTTGTGTATTTTAATTCATAATGGGGTGACTGAAATTTAGTTGGACCTATTTGAATTTGAGAAGAATGAACTGTGATGGTTTATCAGAATACTTTATTTGCTGATCTAAAGTGATATTCTGGCTTAACCCCAAAGTCCTCCCATGTCTCAACATTGGATGCCTTTACTGTCTCTATGATTTTTGTGCCTATTTGTATTGCGAACGCAAAAAGGAAAAGCCAAGTTTATAAGCTTCCTTCTTTAACCTGATTGAACCGGGGATCCTTTTGCCATACTGAGCCACTTTCACCTGCTCCATGCAACAGCTGAAGCAGAACAGTCTTCATGTCTTTTCAATGTCTTTAATTTGTTCAGGGAGGTCTCTGAATTTAGATGCAATAGTACCAGGATAGAATGCAGCGAAATGGCACTCACTAGAACGTCAGAATGCTTTGCAGCATTTGTTTGACTCTTTGCTCTCAAATCCTGCCAGTCAACTTTGCTTTCATTCTTTCGAGGTTGATGAAAAAAAATACCAGTCTAGTACTTGGGTTGATTCTTCCTTTATACCCTTTTTTCACTTCCATTCTCTTATTCTCTCTCTCTATCCTTTGGAAGAAATCTGCTGCATTCAGACCTGGAGAGATGGGCCCTGCCAGGTTTAACAAAATGACCTAGGAACACTGTCAATATGGCGCTCCTATGACTCCATCAGGAGTTACAGTACTATGCAATACCTGGATATCTGATTCTATCCTCATCAGCCAATGCTTATATTCTACGTTGAGCTGAATCAGTTTTGTGGGTAGTCTCAGGTTGCAGATAACTAGATAGGATCAGTTGACAGCTCAGCCCCTCTCATAACATGAACATCCTGCACAGAATATTGAAGATATCAGAGACAAAATAAAAATTACTGACCTCTGTCCCTTGTTGCTTTTATACCATGTATACTTATGGATATCTTTGTGCTGTCCTGTGCATTTACTTAACATATTGTTGTATATTTTGAATATTTGTAAATCTTACAATTTTATGCTATATATATGTATATAAACATCTATTTATTCTTTTAATTTAGGTTTCTTTTCTAGTGAAAATGCATTGTCAAAAACTTTCCAGAAAGTTGCTGATTCTCTAAGTTCTGAATTCAGATTTGCACATACATCTGAAACTTCAATATTAGATAAACATGGCTATAAAGAGTAAGTTATCTAAAATATTTGTATTATCTCTTGGAAACAAAAATCTTTTGGAAATGTCTAGTGTTGACTTTTTAAAATTTACTGTGATTATATAGGAGGTATTTTTCTTTGTAATATTAGGCAGTTTCCTTAATTTTTTTTAACCATTTTGCTATATTTCTAATTAAGTACTGTGTGTTTCAATTCAATTCTGAAATCAAGCATTTATACTGGTTTCATAAAACAGTTAACTTTTTTGTTTAATGAATGTGATCTTTCAAACACATCATTTGTATTAAAACTATTTAAATTACAGGTAAATTTTGTAAAATGTCATTTAGATTTCCATTGTAAATCACCATATTAAATGAATTATTAGCCAACATTCAAGTAGATATCTATATATAAATTTCTATGATTCTGTCACATGTAAAGAAAGAGGGGTAGTTTGATTACCTTATACTACTCTTCTCTTTACATCTGATGCTTGCTGGAATGTGTGTGTAAAAGGAAGGGGATGGTAAAAAAAACTATGCTGTGAGTGTGTATTTGTGTGAATGTATGTCTGAGTGTATTTTTTGCGCATTTATATTTATATACTTATATAAATGTATGTATATACAGACACGCACATAGCGTCGGGGTATAGAGAAATTCTTGTATAATAAAATTGTAATATAGAGAATTGTAGAGATTATTGAATTTTCAATTGAACTTCAGTGCATATAAATGTAGTGAATCTTATATGTAATGATTGGAGGACTGCGACACTGTCATGGATATTTTTTCTGAACATGTTACAAGTTGGATTCATCATCATCACTGTTTTACGTCCGTTCTTCCACGCTAGCATGGGTTAGACGGGTTGTCCTGTTGTGGGCAGTGTCTGGTCGGCTGACCATGCCTTGCTTATACAGGAACTGATTTGGCTTGATTTCTACAGCTGGATGCCCTTCCTAACACCAACCTCATTTACAGTGAGTGCTGGGTGCTTTTTCCGTGGCACCTACACGTCCACGTTACAGTGTGGGCTGGGTGCTTTTTTGCCGTGGCTCCTCCACGACCACCTTGCAGTGGGAGGGTGTGGGGGCATATTGTCTATATGCTTCAGCTTGTACTCATGGGAGGTCGGGTACTGTGTGACGCCAGAGGTCACGGTCGTGTGTCATCGCGTTGGAGAGGTGTAATTGGGTAAAGTCAGCTTTTATCACCTCATCCCAGGTCATCTTGGGTCTCCCCACTCACGGTTTCCATGGATTTCTAGTGCTCGGCACCTTTTTATGCAGCTGTCATCCTTCATATGTGTCCATACCAACGCAACCTCCTCTCCTGCACACAGCATTTGATTCCTCTTATGCTCAGTCTCTCTCTCAATTCATTTATGCTTTGTCGTTCGTGTATATACTATTACACATCCATCGGAGCATGCAGGCTTCGTTTCTCTCTAATCTATGTAAGTCTTCCACCTTCAGCGCCCAGGTCTCACTACCATGTAACATTGCTGTTCGGATACACGCATCATACAGTCTACCTTTCATTTTGAGGGAGAAGCCTTTTGCAGCTAGCAGTGGCAGTAGTTCCCTGAACTTCTTCCATCCCTTTCTTACCCTAGTTATTGTACTTTCTGAACACCCACCTCCGCTGCTAATTCGGTCACCTAGGTAGCAGAAGCTGTCTACTGTCTCTACAGAGCCCTCCCAGAGATTGGTGGTACTTGTTTCCTGTGGCTGTTTGCTGCTTGCTGTCCCAGTACAGCTGCTGCATGTGAAGCCTACATTCTTAATTAAGCTTCCTGAGATCCCGCTACATCTCTTGTGTACCCATTGTTTGCATTTGGGGCAGAGAATGGAGTTCCTACCTACACCTTTCCTACATACTGAGCAAGGCCATTTCCCCGAGGGGATCTGGGTTCTGTTTTCTCATCTACTTACAAGGACCTTAGTCTTTGTCATGTTGACTTTGAGACCCTTTCTTTCTAGTCCCTGCTTCCAAGTTTGGAATTTCTTCTCTAGTTCTACTATAGATTCAGCTATGAGTGCGAGGTCATCAGCATACAGGAGTTCCCATGGGCATCCGGTCTTAAACTCCTCCGTTATTGCCTGCAGGACTATGATGAAGAGGAGAGGGCTAAGAACAGAACCCTGGTGGACACCAACCTGTACGCTAAATTCCTCGCTATACTCATTGCTAATCCTAACTTTGCTGACTGCTCCCCTATACATGGCTTGTACAGCTTTCACAAGCCATTCATCTACTGCTAGTTTTCTAAGAGCCCACCAGATTACAGCACGTGGCATTCTGTCAAAGGCTTTCTCAAGGTCGACAAATGCCAGGTAGAGTGGCTTACTTTTAGCTAGGTACTTTTCCTGTAACTGCCTCACAAGGAAGAGGGCATCAGTGGTTCCTCTTCCTGGTACAAACCCAAATTGCATCTCATCTAGTTTCACCCGGTCCCTAATCAACTGTGCTATAACTCTTTGTTACTTTCATGACCTGGTCCATCAGCTTTACACCTCTATAGTTTCCTCTATCGAGTGCATCACCTTTACCTTTGTAGCAGTTGACAATGATGCTACTGCACCAATCTTTTGGTATGATACCTTCTAGTATTACCTGGTTAACAATACGTGTGGTTATAGTGTGACCTACAAACCCAGATGCCTTCAGCATCTTGGCAGCTATACCCGATGGACCGGTTGCCTTCCCCATCTTCATATCTTTGATTTCCTTACTTACTACGCTGCTGCTGACTTGTACTGCTGGCCCTTCTATAGGGTCTACTTGGGGTAGGGTCTCTTCTTCCCATGCATTCTCCTTTATCATTCCGGATACACTTCTCTCCAATGACATTACAATTCTCTCTGACACACTGCCTCGCAATCTTGAACACTTCCTGTTTCTGGTCCTCACATTGCAAAACATGCTTGAATTTTCTATCCTCTGCTTCCCTCCTAGCTAAGCATACTTGTCGCCTAGCTTCCCTCTTGGTCTCTGTAATGTACCCTGCTCCCCCCGTTCTTCCATTCTTTCCATGCCTGTCTCTTGGCCTTAACTGCCTTATCTACCTTATTGTTCCACCACCAAGTCACTCTTCTCCTGCTTGTGGTATTACTTTCAGCCACAGACCTCATCCGTCGCCTCTAGTAAGTTATTTTTTAGGAACTCTGTGCTCTTCTACATTGAATGTCGCTATCTGTTCTTCTCTACTGTCGTAGGCGTTGAGTAAAATATCTTTAAATCTGTTACTGGCTGAGGGGTCTTTCAGCTTCCAGATCTTTCTTCTCCAGGTTGGCCTCTGTTTCCAGGTTCGTCTAGTTCTGACCGTGAAGTCGCTGACGACTAAGCTATGTTGGGAGGTACATTCCTCACTAGAGAAGGCTTTTGTGTTTACGACCGTCCATCTGTCACGTGCTCTGATGAGGATAAAATCTATCTGACTAGAATGCTCCCCTGATCTATAGGTGATCAGGTGGTTGTCGGGTTTTTTGAAGTTTGTGTTACATATCGACATGTCATTGACATCGCAGAACTCTATAAGTCTGAATCCTTCTTCATTTCTTGTGCCAACCCCATGGACTCTATTGAAGCCGTCACAGTGTTTACCTACGTGTCCGTTAAAATCTCCTGCGATGATTAGGAAGTCATTGTCGTTTATTAGAGCAGTAGTGTGCATTAGGGACTCGTAAAATCTATCCTTAAGTTCGTCTGGCAACCCCGATTGGTGTGCATAAGCTGATATTATTGTTGAAATTGTTTTATTCAGGACTAGCCTGAGTTTAATGATTCTTGCATTTACCCTGTACACTGAGATTACTTTATCTACCCACTTGTCAGCTAGTAGTATACCTACACCACCCATCCCATCGTCATTTCCCACCCAGAACAATTTGTAGCACTGACTTTTTCCTACGAGGACTCTAGCAGACTCTCCTCTCCATCTAGTCTCTTGCACACAGCATACATCAATTTCCTTTCGCTCTAGCATTTCTACGATTTCTCCTGCTCTTCCTTTCATTGTGCTTACATTGATGGTACCAACTCGGAGTTTTGGGCATTTGTCAACACTCGTAGGGAAGGGTCGATTTTTGCTGGGGGGGTGTGTGTGATTCCTCTCTCTGGATTGGGGCTTCACATGGGTGCTTGGTAGCTTGCGGATTCATATTCATTACTTTGAATAAATCATAAATGAATATTATGTAATTTATCTACTAAATTTCATAGCACTTAATTAAACATAAATATTCTTATATATAATGATTGCTTATTTTAAGATTCACTTCTTTTAAAATTTTCAAATGTCAACACTTCTGGTTAGCGTTCGTATGCTAGATCACATATATAACATTTATATTTCCATCACTAATTTTCTCCATTTTCATTACATTTCGTTATAATTCAGTTTATATATATCGTCTTTTTTAAATGTATCATGGGATTACTTTACTGATTACAGAAGAGTGTAACAGCCTCTTCAATTTCTGTGCATATTGTCAATTATGATTTTATTTGGCGTATGCATCATCATGCTAGCAGAAAACCACCCAAAGGGTGATTTTCTGCTAGTGGAATTAATATTTGAAGAAAACTACAAATTGAAATAAGTTCTCACACATACTGAACTGCAAATTGAGATAAGTTTACTTACACATACATAAATACAACTGTGACTATCATTTCTGCAAAGGTTCCATAAATGGTCATGCAGATGATTGGAAAAACCAGTTCTACGAGGTCCTATTATATACTATTTCAATGACAAATGACTGTGACCTCATTATATTATGGTCATATAAGACAGCACCACGATATATACCATGGAGGCTACAGGGTTAGTGTGAGAAATGAAGAATCAAAGTTCCTGGAGCTCTGTGATCAAATGACCTGACTGTTCACTTCATCTATTAATAATAATAATAATTGTTTCTACTTTTGGCACAAGGCCAGCAATAACCCAGTGTATTACTGGTACTTTATTTTATCGACCCCATAAGGATGAAAGGCAAAGTTAACCTCGGCGGGATTTGAACTCAGAATGGCAAGGGCCGTAACTCTATGCGTCAAAGCATGGCGTCCGACCCTCTACCGAATCTGCCAATTCACATGCTCTATTAATAATAATAATAATGAAATATTGTGTACAGTGCTCAGGTGCACTACAACTCATCAAAAAGTGTATGTATAGTACATAGGGTAATGTACAAACGTCAGGAAAATGAACAGTGCATGAGTCATGATATACACGTGTGCATGTGTATGGAAAGGGTACATGAGGACATGCAAGCCAAATCAACTTTATTTTTATCATGATATAAAATGATATAAGCATTCCTCAGTGAAAAATGCACCACCAAGCATAGACTGGTGGTTAGTGACTGTAGAGTAAGAGCATGACACAAACTTGAAGAAAAATATGGAGGCATAGATCTAGCACCCTTAGACATTTTTGCTGAGATTTATGACAAGGAAGATGACAAAACAGTTTTATAACAGGAAAACTGGAAACGCTTTCAAGACAACCTTCTGTCTTCTGCCACCTCGTGTTGATTATAATCCATAAGAGGAATTCTAGACAGCAAAGGTTAGAAAGAAATGGAGTATGCTCTGGTGGATGTGTAATGTTAATGTGTATGAAAGTGGCAGCATTAATGAATTGAGAGAAAAACTTGGCATAAGAATTAGATGGAGTGTGCATTGGAGAAGACTACTGGTATGGACATGTGATGTGTATAGAAGATGGTAGTTGTATAAAAAAATGCAGAGAAATCGCTGGTTGAGACCTGTAGAAGAATCAGTACCAAGTAAACATGGGGTGATGTAGTGAAGATCACTTATGTTGAACCTTACAACTGATGACAACGGACTGCATGGATTGATGGCATGCTGTTCTGGTGAAGTCCTAACCCACATATACCTTTTAATTCATCATCATCATCATCATCGTTTAACGTCAGTGTTCCACGCTTGCATGGGTTTGGACGGGGGTTTTCCCACTTGAGGCAAGAGTGGTTATCTTGCTCGCATAGGACTATCTGGCGGGTTTTCTACAGCTGGATGCCCTTCCTAACACCAACCACATTTACAGTGTGGGGCTGGCAGGTTTTTACCGTGTTGCCTACACGGCCACATTACAGCGTGGACTGTGTTTTTTGACGTGACACCTACACGCTCATTTGTTTCGGCCTGGATGTTGTGGCACCAACATAACTTTACATTGAAAGGGGCGGTGTGGATGGGGTGGGGGTGGTGGGACGGGGGTGTATTTTGTTAGAGATGCCTACTGACTGTAGTAGGTTTTACTTTGTATTTAGGTAAGGCGGGTCTTCTCTATTACTGAGTACCGCCAAAGGTCTCGGTCCAGTGACATTGTCTTGGTGAGGTGTAAGTGTGTGAGGTCGGAATTTATCAGCTCGTCCCAGGTTTTTCTGGGTCTGCCTATTCCGTGGCTACCGTCTATCTTTATTGCCCTGCACTTTGTTATACAGCTATCGTTATCGTCCTTCATGCGCATCACGTGAATTATATATATAATTATATATTCGTGTGCAGATCTTGTTGCACACACACACACACACATAATACATAGGAAAACAGAAACAGAAATACAAAAACAAAACCTAAACAAACATTTATCTTAACTTACGCAGCATATTTATTTGTTTACATGTGCAGACTTTTTTGTACACACACACACACACAATTGGGAAAACGGAAACAAAATACAAAAAAACAAAACAAAAAACATTTTATTTCTATCGTAATCAAGTGCGCTAAACCTATATTGTTTACATTGTGTTTTTCTACGGATGGGTAGAAATAACAAAATTGCCATGGTGATATCCATGGATGAAGTATGCGACAAAACTGGTCGATGTTCCAAAATAGAACGTTGCCCAGAAAATCACACCTGCCATATCTGTACGGAACCCGAAAACTCGTTCCGTAATCACTGGGTCGAATGTGGAACTTGTTGCATCTGTCTGTGCCTTCAATGCGCCACAGGCTTCCGGAAGATCCCAGGCCAAAAAAAGAGACATCATAATACTATGATGGATGGAATCTGGGAGATGGTCCAGCTAAAATCCTGGCCCTTTCAGTGCCTGCCTCCACCAATGTTGAAAAAAAAAAAAAACGATGACTATCTTCCTCTACCATTGTTACTGAACAACGGCAAAAACCTATGACACTGGCTTCTGCTGCTATTCCTGTGGGAGAACATCAGAAACAACAACCTATGTCTTCCGCTCCCAGTACATCTCGACACGGACGACTGTCTTCCCCTACCATTCCCTTGGAGGAACATCATCAACAGCAACCGACCAGTACAGATTTTGCAGAATTGCAACTAATGATTTCTGCTTTAAGAAGGGAAGTAACGGGAATAAAAGCAAACATTCTGGTAGGACCCCACAATGAGGGGTCTTATTGGAATGTCTTGCTAAAGAATCTCCCTGTACCTCTTGCCGTATCTGGGCACACTGAGAAGACTGCGGAATCTGCTACCCATGAAGTAATTGCCAATGGGGTACCAGAGGACAAGGCTAATTTTCAGGCATTTGCTGCCAGCTCAGCCAAAGACCTCAGCTGTGTTCCCCCAAAGGGTGCTCTCCGCCTTGGTCGACCTGGTCCAAAACCCATACTCATCAGGCTTTTTCAGACCCCGCTGAGGCAATTTCATATCCTCTGCCCTCTGTTAAAGCTGGGCGTGAAAATCGATTACTTTCCGAACACGCCCAGGCCTACCACCCCATGTACGTCCAAAGCTACGTGCTGCAGCTTCCTTGAATCAGAACTCAGCACAACATGAAAGTTTTAGTCTGCGTGATGATGGGCAGATCTGGAGTTTTAAGGCTGGTGAAACGTGGAAGAGAGATATCAGCTGGTCTGAGTGTGCTCTACCCACAATAACTGGCAATGAAAAAACTGCAACAACTCTGGGAAACTAAACCAGAACAACCTGCCACCCTCTACACACCATCATAAACTGCAAGCAGGGTACAAATTGTTGTCCTTAAATGCTCGCAGTTTATGCAACAAGATACATCTGTTTAACTCCTACGTCAGAAGCATCGACCCTGACTTCATCAGTCACGGAAACATGGGGCACATTCCTTACTCTGTGATGGGGTTTTCAGCATTACTGGGTACAACCTTTTCTGCAAGGACCGCATTAATCGCTGTGGTGGTGGTGTGATAGTCTACGTTCATTCAAACTTTTCGGTAATTCCTTGCGTTGATTTGAATGAATCACAAGTTTTTTTTTTTTGTGACATACGTATGACCATGTCAACACTTCTGCTTGGTGCTGTTTATCGCCCCCCCAAACTAACATCAGGACACACAGCTTTGCGATATCCTCAGCTGCTGCTGCCAGGAAAACAGCCACTTATGTGTTTATTGCAGGTGACTTCAATCATCCTGAGATCGATTGGGAAACCTTTCGTTGGTCACAAAGTGCAAACGATTTCCTTGAGCTAGTGCTGGACTTAAACTGGTCACAAGTAGTCACCTCTCCAACAAGAGGTGACAACACTTTGGACCTGATCTTCACCACTACTCCTGAAGTGGTTATCAGTTGTACTACTGAGGAACCTCTAGGCGACTCTGATCATGCCATGTTCATTGCAAATCTGGCTCTTGCGGGCAGCAACAAAAACCAGAACAACCATCAATCTTTGATTGGAAGAAAGCAGATTGGAACTTGTACTGCACTGAGCTACAGCACCCAAACTGGCATGAGTTGTATAACTCTGGAGATGTGAACACTATACTCCAAAGCATCCTGGACTCAATATGGATAGCGTGTGCCGCATCGGTGCCATGTAAGCAGAAAAAAAACCACCCCAAAAGTGCAATTTGGGAAATTTCAGCGGTCCAACTTGCCAGGAAAGAACGTCGGAACGCTGAACAGGAATATAAACTGCATAAATCAGATGCCAACAGAAAAAAGTGGAATAAATCTTCCAACCATATCAAGCAAGTGACAAAGAAGGCAGTGCTTGAATTTGAACAGTGCATAGCAACCAATCTTGACAGTAAGGTGTTCTGGAAATATGTTCATTCAAAGCAGAGACCTCACTCTCCAGTTGGTCCTCTTTGCAATCACCACGCAAGCCAGATCACTGACGATCCCAAAGAATGTGCAGAACTCGTTGCTGAGTGCTATGCAAGTATTTTTACTGTTGAAAACCAGAATGTACCATCTCCACCATCTCTAACATCAAATTCCATAACAACTATGGAATTTACACCTGCAATGTTGCGACGTCACTTTAAGAATAAGCGCAACTATGCCTCCCCTGGTCTTGATGGTGTTACATACCTGCTTCTCAAACGTGGCGGGTACTTCCTTTTGCACCAGCTTTCTTTCTTTCTTTCAATACTGTCTCAACAATGGTGCTACTCCGGAGCAGTGGAAAACTGCCAGTGTCATTCCCCTGTTCAAAAAGGGCAACCGCATGTCACCTGTCAACTATTGTCCAGTCAGTCTTACTAGCTGTATTGCCAAACTGATGGAATCCTGTGTCAGAGAAACACTTTGGAACTTCTGGAGCTCTCACAGCCTCATCCAGCCCTCGCAGTTTGGATTTATCCCTAACTCCAGCTGCTGTGATTAGCTTATCGAGTTCCTTGAAGACATTACCTGGATCACTGACAGCGGTTCATGGGTGGATGTTGTTTACCTTGACTTTGCTAAGGCTTTTAATTCTGTGCCACACAAAAGACTTGCAATGGGTGTGAGGGATGATCTTTTTAACTGGTTGAAGTCCATCATTCGCAGCTGAAAAGAGGTAGTCACGGTTCTAGCACAGCATTCTTCACCATATGAGATGTCATCTGGTGTACCACAGGGATCTGTTCTTGGTCCCCTTTTTTTTGTGGCATATATTAATGACATAGATGCCAACTTAAAGAATGCCACGGTACTGAAATATGCAGATGACATCAAGCTGTACCTTGAAATCAAAAGGACTGATCCTGAAATCTACAACTCTTTCCTACAATCAGACCTGGACACAATTCAGCAATGGATCACAGACTGGCAACTGAAGCTAGCTGTGGACAAGTGTACCACCATGCATTTGGGGAGGAAAAATCCAGCGTCCACATACTCCCTCCACAACACTGATATCAAGAAGTCCTCTTGTGAACGTGACCTGGGCATTACTTTCAGCAGTGATTTGCGTTGGACAAAGCATGTCTCTAAGATTGTCAAGAAGGCCGAGGGTGTCTTGGCATCATTCAGCAAGACCTTTGTTAGCCACTCTCCAGCCATCTATTTAAAGCTGTTTACAGCTATGGTATGACCACACTTGGAATTTGCATCATCAGTCTGGAACAGAACATTCAGCTCCTGGAAACTGTTCAGAGACGTGCAACCAAGCGCATACGCTCCATCAGACACCTACCATACTCTGAACGTCTTGCTTCCCTGGGCATGGATTCATTGAAGCTCCGACGTCTGGCAATGGACTTGGTAAACACCCACAAAGTTATTAACCATCTCGCCAACAACAACCCTGAGCACCTTTTTGATCTCCATGTCTAACACAGAAAACAGCACAGCTCCCATGACTTTCGTAAACATTTTTTCATGCTCAGAGTTGCTGAAGCATGGAACAAACTGCCTGCGTCAGTTGTTAGCTGCCGAGACACTGCATCCTTTAAAACCCTCATGCTTCCCGAAATATGCCAAAACTACACCTGATGTACCCCTTCCATACACATGCACACGTGTGTATATCATGACTTGTGCACTGTTCATTTTCCTGACGTTTGTACATTACCCTATGTACTATACATACACTTTTTGATGAGTTGTAGTGCACCTGAGCATTGTACACAATATTTCATTATTTATTTTTTGTCCATGTCCCTTTCCTTCCACTATTGCCTCTTAGTTATTCTCACCGTTACTGTACACACCCCATCTCTAAAACCCTAACACTCGTATTTCCTAACCAGGATCACCCTGCCTAAACTCTGACACACTATAATCGTACACCTTAGTATGTGAAAATCACATCCTCTCCTCTTTACCCAACCACACTTGGGGTTCATATTTATACTCTATTTTCTCTTCTAGTACTGTTGTCATGTTCCAACCAAAGAGGCTACATAGCAAATTTGAAGAAAACAAAATTGAATATACAGGTGAAAATACATTCCATGAACTTAAAGATTGGGTAAAAGAATCCAGGTATGTGTGAATGTCTTATAATATTTGTATATTATCTTTTCCAAATGTGTAAGTTGTACATTTTTAGACTCTTAAAACTGTCAATTTCGAGATGGCAGAACAGAAATTGGGTCATAGAGTAAGTTTAATGGCTATAAATTATTTTTTATCACTACTAAAATTGATGTCCTCATGGTTGTCTAAAGAAATGTTAATGTTCACATGCAGTCTATATTATCTCTGATTAGTTGTTGACACTGAGACTCGCATAGGAAGACTGTTGTATCACATATCTCACAGATATTGTTGTCACACATGTAGCAGGTAGGAACGCTGTTGTCACATGTAGCAGGTAGGAACGCTGTTGTCACACATGTAGCAGATAGGAAGGCTGTTGTGTTACATATTGAACAGATAGGAAGGCTTACATATTGAGCTGAGAGGAAGACTTGCCACACACCTAGTTGATAGAAGACTGCTGTGTCGCACACCTAGTAGATAGAAGACTGCTGTGTCGCACACCTAGTAGATAGAAGACTGCTGTGTCGCACACCTAGTAGATAGAAGACTGCTGTGTCGCACACCTAGTAGATAGAAGACTGCTGTGTCGCACACCTAGTAGATAGAAGACTGCTGTGTCGCACACCTAGTAGATAGAAGACTGCTGTGTCGCACACCTAGTAGATAGAAGACTGCTGTGTCGCACACCTAGTAGATAGAAGACTGCTGTGTCGCACACCTAGTAGATAGAAAGGCCGTTGAATAGTTGACAAAATAGAGTACCAGTCTAGGGTAGTAGATTGGCAGAATTGATGAGCATCAGAGAAGGTACCATCCAGCTCTTTGCATTCTGGGTTCAAATTATGTTGTGGCCTGTTTGGGTAGTAGATTTAATTTGTTGGTCTGGTTTAACACTGTCACATGGCTCTTGGGGTTCTTTAGCTGTCATTAAAAGCACAAGTCTGACAATATCTGCATCAGACATCTATGACTGCCATGTGTGTGGCCTCTGTTCACAATACTCATGATACCCTGGTTGGAATCAGCTCAACCCATCCTGGGTGAACACCAATACAAGTTGTAGATAATAGGTAATAAATGGGTAGGTGGGGGATATGGAATAAGATGGAGAATTAAAAAGCATAGAATTGTCTAATTTAAGTCCAAGGCCAGCAATTTGTGTGACGTGGAAAATCGATTTTATTGACTCCAGGAAGATGAAAGGCAAAATTCACCTCAGTGGGATTTGAACTCAAAATGTAAAAAGCCATAACTAAATGCTATAATCAACCCCCACTTCCAATCACTAAGTTAAATCAATAACTGTCTAATGCCATACATTTTAATTAATTTTCTTTTCTTATTTCAGCATTGGTTTATGTGGCCATAGAGTCCAAGAAAATGCCAATGATTTTAAAAAGCCACTGGTTGTTGCATTTTATGAGGTTGACTATGCAAAAAATCCTAAAGGTACTAACTATTGGAGGAACAGGTAAACCTTTGTTTCTTTTCTTTTTTTGTCTCTTTATCATAGTAACATTCATGGTAAATTCCTAAATTATAAAATATGGCTAGTTGTTTTTGTACTTTTTAGCTATCTCACTTAGACTATCTGAAAGTCATGTCGATGGCATGAATTTAGAAAAGTTAATCACCATTTGAAATATTTATGAAGTAATGGACTTTTATGGTAAAATATTTTTTAGCAGTAATTTTTCAGTTATATTCAACCCTATACAGTGTTTATCAATTTTATTTAATGCTTTATAGTAATGTTTATCAGTTCTATTTAATGGTATATAGTAATGTTTATCTGTTCTATTTAATGCTATACTGTTTATCAATTGTACTCAATCATATACAATAGTTATCAATTGTACGCAATGCTGTAGTTTATCAATTCTATTTAATCTTGTCGAATCTATGTAGATAGTATTTACATTTACTTAATGATTCTCTCATCACTACAAGTGTAGTGAAGGCTATGCTTCTTTGATGAGATCAGAATAAGATCAAAACCATGTCATGAGTTGTCACCCATACTTGGCAAAATAATTGAAAGTATTAAACATTGATTATTATTTCTAATTAGTATATTTTATGCAGGGAGCATTAAACGTGTTCACTATTTCAACTTTGTTCGATACCGAAATTAGTGTTCGGATGTGGAACTATGAAATAGTGCAGATTACCTCCAGACTTCTTTAAATTAATCAAACATTTGACTACTAAATTCTGTATTTGCTTTCAACTATAAATATTTCTGGTTTTCTTTTAATTTATAGGATTATGAAAATAGCCAAGAAGTTACAAGGTGAAGGAAGAGATGTAAATTTTGCCATTAGTGACCGAGATACATTCAGCTATGAACTTAATGAATTTGGAGAAAGTGACTCCTCATCTGGTAAACCCATTATTACTGCTAGAGATTCTAAAGACAGGAAATTTATTATGAAAGATGAATTCAGGTAAAGAGCTAAAATCTGTATGAAATAATTTATAAATTCAAGCATTGTCATTTAAATAATTCTTTTCAAACTTTAACAATATTTTTTCGACAATACATTACTTAAAGAAATCTTCCATTTCTAGAACTTTTTCTACATCTCTTTAGTATATATGTTCATGCAACAATATATACCTTTAGTATATATGTTCATGCAACTTTCAGTTTCAAATTTTGTCAATAACTCTAATGAATTGACTTTACATACCAAACTCTCTCTCTCCTAATTTTACTGCTACATGACCTCAACTGTTGTCACATTCCACACCAAACTATATACACTAACCTTCTGTTGCTATAAGGGATACTTGTAGAACATGTAACCCTTTCAACATACTTTTCTACTCATACTAAAACTAATTTGAAGTCGGTGCTCTGTCCTCGAAGAAAATATGGACACATTAAGTAATGTAGGTATAAACATTAGTTATAGACACTTTTATTGAAAAAGGATGATGATTATAGCCGAAATGTCTTCATCATGGGTTTCATTGACTGGAGTGTGTGTTGGGGTGCTAAACAGATATTTCAACCGTAACATTCTAGATCACACGAACACATTATTTTACTATATGTTGGTATGTTCGTGAAACAAATTTTACAGATGCTTTTGACATGCAAGTATTTATTAAAATAAATGATTCCATTGATTAACATTTTGAAATTTTCTTAGGTCTTCATGTCTAATCTCTCTCAATTTCCGCCTGTCATCATACTTCTAACAATGTTTCAAATCATTTTCAAAGTGAATAATCTAGACCAGTGACTTCCAAATTTATTTTGGTATGGAGCGTTTAGGGTTTCAAACAAGTGCAGAATCCGCACTTACATTATATGGACAATCTCCACCACTCTCAATTTAATTAGACATTAAATGAAAGAAAAGTTTTTAGATGGAGAATATATTTATATAATTGTTTTTTAGTAAATTTTTTTAAGACACTTTTTTGAATGGAATCCACATGGAACTGGATCAAAGGTTTATGTAACAATAGGAACACTGTTGTTTAACCCTTGGTCAACCCTAATTAAACATTAGTATTACCTCCTATACAACATTGTACCACCATCTTGATGCATACAGACTTAACATCAAACATTTTTTGTCAATTTTATACTTTCAGTATGGATAATTTAGAAAAGTTTGTAAATGATTTCCTTGATGATAAACTACAACCATATTTAAAGTCTGAGAATGTACCGTCTGATAATACAGCACCAGTTAAGGTAAAATTCTATTTTACATTCCATTCTTTCTCAATCTAATTTTTTTTTTTTTTTTTTTTTTTTTTTTTTAAATTAAACTGTATTTACATGTTATATTCCATAAATAAATTATCCCATTAATTTTGTCTAGTCAGTAAAGGAAGGCCCTCATTATTAATGGTAGGAATGAGAAAGTTGTCCCTAAACTAGAGGCCTGGTTTGAATTGTCCAAGAGCCAAGTGATAACTACACAGCAGCAAGATTTGAACTCAGAACACTATTACTATTAGGTGTTTCAACCAACATTGTAATTCTATCAATCCACTTACTCCATAATAATAATTGCTTTTCATGAAATAATTATTTCTCAGATATTTTACTTGGTATGGTATTTCAACTTTAGAAATATCCAATTAGAAATACATGCAATAATCTATATTTTATAAAATTAATTTTTTTTTTTTTTACATTAGATTATGATTTTGTATAATTCTATTCACTAAATGTTTAATCATATCCAATGTAACCTTCTGTAACCTTGATTAAATTGTTGGTCTCCTGATTGTAAAATTGTGGGGTTTGTCTTAGGTTGGGTTGTGTGTTGTCCTTGAGCAAGATACTTCATTCCATGCTACTTTAGTTAACTCAGCTGAACAAATGAGTATCAGCAGCAGCACCTAGAGGATTAATCTTGCAATTGACTGGGGTTCCAACCTTGGTGATAGTCACATAGCACCTCATACAATTTTCTAAAGGAATAGTAAGTGAATGATTTTTTATTATATAAGATTGGTTTTTATAAAAATGTTTAAGGTGGTGGATTGGCCATATCTGTAGTGTTGGACAAGCACGCTTTGTGGCATTTAGTTGCAGTTCAAATCCCACTGAGGAAAGCTTACAGGGTTGATAAAATAAAATACCAGTAATACACTGGGATTGATTTGACTTGCCCCTCCTCAAAAATAGTTGGCCTTGTGCTTAGATCAGAAACCATTAAATAGAAATGGTTAACTTTTAGGTTTTTTCTTTTAATTTGCTATTTAAGATCTTTAATTGAAAGAAAGTGTCACCGTGGTTGGCTTATTTTATTTTCACAGGTTGTTGTCGCTAAAAATTTTGATGAAATTGTTAATGACAAAGAGAAAGATGTACTTATTGAATTTTATGCCCCGTGGTGTGGTCATTGCAAATCACTTGAACCTAAATATACAGAATTGGCAGAACTAGTAAGTAAATGATTTTTAACACTCTTTCCTTTCTAATTACATCGTAAATTTTATAAGAACTGAAACTGTTTATTTTAGCTTATTTTCTTGATTATTTGCTGTAGCTCTGAAACTTGTATACTTTACACCAATGTGGACATCTTTGAATTAGCCGTTTGTACTGCCAACAATCTAAGTCAGCAGTATAGTTGTCTTAGCCTCAGTTGACACTAATGTGGACATGTCATAATTAGCCACCATCTTCTCTTGGCTTCAGTTGACACTAGTATGAACATGTCATAATTAAACTACCATCTTGTCATGGCTTCAGTTGAAACTAGTGTGGACATGTCATAATTAGCCACCATCTTGTCTTGGCATCAGTTGACACTAGTGTAGGACATGTCATAATTAGCCACCATCTTATCTTGTCCTCAGTCGACACTGGACATGTCATAATTAGCCACCATCTTGTCTTGTCCTCAGTCGACACTGTGGACATGTCATAATTAACTACCATCTTGTCATGGCTTCAATTTAAAATGAAACTGGAATAGTTGGTATAGGCATGATTGTGCTTAAGAAATTTGCAAAAATGTTGCTATTTTAACTCCACTGAATGGTACCCTGTGAATTTGATAGCTGTAAAGGTGTGTTTATATATGTATACAAAAGCAAATGTTCATATATAATAAACATACAAGAGCCTTGCTATGATTATTTTTAGTTGTGATCATGCTACATATAGCTCAGTAATTGGTGAGTATGCTAGAAGACTGTTCCTGAATTTTTATCCATCATTGGTGATATTTACTTATTTGGTACTTAGATGAGAACTGGCTAAAACTTATACTGGTTCTACATATGAAATATCAACTGGAGGTGCTCATAGTGCGGACATGACTGGTTAGGATTAATAAGCAATAGCACTAACATTGAGTGATTCATAATAGAGGTGTATATGAAAGTATATTCTCATCTCGGTACTCTATTGTGGTTGGCATTAGAAAAAGCCTTCATCTGTAGAAACTATATAAAAAAAATATAAAAAAACTATTACTCTATCCAGCCCATGCAAACTTAAAATGATGATAGATCAATCCACACTGCTCTTTCATTTATTTTACGTTTATATTTTCTGAATTATCTAGTTGAAAGAAGAATCTGACATAACCATTGCTAAAATGGATGCTACTGCTAATGATGTTCCCAAACCATATGAAGTTTCTGGGTAAGTCTGCAACATTTGTCTTATTTTTACTTTTCAGTTTTGCTTAAACATTTTGTTACTTATTTCTAAACTAAAATATTGTTTTATCTTTCAACTAAATCTATTAAATTCTCAAAATTGTGAATTTTGACTGGTCTTGTGAAACAACTAAAGCAACTGTCATCTTGCATACACACCACATGTCCATACCAATAGTCTTGCACACTACATCCTGTTCCTCTTATGCCAAGTTTTTCTCTCAGCTCACTGATATCATCATGCATGCTGACATTACATAACTTCTAGGAAGCCTCCCTGGCAATTGAGCTAAATTTACTTTAAAAGTAAATTTGTGTAGAATTTTGCCTCACATTCAGCTATGACTATATCATCAGCATATAGGAGTTCCCATGGAGTGCTAGTCTTAAACTCCCTAGTAATGGCCTGGAGATCAATGATAAACAGAAATAAATTGAGCACAGTCACCTGCATTTCAAATTCATCACTGAACTCATTACTAACTCTCACTTTGCTGGCTGCACCTCTATATATGGTTTGCACAGCCTTCACAATCCATTTGTCTACGTCTACCTTCTTTAGTGACCACCAAATTATAGAGCAGGGAATTCCATCAAAGGCTTTTTTCAAATGCCAGATACTGAGGCTTACTCTCAGCTAAGTATTTCTCCTGAAGTTGTTTCACAAGGAAGAGGGCATCTGCAGTACACCTACCTGGCATAAAACTGAACTGCATCTAGCTTGATTCTGTCTAGTTGTGCTACAACTTTCAGTAACATTCATGATTCATCAACTTAATGCCCCTGTAGTTAACTCTCTCTAGTGAATTTCTCTCGTGCATGTAGCAGTTTACAATGAACTCGAGTTTATTAGCAAATAATTAGCTGGGATAAGTAACAAAACTGTAGTACAGGATTTTAAAGAACAATCCTACACACTAAATTTTCAATTGAATTTGAGTTTATATAAAATAGGTATATAGTCAAGCTGTATCAGCCATTGACTTTCCCTTGGACAACACCTGTGGTGTGGAAAGGAAAGATGGCATGGATTTGGCAACTGTGGATCTTCCATTCAGAAGTTGCTCAGTCTGTGCTTTAGAGAGGAATTTTCTAGGTGCAGCTTCATGGTCTCACAAAACATGTCCTGAATAATTGATAAGCCTCAGGTGTGGTGGTGATTTTCCTGGGACACTTGTTAGACTAGAGGCATGTGTGTTGATATCAAATAGATATAGTTTTGCTACAGGATTTCATAGTTTGATATCTGAAATGTGTGAAAGTTGTTTTGCTCTTAATTCATCATTCATCATTTTTTTTCTTTTGTAGTTTTCCAACCATTTACTTCTCTCCTAAAGACTCAAAGGATGCTCCTCGAAAATATAATGTAAGTATGAGTTTAGTGGAGTTGTTACATCAAATTGATTCTCACAGTATTTATTCTGGTTTTCTGGGCTGTTTAAATCCTACAGAGGTGAATTTTGTTGTTCATCCTTTCAGGATTAAGATAACATTCCTGAGCATTGAACTGGAATTGTTTGAACACTGAGATACCCTATCTCTTTCAACCCTGTTGTGATTTCACCTGCTATGTTGCTGGTGCCGAGTTGTATCAGCCATTGACTTTCTCTTGGGCAACACCTGTGGTGTGGAGAGAGATGGCATGGATTTGGTAACTGCTGGTCTTCCATTTATAAATTGTTCAATCTGTGCAATTTAGCATTTAAACTGGCCATATCAAGCCAGAATTCTCTCACCTGTTCAAACTGGCCATAACTGTTTGCTCATTTTTATGTTAAGGTATTGTTCTCAAAATTAATATAAAAATCTCAGTTTTGATATTATGTGAGATAAAGTGTTTACCATGAAAATACAATAGTAAATATAGTGTTTAATGCTAAAGGGTTAGAGGAATTTTCTAGGTGCAGATTCATGGTCTCAAAACATAAGAATATCCTGGATAAGTATGGTGGTCATTTTGTATTTTAAAGTAATAGTTGTCTTTAACATACTTCTTTAATCCTGTAGTTTTTATTCATGATTTTTTTTCATTAAAACTTGTTTTGTAGGGTGGCCGTGAAGTTGATGATTTTGTGAAATATTTAGCTAAAGAAGCCACCACCGAATTGCAAGGATACAACAGATCAGGTGGAAAAAAGAAGACGAAAAAAACAAAGAAAGAATTGTAGATTTTCTTTTTCATTTAAATATATTTTATTTTTCTTATTTATATCACTTACCTTCAATTTCTTTAATTCATTTAATACTTCCAAACACTTAAACTTCATCCTAGGGTCTTCTGTTTTCATCTGTTCTTTTTGTTTTGACTCGGTCCTTCTGTAATACCATTCACTGGTATGAGGATGTAAATTTTCATTAAAATGCTCCTTTAAAATTTATGAATGACAGGAAAATATCTGAACAACTCATACAATGTTATTGTATACTTAATTTTTGCTAATAAATTTTTTTTTAAAAAAAAGTAATCCCAAATTATACAAAAATGTTGTTTGTATAAACAAGATTTATATTTGAATTTAATTGATTTTGCTTTCAAATTTGAGATTAGATCTACCATGCTAGGGGCCTTACATACAAGATACTGTTTTGGTATTACTGCATAGTACCTTGGGCTGAGTGACTTTAATATACAGAAACTGTAAAGAAGCCCAGTACCCTCTAGTACCCTAAATGACATAGAGTAGGGAAGGATATAGTCACCAGCTTAGAAATAGAAAAGTACACTAACCCGTACGTCCCTCTGACGCCTAAATTCTCTCAAGGATCACAAATATGACTTTAATGAAAGCCCCTCTATTAGACTAATATGCCCCCTCTACATCAGATATAGGTAAGATTAGTAAAGTGATCCTCGACAGAGTACTACTGGAGCTTAATAGAAAGGCTAAGGTCTGCCTCTGGGGCAACACCGACCAGGTCATAAATTGGTTCACCGAGTTGCCAGATAAAGCCACCCTGCAGTTCATCCAGTTTGACATAGGTAGTTACTACGCCTCTATCTCCCCCATACTCTTAAATAAGGCACTTATCTTAGCTAAATCTAAAACGAGCCTCACTAAAAAAGAAATTGACATAGTTCTAGCGGCGCGTAGAACCATTATCCAGTTCGAAGGCTCCCACTGGACCAGAACCAACCGTCCTGATAACTTTGATGTCACGATGGGGTCCAGTGACTCAGCTCAAGCAACTGACCTGGTCGGGATATACCTCCTACATAAGCTTAGGGAAGAGATACCGGCCCTACAAGGTGTATATATGGACGACGCCCTGTTTACAGTTAGGAACCATAGCCCCCTGTAGGATAGAGAACCTTAAACATATACACAGGTTCTTCAAGTCATACGGCCTATACGTAACTATGGACCTCAACCACAAGGTTGTCAACTTCCTGGACGTGACCCTGGAGTTGAGTACGGGCTTATACAAGCCATACCATAAACCTGGAGAGTGCCTCTCATATTAATTATGCCTCCAACCACCCTAAGCAGACTCTCAACACCATAGTCTATAGTATCTCACATAGAATCTCGAGACTATCCGTCAATGAGGATATCTTCAACCAAGCGGCAGATTACTACAATAGGGCTTTGATAAGCGCCGGCTTTAACCGAGGAATTTCCTACATCCCTAACGCTAGCTCTAGAAGCCCCCCCTATTAAAAATGAACGTTATAGTAAGCCATACCTATAACCGATCACGCGGCAACCTCGTTGAAGTCGGATATAATAGAATAGATAACCACACTAAAGATCACGGCGACGGTGACCACTGTAGATTACTCGAACTATTCCCCTATTACAAAACCAACAAAGGCGACAGCCTACTACCAACGCCTTCCAACCAACATCTTCGTGTACATAAATATGGAAGAGGTAGGTGAGTGCACCTGAGCATAAAGTGAAAAGGGCACTGAACGGGCGACTGCGCACTAACGCACATAAGAGCGGTCACCTGGATGGAACCACCCGTAGCAAACGTACAAGGACACGTAATCGCCACCGTAACGTCCTATGGTCCCCCCTCCCCCCTCTACTCTCGGAGTGTGGGCTCCAACATACCTCGGATGTTCTTCGAAGCCTTAGAGAAGAACTTCCCGCCCAACCATAGGTATAGAAATTCTTAATAGGAACAATATAAAAATATCCTTCTCTACTACTCCTAACCTAGCAGACATCATAGGAACAACGAACCACAGTAAGATTTCCAAGACACAGCACCTCGACACAGACGCACCTACACCTGACAATAACTATATCGGCCTTAACGACTCCCTGGCAGCATCCAATAGTGTTGGCAACGGCATCCGCAGATGCAACCAGCATAACCGCGAAATGACTGGGGAACATGCAGGACATGACGTGCGGAATAACAATCGCACCACCCCGCGTGCTGTGGGTTGTAATTGTGCTAACGACAGCTGCGGTCGCGTGGGTAACAACGTAGGCAGCAACAATGATAGCCTTACCGTAGGAAATAGACGGAACCGCGACAGAGGACGCTGCCCCCTTAGAGGATACTGCTTGACTGATATGGTTATATAACAAATGAGATCGTGTAGGTGTCACGACAAAAAAACACAGTCCACGCTGTAATGTGGCCGTGTAGGCAACACGGTAAAAACCTCCCAGACCCACACTGTAAATGTGGTTGGTGTTAGGAAGGGCATCCAACTGTAGAAAACCTGCCAGACAGTCCTATGCGAGCAAGACAATCACTCTTGCCTCAAGTGGGACTACCCCCGTCCAAACCCATGCAAGCGTGGAACATGGACGTTAAACGATGATGATGATGATGATGATAGATGCACTATAACTAGCCACAATAGCGTTAAACACTATATAGGGGCTACCTCCGGCCCGTTCAAAATTAGGTTTCGAACACCTCTCCACTCTTTCACAAATAAAAAAAACTAAGACACTCCACTTCGCTCGCGGACTACATCATATCACTAAAGGACTTAAACATCAGCTTCTCCACGCACTGGGATATTGTCGGAAGGGCTGCACCGTACAACTTCAAGAGGAAATGTGATCTTTGCCTCATGGAGCTCTACCATATCATAACTGCACCCCCATGAGCTCAACAGCAGAGCTGAAACAGCGATAAGTTGTACACATCGCTTAAAAATATCCTTCAGATGGGTTAAGGATGAGGAGTGAAACCGTGCACCGGATCTCCCTGCAACAAGTCTTAATACCCAGGAAACTATCCTTGCATCCCAGCCTCAGACAAACAGATGCAGCTAAAAAACTCTCAAAATAAGCGTTGATTACATGCGTATCGACAATGGTAAGGTTGTAACCTCATCTCGTAGCGGATAAAAAATTTGTCCGGGAAAGACTGCCCTAACACCGGCCAGAGTTGCCTCCCTTGACCTGCTGCAAAATCAAAACAAGCTATTTTTGCGAGCAATGAACCTTGACGTAGATTTAACCCCAAAAACTCTTTCCGAGCAATGTAAGGAACACTTTTGATTATTTATGCCCTTGAGAAGCCCAACCGGGCGAAAGGTACGTAGGTGCTGTTTTAAATAAACATGTTTTAACAGTCTATTCTCCGATTTCTTACTTTTCCACGAGCTTACGCTCTGCTAATTCTCTAGCCCACTAAATATTAACACTTCGAATATTTAATACTACCGGCACTAGTATCGAGCACCTTTGGCATACGCTACTTGGCAAATAACTATATGTATCACCTATCCTCCCCCTTTTTTTTTCTCTCTCGATACGTAAATACTGTATTATATATATATATATATATTATATATGTGGGTGTTGTAGTTTACATGAAGCCTTGTTAGTGTATAGTGTTATTTGAAGGCTATGAAAATGCAAAATTGAAGCCAGCAAAGATGTTGGTCTGTCACCTGTTACTTTAGTTACCTGTCCTAATATTTTGCATCTAAAAACCCATCAGAAACTATATCGAAGATTGTGCTGTTATTGGCTCGCCATCTTCCTTTGTAAGTGGTAATCTAATTATAGCTGCCGGAAGTGATGGGCAAGTGACATTGCCTGTGGACTGATGTGTATGTTATGTGTATTCCTGTCAAATATTGTGCTTTTGTTTATTTTTGTCAAATTTTTTCTATGCAAATGTGTCAAGCTGAAATTGGATAGTTTAGCTATTCTGAATTGAATTGTGTTTGGTTGAAATTGTCTGTTAAAGTTGGCTATTATGTGTGCGTGCTTTTATGTTAAGTATTGCCTAAGTTCTCCCTGTCTTCGATTTATTCCCAAATCTATATATTGGAACATCCCATAAATAATGTGGGTTTTTTTTATATTTCTTTTATTTAAAAAAATTAAGATAAACTTCATTTTTCAAAGTCCACACTAAGAATGAGGACAATGTTAATTTAATACCTGCTTTTATAGTAAGTTTATGCAGGTGTTTACCTCAACCCTTCTGACTTTTATTGCATGCAATTAAAAAAATAACTGCAACGTGTGTGTGTGTGTGTGTATATAATACATTATAAAGAAAAGAAACATTAGATAAAATTAATAAGATATACCATACCTAAATTCCCTCATTACTCCTCGACTACGTAGTTTCGTGGCATATTATGCAAAAACACTACATCACAGAGGTACAGTATTTTTGTGAGGTTTGCCGACTTATCAAGAGGATACCTCATTTAGAGTTTCAAAACACATCCGTAGGACGCGAGATAGAATCCCGAAAGGCGGGGAGTCAATTATGTGATACAGCGGTCAAGAAACTGAGCTAAGCCTCTTACAACCAAGAAAAAAAATATCACAAAGGCGGCGGGGGTACTTATATCAAAGCTGTAGAAGAGGTGGCGAGAAGTATGAGTAATGATAGCTATCCAGCAGTCACTACACTTCAGTGGTTACTCTACTATAGGGAGTTATAAACAATATATAGAAATACAGATACATGCGGACACATACATGAATATATCCACATATATCCCTGAATTTGTGGTGCCAACCTCAACCGTTGTTGCTCTATGACTAACTGGGACACAATAATCCAAATGGATTAGATTGATTCAGTATCAGAGCTATATAATACATTATAAAGAAAGAAGAAACATTACATATAATTAATAAGATATACCATCCCCAAATTTCCTCATTACTCCTTGACTACGTAGTTTCGTGGCATCCACATATATCCCGGAATTTAGGTATGGTATATCTTATTAATTATATCTAATGTTTCTTCATTCTTTATAATGTATTATATAGCTCTGATACTGAATCAAACTCATCCATCCGTATTATTTTGTCCCAGTTATTCATAGAGCAACAACGGTTGAGGTTGGCACCACAAATTCATGTATATGTATTTGTCCGCATGTATCTGTATTTCTTAATATTATATATATATATATATATATATATATATATATATCTACACCTCGCACACATGTATTGAGTGTTTTTTTTTTTTTTTTTTTTTTTTTTTTTAACCCTTTAGCGTTTAAACTGGCCATATCCGGCCAGAATTCTCTCCTCTTTTTGTTCAAACCAGCCACAACTAGCCACTCATACTGCTGTTAAGTTATTGTTCTCAAAATAAACAATATCAAAATCTCATAGATTTGATATGTAAGATAATTATGAGAGATTCAGCCTTTACTGTGAGAATATAATAGTAAATATTGAGTAATGTAAATGTTAAAGGGTTAAATTTAGGGTGAAAGATTTTGTTGCTACTACAAGTAAATGACCACAGATCCATCAGTCTTCTGAGAATCAATCTGTTTTCAGGACAATTTTGTTGTTACAGTATTACTAGCCTCCCACATAACTAAAGTTGTTTATTCTTAGTTCAGCAGACATATGGTGAAAGGAGTTCCATTCATAACCATTCTATTTGTTTTATTTAAGCAGTAAATTTAAGATAACATAATCCAATGTATCTTTTATTTTTTTTTATTTATTTATTTTTTTTTTTATAAGATGATAGATACAATTTGAGGTAGATTTGGTTGCAATTTCAAACACAGCAGTTATTTTGAACAATGGGCACAAGGGGCAATTTTTCTAAATTTTACATAACTTTTTAAAGCCAAGCATGTTTTTTATCTTGAACTTTTTGTGGTGTCACGGTGAGGCATTTAAGGAGAAAGATGTGAAAGTCATGGCTGGATCACATTTGATCATTGGACTACATGGACTAAATAACTCCAAGATCAACAAAAATTTTCTATGCAATTAATATATTCAGATTTTCAAAATTGGTAGTGACACGGTACCTTGCTGTATTTGTGTACCTTTGCATTCTGAGTTCAAGCCTCTCTCAGGTCAACTTCGACTGCCATCCTTCTGAAGTAGATGAAATAAAATGGGTAAAATTCTGGTGGTGATCACATTGAGATGCCATGAAAATTTTTTTTTCACCATTTTTCAGATATTCTTTGGAACATGGTACATCTTGGGAGCCAGTTAGGTCATCTTGTATTCCACTAAAACATAGCATTTGCTAGATTGATCCACACCACATAAATGTTCCATTTTTCTACTCTAGGTCTTTGGATTGCCTCACATCACATCATTGAGGCATTCTCTACACAGCCAGTCTCTCCTGGGATAACTTTCTTCCAGACAGACATATCCATGTACTTATTCTCTGTGAGGTATTTAGTCAACCTTGCTGGCATAACAGATTTTCCCTTCAATATTCAGAAGCGATATTGGTCTGAATTTGTCACTTGATTTTGCTTGTTTGGAATGTCTACTCCCATTACATCTCATTCATTGATCACTGATATTCAAGTTACTCTGTTGACCTTAATTTCTGGATCCACTCAAGGACATTGGGTCGTTTCTAGTACAAATAGGTAGGGTATTGTTTGGCCTTAGCTTTCTTAACCACTTTCCTTACTTCACCCAGTATTTGTGACTTGTCATTGAACAATCCCCCTGGCAGAACAGATCACACCAGAACCTGAATTTCAAGCTGTTTCTCTAAGATGTTACTCAAGAGCTTCTTTATCTTCTGTGAGTGTTCCCGATTTTGGCTGTTCAAATAGTTTCCTGGTGAACTGGGAGGGTTCTCTGAAATAATGTCTTCTTCTGATTCTTTAATTCTTTGCTGAGGGTACTATGTTGCTTTGAAGTCTCTCCAAAACATTTCTAGCCATTGGTTTTCAAATGCTGAGGCAAGTTTCATGTTTTTATTTTTTTTTTATTTTTATTTATTTTTTTTTTTTTTTAAATTATTATCCCCTTTTTTTCCACCAGATGTTATCCATACCAAGCTGACGTTTGGATTTCTGAGATGTTTTACTCCATTAGTATCCCTGCAGATTCTATAAACAATGAGGCACATGGCTTAGTGGTTAGAGCATTGGCCTTGCAATCGAAAGGTTGTGAGTTCAATTCTCAGACTGGGTGATGTGTTGTTTCCTTGAGCAAGACACTTTATTTCACATTGCTCCAGTTTACTCAGCTGTAGAAATGAGATGATAGGGACCCCAGTCCCTATCATTCCATTGCAAAGTGGTCGTGGAGGTGCCACGGCAAAAAAGCACCCAGCACTCACTGTAAATGAGGTTGGTGTTAGGAAGGGCATCCAGCTGTAGAAATCAAGCCAGAATCAGTTCCTGTCCCACCCTTGCAAGCAGGGAAAAGCGGACATAAAATGAAAACTTAATGATGATTGACTTAAAATGTAGCTAGCTTGTGTTCCAAAATGCTCTTCCCTCTCAGCACATTCAATTTCTAGACTATTTTTCCATCCAATATCTTTCATTTCTCTTTTGCACTTGCAGCAAGTTCAGCTTGCAGTGTCTGGTATCAAGAGTCGGTACAAATTCTTCAACAGCATGGATGTCCTTGGCACTGTGGTTTGACAATGTCTTATATGTTGCAGCAATGTGCTACTGTTCATTCAGCAATCCTCATACAGCCTATTTACCCCCCCCCCCCCCCCCGGTGGTGCTGGTGATCTTCCTGCTCTGCTTAGTAGAGAATAACCTTCTACTGACACATGGGAATTCCATTTGTCCAATATTTAGTCCGTCATAGATGCCAGGCATAAGTTTTATGTTCGTGTCAATGGATTCCCTATTCAGTGAATCCTGGGAACATATTTTTGTCAATGGAACTGATATGATGGAGAAAGGCAAGGTATGGAGACAACCTACAGAACCTGTATTCTTTTCTTTTGAACCCTGGAAGAATGAAAGGCAAAGTTGACTCTGGTAGGAATTGAATTTAGAATATAAAGTACCATAACTAAATACAACAATAAGGAAGTCTCTACATGGAGCTCCTGCTAGAAGTAATAGCTAAATTTCCCTCAAATCTCATTCTACCATCTTAGAAAAGAACATGTTAGGTAAAATTGTCCTGGGTTCACTGCACATAGAAAACAGACGGAATGGTCATGGCTGGAAGGTCTTTGATGGTATGTCTGCTTAATTATGGCTGATCTGGGGTTAGACAAAAACTGCAAAGCTTTTTGTTTGATGCCCTGCCGATTTTTGCCAATCCATTGATCAGCATGACAACAGATTAAAGAGGAAATATTTATTTACCAACCCAAAACAAATCCTAAACTTCAAATTTTATGGTCACATGAAAACTTTTAGAATAGATATGGAAGTGTATATATATATATATATATATACATCCGCTGAGAAAGCAGTTTTCCACGTTCATCTCTTTACTAGAAGTCAGATATATTTTTTTATGTGGGCTGACAGTAATTGATTAAGGAACTGCAGAAACCCCAAAAGCTAGAATTTAACATCCTTCTAGCGGGTCCGGGTGAGTTTTTACATTCATTTAATTTATTAATTTATTATTTGAGTGACCCGAATTTTCCTGGTCGTTTTTTTTTTTTTCAGCTGTGCGAATGATTCTAGGCATCGTCTCTATGTATTGGTATTTTAACGATAGTTATAGCTCTGGTTCATCCAAGCTATTGAGCCTTCTGTCACACATGTCGAAGATTGTTTATCATTATTTCGTGGGCTGAGATTCTGATTCTCGATTATTTACTTGTGTGTATATATATATATATATATACATACACTAAAGGAACAAGGATTCAGTGTTGCATCATAACATATTACATATGTTTCACTATTGATCACTATATATATAGTTGGCATGCTCCATTGAATGTGTAATAGTGATATGAACTGTAAGAGGGTGCAGTGTGCAGGAGAGGAGATTGGTATGGATATGAGGCATATGAAGAAGGACACTGCATAAAAAGATGCAGGGTGCTCAAACTATGGAGTAGGAAGACCTAGGGTGGCATTTGATGGAGTGATAAAAGTTGACCTTGCATAATTGCCCCTCGCGATGACTCAGGTTTGAGACCTCTGGCATTATGTAGTAATGCAGAAGACCCATGTGCACAGGTTGGTGCATACAACTAATATGCACCACTTTCCCCTCCCACTCCCTTCCATACACCTCTCACCTAACTCCACACTTCACTAGCTAAGTGCCCCACCCTAGACCTACCTCTCAAATCCCCACACTACATACATGCACCCAGCCCACATAGTAAGGCATTCATTTTAGTGCCATGACACTATGCGCCCAGCCCACACACTGGTGATTTTGGTGTCACAACATAAAGCATGCAGTCCTCACTGTGAAGTGGTTGTGTAAGTGTCATGATAAAATGCACCCAGTACACACTGTAAAGTGGTAATTTTGGTAACAACAAAAAGCACCCAACACACTGTAAATGTGGTTGGTGTTAGGAAGGGCATCAAACTATAGAAACCAAGCTAGAAACACTTCTGTATGAGCAATGCACACGTTCATCTGATCTGACTCGTATCACAACAGGATAACTCTTCTAACCCAGGCTAACATACAAAAATGGACATTAAATGATGACGACGACGACGACCACGACCACCACCACGTCATTTTACGTCCGCTTTTCCCTGCTTGCAAGGGTGGGACAGTTCCTATTCAGCACAGCATCTCTCCACTTGTACGGTCCTTCGTCATCTCCACTGTGAGCTTCAGCGATCTGAGGTTTGCTCTCACCACCTCCGCCCATTTTTTTCGTGGTCTTCCTCTACTACGTCTTCCTTCAACTGGCATTTCTTGGCATTTCCATACCATCGCAGTCTCCTCTCCCACACACTACAATTTATCCCTCTCAGACACAGTTTCTCTCTCAACACATCCATGCTCGATCGTTCACGCACATTGACATTGCACATCCAACGGAGCATGCTTGCCTCATTTCTCTCCAGCCGTCGCATATCCTCTGCAGTTGCTGCCCATGTCTCACTACCATGCATCATATAACCGGTCTTTCGTATGCAGGGAGAAACCCTTCCTCGTCAGCAGAAGAAGCAGCTCCTTAAACTTCTTCCAGCCCGTCCTTATTCTAGATACTATGGCCTCGGAATACCTCCCTTCCATGCTAATCTGATCACCTAGGTACCAGAAGCTATCAACCACTTTTATAGCACCCATCTGCATTTGAAAAATGTGTCTATCAATGCGACTTCTATTGTCAAATTTCCCTGTACATCAATTGCATGCATATTTCTCCCTACCTGTTAGTTTGCCTGCTATCCCACTACTTCTCTTGTGTACCCAAGATCTGCATCATGTACATTTTATAGAATTTATGCCAGTTCCTTTTCTGCATATCGAACATGGCCATTTCTCTGACGGAATCAGAGTTTTGTCTTTTCTACTCACCACTTTTGTCTTAGCTAGGTTCATTCTCAGTCCTCTTGTTTCCAACTGCTGTTTCCAGAGCCAGAATTTATTCTCTAGCTCCTCTACTGATTCTGCTATAAGAACCAGATCGTCAGCATAGAGAAGTTCCCATGGACAGCCAGTCTTAAACTCCTCTGTTATGGCTTGGAGGACTATTATGAACAAGAGCGGGCTGAGGACCGAACCCTGATGTACTCCTACTTTTTATCTGGAATTCCTCACTAAACTCCATTCCTACCCTCACTTTACTGACAGCACCTCTGTACAAAGTTTTCACTGTCTTCACAAGCCATTCCTCAACACCTAGTTTCCTTAGGGACCACCAGATAACAGATCGGGGTACCCTATCAAAGGCCTTCTCTAGGTCAACAAAAGCTAAGTATAGTGGCTTATTCTTCTGTAAGAATCTCTCTTGTAATTGTCTCACTAAGAAGAGGGCATCTGTTGTACTTTTTCCAGGCACAAAACAAACTGCATCTCATCTAGTTTGACCCTTTCTCTAATTAGTTGCGCTAATATCCTTTCTGCCACTTTCATAACCTGATCCATCAGTTTTATGCCCCTATAGTTGCTCCTCTCCAGAGCATCCACTTTACCTTTGTAGCAATTTATGAGAATACTGCTGCACCAGTCTTTGGGTATGACACCGCCATATATAGCATGATTGGTGATGCGTGCAACCAGTTTAGTGACAACGTCCCCTAATGCCTTCATCAGTCTCTCATAATGACATTTCCAGGCCTCCTTTTTCTGATCATTCGTGATACTAAGTAGACCAGCATCATTCCGGGCACATTTATCTCCAACAACATCCTGATTTGCACTGACACACTGCCATTGTCTCTAATGGCCCTATCTACTGTGCTGTTCCACCACCAGGTCACTCTCTGTCTGGTTGGAGCACTGCTCCAGCCACAAGTTCCTTCAGTAGACTGCAGTAAGTTGTCATGTAAGAAATTCCAGTTATCATCTATGACATACGACTCTAAATCGTCTTCTTTTTTGTCATACACATCTTGAAGGGCTTTCCTAAATTTATATTTTAGTGAAAGGTCTTTTAGCTTCCAGACCTTTCTTCTCCACACCTTCCTGTATGTCTCATTCCGTCTCTTGCTTACTGAGATATCACTAACGACTAACCTATGCTGTGGGGTACTTTCTTCCCCGGGGTATGCCTTTGTATTTGACACCATCTGCCTGTCCCGCTGCCTAACTAGCAAGAAGTCAATCTGGCTTATGTGCTTGCCTGATTTGTAGGTTATTAGGTGGTTGGCAGGTTTCTGGAAGTTAGTGTTGCAAATGGTTATTGCATTTGCATCACAAAATTCAAGAAGTCTCACCCCTTCTTCATTTCTTGAACCGTAACTGTGCCCACCATGTACCCCAGTGTATCCATCCTGGAGCTGTCCAACATGACCATTGAAGTCCTCTGCTAGCATAACGATGATGATATATATATATATATATATATATATATATATATATATGTGATTAACAGTAACATAAATCAGCCAATGAAAGTTTGTTCTATTTCTTGTCTGTACTATCACCCTGAAGTGCAAAACCTCTGGCAAATGTTACCTCATGGTCTCAACAAACAGAATTGTGAAAGAGTTACCCTGGATGATAGCAAGGGAGGTGTGCTGAAAGAGCCAGTTCATCTTCTAGCAGATGAAATAAGTAGAGAGGTAGTTAAGGGACCCAGGTGACACCAGATGATTCCAGCACTCACATGGTCATCTTCCTGGAGTAAAGAGGTAGTTCAGGGACCCAGATGACACCAGATGTTTCTATCACTATGGATTCAATGATGCAACTATTTGTTTAGTTTATGGTTTAGTTCAAAGGACATTGCTTCCTTGCATATAACAGAATTGATTCCACAATGTGTGTATTCTAATGCAAATGACCATAATAACAGTCAATCACTATAAATAATAACTGAGCAAAACAGGTTATTGCACATGCCAAGCATCCATGAGCTGCAAGGTTTGATTCTTTGACAATGAATGTTTTCTTCCTACGAACGAAAGGTTGGATGTATGATGCCTATGTGTGATGCTGCTTGGTAGTGAAACATGGGCAGCAACTGCGGAGGATATGCAAAGGCTGGAGAGAAATGAAGCAAGCATTCTCCCATGGATGTGCATGAATGAACGACCAAGCATGGATGATTTGAGAGTGAAACTGTGTATAAGAGGGATAAACTGTATTGTGTGGGAGAGAAGACTGCATTAGTATGGCTTTGTGAAGAAGTGCCAAGAAATCCCGGTGGGGCAGAGGTGGTGAAAGCTGAACTCAGATCGCTGAAGTTCACAGAGGAGATGATGAGAGACCATGATGAATGGAGATATGCTGTGCTGAAGAGGACCCATCCCACTCCTGCAAGCAAGGAAAAGTGGACGTAAAATGATGGTGATGATATATGATAGATATGTATATATACGATATGTATATACACACAAATATATATGTAGCGACGCTGGTTGGTCAGTCTAGTCACTACTTCTGACCAGATCCGAGAATAGTCCTTAGAAGGACTGTTATCGCATACGGTCTGATCAGATATGAAGATAGCCCTTAAAAGGACTGTTGTCGCATATAGCCCTTAAAAGAACTGTTGAAGATGGACAGACGAAAGCACAAGTTGAAAGGACGAAGCAAGGCGAGATGTAAATTCGATCAGCTATTTATTTTCACATGAATCGACGATACGAGATACAAGGCAATGCGTGTGTGAGTGACAAAGCGTGACAGAGTAAAGGAACAACGATGCGCTAGCTGACTCTGCCAAACGTCGACTGGCGAAAGTGTTAGGAACCACTCTATTTATACAGGAACAATCCTTTGTTGTTTAGTTGATGTGTAGGCGTTTATTCTGGTAGGTTCTAAGGGTTCTTTTTTTTCACGTTGAGTAGCTAGCTAACAGGTAGATGGCGCTGTATATTTCACAGCTGTTATTTCCGGTGGCTGTACATTAGCCCCCTGCCAGTTCTTTTGTACAACAAAAGAGCGAAATATCGTATAGGAATGGGCCAGTGGTGCATTTGTCATGACAATAGCCCCAGGATTGTCCAGCACGTTGTGAAATTTTGTGATCATCGAGTACAGGACAGTCGATGTAGAGATGATATGGCAAGATGTGTGTGTCAGGAAGAGAAAAAAGAAATCATCATCATCATCATCATCACCGTTTTACGTCCGTTCTTCCACGCTAGCATGGGTTAGACGGGTTGTCCTGTTGTGGGCAGTGTCTGGTCGGCTGACCATGCCTTGCTCATACAGGAACTGATCTGGCTTGATTTCTACAGCTGGATGCCCTTCCTAACACCAACCTCATTTACAGTGAGTGCTGGGTGCTTTTTCGTGGCGCCTACACGTCCACTTTACAGTGTGGGCTGGGTGCTTTTTTGCCGTGGCACCTCCACGGCCATCTTGCGGGGGGGGGGGGGGGGGGCATATTGTTTATATGCTTCAGCATGTACCCATGGGAGGTCGGGTACCCTGTATTACTGCGTGACGCCAGAAGTCACGGTCGTGTGTCATTGACTTTGAGAGGTGTAGTTGGGTAAGGTCGGCTTTTATCACCTCATCCCAAGTCATCTTGGGTCTCCCCACTCCGCGGTTTCCATCAACTTCTAGTGCTCTGCACCTTTTTATGCAGCTGTCATCCTTCATACGCATCACATGTCCATACCAGCGTAACCGCCTCTCCTGCACGCAGCATTTGATTCCTCTTATGCTCAGTCTCTCTCTCAATTCCTTTATGCTTTGTCGTTCACGTATATTACTGTTACACATCCATTGGAGCATGCAGGCTTCGTTTCTCTCTAATCTACGTAAGTCTTCCACCTTCAGCGCCCAGGTCTCACTACCATGCAACATCGCTGTTCGGATACACGCATCATACAGTCTGCCTTTCATTCTGAGGGAGAAGCCTTTTGCAGCTAGCAGTGGTAGTAGTTCCCTAAACTTCTTCCATCCCGTTCTTACCCTAGTTATTGTACTTTCTGAGCACCCACCTCCGTTGCTAATTCGGTCACCTAGGTAGCAGAAGCTGTCTACTGTTTCTACAGGGCCCTCCCAGAGATTGGTGGTACTTGTTTCCTGTGGCTGTTTGCTTGCTGTTTCAGCACAGCTGCTGCATGTGAATCCTACATTCTTAATTAAGCTTCCTGAGATCCCGCTACATCTCTTGTGTACCCATTGTTTGCATTTGGGGCAAATAAACTATAAAATGACTTTGACCAGATTTATGCAGGCATGATGAATGAGCCTGTTGCAATTTCGGTTGAGCTGCCTGTGAATTGCGTGACAAAAAGTCTAAACGGGCAGTGAAGATAACCGTAATGTGTGAACTGAATGGCCGTAAGCATGCTGCCTAAAGGTAACAGCTTGCTCCACAGCATACGACTTGAGCGAATGCATGTGGTAAAAAAATAGCGAGGCATTCTCGAGCTATTGAGTGTACGTGAAAACAGGCCAGTGTTTTGAGGTTGTGATTTGTGAAATGCGTGATCAAAGAGAAAACATTTTGTAGTGTAAGAGTTAGAGGGACACAAATATCTATTGCTCAGTGTATGAACCAAAAGGTGAAACAAATGTGGTTTTGTAGTGTGCATGAAAAACAGAATATGTACACGCCTTGTTCTGTAACATTGATTGTGTAATTGCCATAATTTTTATATACATACAAGAAAAATACAAATTTTGCAAAACAAGAGAGAGAGAAGAAAAAAAAATGTTATACACAATGATATACACAATGTTTGTTCTTAAATAGTGTTTGTAATAAATAATGTTCATAATAAATAATGTTCTTTGTGACATGAGCACATGGTCACTAAAAATTGCAATTGTTCAAGCAGAAAGTTCATTGTATTTGAAACTGGAAATAGTAAACACAAGAAAAATGGAAATGTTTTGCACGAAGAATGATTAAGAAACTCACTTGAGGTTAACGGTAATTCACATATTGTGCCAACTTTGCGGGCCAATGGACGCGTCGTCTGCTTCTCGTGACTGGAGATGAAACAGGTGGCTCGCTGGGACAGCAATCTGTTGGAGTTTCTGGTGTAGAGACTGTAACAGTATCCATGATGGCTTTTTTTAATCTGTCCACGCTGACAGAATTCTGTTTACCATCTAGATCGAGAATAAAATATTTCGGATATTTTTTTAGAACACGATAAGGGCCAGAATATGGAGGTCGAAGATGAGCTGAGATGGTGTCGTTTCGAACGAAAACGTGTGTCCAATCATCAATGTCTGAAGGTACGTGTGTGGCCGTGTTCTGTTGACGGGTGCTTGCAGGAGCAAGGTGAGACATATATTGTCGAAGACGGTGTACGTATGATCCTGGGTCTGGAACATCCCGAGGAGAGATGGGAGCAACTATCTGACCAGGTAGAACCAGGGTGGTGCCGTACACTAATTCTGCAGGTGTGTGTCCGAATTCCTCCTTAACGGTGGATCGAATGCCCAGAAGGATTAGTGGGAGGTATTCAAACCAGTGTCTTGTCTGGATATGCTTTTATTGCAGCTTTCAATTGGCGATGGAATCTTTCCACGAGACCATTAGCTTGCGGGTGATAAGCTGTTGTGCGGATGTGTTTACATCCTAACAGGCGAGTCAGTTCTCTTCAGAGGTGAGTCAAATTGGCATCCTCTGTCCGTTGTTATCTTCGCTGGGGTGCTATAACGTGATACCCAGTGTAAAACCAAAGTTTTAGCGACTGTTTCTGCTGAGGTATCATTTATGGGAAAAGCCTCAGGCCAACGAGAAAATCGATCGATGCAGGTGAGCAAGTGTGTGTAGTTCTGTGATGGTGGTAGAGGTCCGACGATGTCGATATGCACATGATGAAAACGTGCATCAGGTTGCGCGAATGTGCCGAGCGGAGTTTTGATGTGTCTGTGGACTTTGGCTTTCTGGCAGGCAATGCAGCTCCTGGACCAGTTGCGCACGTCCTTGTTAATGTTAGTCCACACAAAACGAGCAGAGATGAGTTTCTGTGTAGCCCGGATTCCCGGGTGAGACAAGCAGTGTAAAGCAGAAAAAAAATTGTCGACGATGCATCTGTGGTACGTACGGTCGTTCATGACTGGTAGAAAGGTCGCACCAAATTTGTCCCGGAGAAGAAGGAATGGGAACTTGCTGAAACTTGAGAGATGGCGAATCTCGGAGTTTCATAAACTCTTCGTCAGTCTCTTGGTCAGCTGTGATTTGTTGAAGGTCGATGCCTGAATGCGCATGTATTGCGTTCAGCTGGATTCGGGACAGGGCGTTGGCTGCTACGTTGTCTGATCCCTTGATATGCCGAATATCAGTTGAATATTGGGAGACAAAATCCAGGTGTCGGAGTTCTCTCGGTGAATGTCGATCAGGTTTGGTACGGAACGCATAAACTAGTGGTTTATGGTCCGTGTAGATCACGAAATCTGATTCTTCGAGCATGTGCCGAAAATGCTTAACCGAAAGATAGGTTGCCAAGAGTTCTGTATTTCGGCCAAAGGTACTGTATTTCGTTTCTGCCGGTTGCAACCGCTTAGAAAAGAAGGATAAGGGTTGCCACACGCCGTCGACATATTGTTGTAGAACGCCTCCAACCCCCGTGTCTGATGCGTCCACTAGCAGCGAAAGAGGAGCGCCAGACCTGGGGAAAACGAGCATGGAAGCGTTTGCCAACATTTCCTTCAGGCGGTTAAAAGATGTTAATTCTTCCTCGTTTAGAGTGATCTCTTCGTTTTTGCGAGTCCGGTTACGAAGAAGGTCCGTGAGGAGTCTGGCTGCGTCGGAACAATGAGAGATGAACCGCCTATAAAAATTCACCAGACCGAGGAATTCACGCAGTTTCCGAAGTGATGTAGGTGCGGGAAAACTGCGGATAGCTTCTACTTTCTCGGGAAGTGGCCGAATGCCGTCTTTATCGATGATGTGCCCGAGAAAGGACAGTGAAGGAACGCCGAGAAGGCACTTGCTGGGGTTGATGATGATACCGTACTCAGCCAAACGTCGGAAAAGGAGATCTAAGTGCTTCTCGTGTTCATTCTCGGAAGCACTTGCTACCAGTACGTCGTCAATATACGCGTGTACGAAGAGTAGATCGCGTAACACGGTGTCAATGAACCGCTGAAAAGTTTGTGCAGCGTTGCGCAGACCGAACGGCATTCGCAGGAATTCGAATAAACCGAACGGTGTTGTGATTGCGGTCTTCGGAATGTCTGCAGGCTCCATAGGTATCTGGTTATATGCACGCACCAGATCTACCTTGGAAAAGATACGTGCGCCTTGCAGAGAGGCAGAAAAATCGTGCAGGTGAGGTACAGGGTAATTATCGGGCACTGTAGAATTGTTAAGTGCACGATAATCCCCACATGGTCGCCAATCATTCTCGGTTTTTTTTTTGGAACAAGGTGTAGGGGTGCAGACCAGTTGCTGGAGGAAGGGCGAATGATTCCGAGGTCTAGCATGTGTTGGAACTCCTGCTTGGCGATTCTCAATCGGTCTGGAGGCAGTCTCCTTGGTCGGGCAGCTGTGGGTGGTCCCTTTGTCTCGATGTGGTGCGTGACACTATGCTTAATGGGACCATCCTTAAATACTGGGCGAGTGATGTCTGGGTATTTCTGGAGAATGCCGTTGTACCGCGAAGGCTCTGACTGGCAAATTACAGGGCTCACTGTGGATTGCGTCGTAAATATACCTCTCACAGTGAGGTTTGTGGTGGTGTCGATAAGCCTCCGGTTCTTCATATCCACCAGAAGGTTGAAGTGGTGGAGAAAATCGGCTCCTAGGATCGGGGTCGGCAGGTCTGCCACGACGAACACCCATTGAAAACGCCGCCTCAGGCCTAAATTGAGGGTCAGAGACTTCTCCCCGAAAGTCGGAATTGACAATTGGTTCACTGCCTGCAGAAAGGACGGGGTTGGGTGTCTTTTGCCCGAGATCAGTGAAACCGGAATAACACTGACCTGGGCTCCTGTATCCACGAGGTATCGGATGCCTGTCGCCTGGTCGTTAATAAAAAATAGACGACTTTTCTTTTCAGTACCAGGGGTGAACGTCGTCGCTAGGCCCTGGGTGGCATTCCGGAAAGAGCACGGGGCTTTGCACTTAGATGCCTGTGCGCCGAAATTTGTGTGATACCAGCAGATGTTGCCAGGCACACGATTTTGACTGGGATTACTGGATTTTTGACTGTGAAAAAGCCTGGCTCGATTGTTGCTGCGTCGCCGGTGTGTTTGAAAGGTCAAGTTCTCTACTTGATTCGAGAGGTCTTTAATTTGACCAGCCCGCTCTCTGATCATAGACCGCAGCTCTGAAATCTCGGCTTCTGTCGTTTGTGACATGTCCATGTTGATATTTTCTTAGATGCTGTCTGGTTGCGCGTTCGGGTCACCAATTGTAGCGACGCTGGTTGGTCAGTCTAGTCACTACTTCTGACCAGATCCGAGAATAGTCCTTAGAAGGACTGTTATCGCATACGGTCTGATCAGATATGAAGATAGCCCTTAAAAGGACTGTTGTCGCATATAGCCCTTAAAAGAACTGTTGAGGATGGACAGACGAAAGCACAAGTTGAAAGGACGAAGCAAGGCAAGATGTAAATTCGATCAGCTATTTATTTTCACATGAAGCAACGATACGAGATACAAGGCAATGCGTGTGTGAGTGACAAAGCGTGACAGAGTAAAGGAACAACGATGCGCTAGCTGACTCTGCCAAAAGTCGACTGGCGAAAGTGTTAGGAACCACTCTATTTATACAGGAACAATCCTTTGTTGTTTAGTCGATGTGTAGGCGTTTATTCTGGTAGGTTCTAATTCTAGTAGGTTCTAAGGGTTCTTTTGTTTCACGTTGAGTAGCTAGCTAACAGGTAGATGGCGCTGTATATTTCACAGCTGTTATTTCCGGTGGCTGTACATATATATATACATCATCATCATCATCATTTTACGTCCGCTTTTCCTGCTTGCAAGGGTGAGATGGGAACTGATTCTGGCTTGATTTCTACAGCTAGATGCCCTTCATAACACCAATTTCATTTCCAGTGAGTGCTGGGTGCTTTTTTGCCGTGGCGCCTCCACGTCCACTTTGCAGTGGAATGATAGGGACCCCAGTCCCTATCATCTCATTTCTACAGCTGAGTAAACTGGAGCAATATGATATATAGTGTCTTGCTCAAGGAAACAACACATCACTCGGTCTGAGAATTGAACTCACAACCTAAGCCATGTGCCTCCATATATATATATTATGTTGGTGCCACAAAACATCCAGCCCATACTGTAAAGAGGTCGAGTAAATGACACGGCAAAAAGCACACAGTGTAAATGTGGTTGGCACTAGGAAGGACATCCAGCCGTAGAACACCAGCCAGAAACAGTCCTCCAGGAGCAAGACATGGTCACTCGACCCAACTTGTCTCTAAATAGGACAAACCCGTCTAACCCATGTTAGCGTGGAAGGTATGATGATGATGAGTCAACATATTTTTAACTCAGTATATATCATTTACAATTGATCCAACATATTTTTAACTCAGTATATATCATTTACAATTGATCCAACATATTTTTAACTCAGTATATATCATTTACAATTGATCCAACATATTTTTAACTCAGTATATATCATTTACAATTCATAAACATTTTCACCTGAGTATAGAACATTTTCAACTGTACATGCATCTTTTTCGTCTGAATATTCATCAACTGCATATAATTCATTTGAATATGTACCACATTCAACTGTAGTATCTTCAACTGTATATAATTCATTTGAATATATACCACATTCAACTGTAGCACCTCCATCTTCATATATTTCATTTTGAACCATATAATTCTCATCTGAATGTGCATTATTTTGGGGTAATCTAATTCCTGCTTCTTCTTTAAAGGTACCATTTATTTGTAATTCCATATTCTCTTGTCTACAATGCTCAGATTTCAAAGGTGTTTTGAATTTTCTGTAGCTGAATTAAAGAAAGGTTAATGTAAATTGAGTAGAATTTATTTTATAGAAAAAACTGAAAATTGTTACAGGTGTAAAAAATTTTTCATGCATTAAAAATATGTATCTCATTGGTATTGTTGCTATTTAACCCAAGATAGCAAACCCATGATTAAAGATGCTCCATTCATGACCATCATGTTTTTGTATCAAAGATTACAATATTCCTCTTCTTTTATGAGGGAGATTTCACTGCCATTTTATTTGTATAATTAACAGCTAAAATTTTGAGACAGGGGATTTACATGTTAAAACACACCAGTGCATTTTGTAAGGTAGTAGTTGATAGGAAGGGCAACCAGCTGTAGAAAACCTGCCAAACAAAGAGTTGGGAAGACTCTTCAGGTGTGTCAAAAATATGACAACTTTCCTAGTGTTGGTGCTATAATAAAATACACTCAGTAGAGCATGATATGGTATGTAAATGAGATGCAGGCCCCTTCTGAGAAGTCAGTAGTTTTGCTTGAGTATTGATTCAGTCTGTTGATGACCCATCCAATCCTTGCTAGCAAGGAAAGCAAATGTTAAATGATGATGATGATGTTGAAAATAAGGACATTTTACAATCTATTTTATAAATTTTGTATTGTAAATATGATCAATTGCTTGAGGGAAATTCAACTTTATAGCCTGATCTTTCTTAGTATTGGTAAATTCAACTTTATAGCCTGACCTTGCTTAGGAGTGGTAGTGACGGGTGAACAAGGAGTAGAGAGAGTAACTAGGGTGCAATGGTGAGGATATCTAAGTAGTAAAGGAGTGGTCCTCAAAGGGGAATGGGTGGTTGGTGCTGTTGTGGGAGGAAAGGGGGAAGGGCTCATGGATGGGTCAGGTCATATTGTATGCTTCTGGCCAGGTCTTCATCATCACAGCATTACATCAACCCTCTTGATCCATTGTCATTTCAGTTGTGAGGGATAGTTTCTCAAGGTCGCTCTTCACTACCTCATCCCAAGTCTTCCTGGGTCTGTCTTTTCCTTTGGTTCCAGCCACTGGGATTGATCTGCATTTCTTTATGTAGCTGCTATCCTCCATATGCATCACATGTCCATACCAGCACAGACTTCTCTCTTACACATTGTTACATCCAATTCTTCTTCAAGCTTTCCTCTCAGTTCACTTATGCTACGTCATTCATGCACACTCACATTACACATCCATCCGAGCATATTTGCTTCATTTCTTTTCAGCCTTCGCAGATCTCCTGGGGTTAAAGCCCATGTTTTACTGCCATGTAATATTGCAGTTTGTATACTGGTGTCATGCAGTCTACCCTTCACTTTGAGAGAGAAGCCCCTTGTTGTCAGCAGGGGTATCAGCTCTCTAAACTTCTTTCAGTCTGTTCTGATCCTGGCTATCATACTTTCAGTGCACCCTCCTTGCTAATTTGATCACCTAAGTAACAAAAGCAGTTGATAACTTATATGGAGCCTTCCTGGCAGCTGAAGGAATCTACTTCACATGAGTTCTTAGCGCTTACTTCTCCTGTGTGTTTGCCACATACAAAGTCTATCTTTTCTGTTAATCTGCTTGTAATCCTACATCTCTTGTGCATCCATAGATTGCACTTTGTGCACCCTATAGAATTTCTGCCCAACCCTTTCTGACACATCGAACAAGGTCACTTCCCCAATGGTTTCACCCTCCTATCCTCTTTCCTAGTTATTAACCCTTCTGTCTTTGCTAAGTTTAGTTTTGGGCATTTCAAATCTAGGTTCTTCTTCCATGTTTGAAATTTTGTCTCTAACTCTTCTATGGATTTAGCTATAAGAACTAGGTCATCAGCTTATAAGACCTTCCATGGAATGCCATTTTAAAATCCTCAGTGATGGCTGGAAAAATAATGATAAACATGAGTGAACTGATGGCTGAGCCCTGATGGATACCCACCTGCACTTCAAAATGATTGTATTTGCTTCCAGCCCTTACCCTGCTGGTGACTTCTTTATGCATGACCTGCATGGCCCTCACAAGCCATTCATCTACACCTAGCTTCCTAAGTGCTCACCAGATTACAGAGCATGGGACCCTGTCAAAAGCCTTCTCCATATCTACAAAAGCTAGATACAGTAAGTTATTCTTAGCTAAGTATCTCTCCTGCAATTGTCTCAATATAAAGAGGGCATCAATGGTACTCCTGCCTGGCATAAATCTAAACCGCATCTCATCTAACTTGATCCTGTTCCTAATTAGTTGTTCTATAACTCTTTCAGCAACTTTCATGACCTGGTCTATTAACTTAATACCTCTGTAGTTACTTTTCTCATGCACCTCCTGTGCCTTTGTAGCAATTTACAATACTATTGCTGCACCAGTAATTGGATATGACCCATTCCTCTACTACTTGATTAACTATGTGTTTTGACTAGCTCGTATCCTACCATGCTAGAAGCTTTTAGCATTCCACCAACTTTTCCAGATGGTCCAGCTGCCTTCCTTACCTTCATGTCCTTAATTGCTTTATCTATCACAATGCTGTCAACTTTTATAGCTGGTTGCACAGTTGAATTTACATGGGGTAGGCCATTGCTGTCCCATTTATTTTCTTTGTTCAGCAGTCTCTCATAGTAAGTTTCCATGCTTCCTTCTTTTCAGCATGAAACAGCAAGTGCTCCACTATCATTTCTAATGCACTTTTCCTCAACCCCATCACAGTTTTCTTTAGCACACTGTCTCACAATCTGAAACACTTCATGCCCTTGTTCTTCACAACACAGAACATGAGCAAATTTCTTCTTTTCTGTCTCTGCCCTTACTATGTAGGGAAAATGCAGAAAAAATAATGAAATAATGGTAAACATACTCAGTTGGAAAATATGGATATATGTTACATACCTGACAACTATGATGCATAGGACACAAAATAGGACTCCTAGTGGTATAAGAACACTGCATAACACTGAAATGTTTTGAAGAAAAGGGTTGCTGTTAAAAAAATAATTTGTTTCAGAGAGAAATGAAGCAAAACTGCTCCTTGGATGTATTGTGTGCATGAAGAGCAGAGCAAAAGTGTGCTAAGAGAAAAGCTGAGTATAAGAGGAATCAGATATAGTGTACAAGAGAGACAATTACACTGCTATGGACATGTGTACACAAAGAGAGTGACAGCTGTATAAAAAAACCTTGTAAGATGTTGAAGTAGGTGGAGACTGTGAAAGAGGGAGAACAAGGAAGACAAGGGAAGAAATAGTGTAAAATGACCTCAAGAACCTGAACCTTATGATAGGGGAAGTCTCGAGATTGAGTTGACTGCCATAATATAAAAGACTCACCACATGCACAAGCATTGTGATGCTAAAAGTAAATTGTGGTGAGAGAGGACCCTCTTAACCTTGCAGTGGACTAGCAGCATCTTTGACAAAATGCACACACTATGCTCTGTAAAGTAGTAGTGCTGCTGCCATGATAAAATGCACCCAGTACACTCTGTAAAGTGGTTGGGATTGCATTCAGACATAGAAACTGGGTAAAATATCGATGTAGTTATTTGACTCCTCATGTCTTTGACCATGATGATCCATTTAACCTCTGCTGAGGCTGCTTCAACATTGTTTAACATCTATTTTCCACACTAGCACGAGTTAGACAGGATATCCTATTTGAGGCAAGTCAGGTCAGGTGACTGTATCTTGCTCATACAGAACAGTTTCTGGCTTGGTTTCTATGGCTGGATACCCTTCCTGACACCAATCACATTTACAGTATGGGCTGGGTGCTTTTCGTTGTGATACCTACATGACTACTCTACAGTATGGGCTGGGTGCTTTTTGTTGCGAGACCTACATGACCACATTACATTGTGGGCTAGGTGCTTTTTGTCAATATATATATATATATATATATATATACAAGGTGCGCTCAAAAAGTATCTGATCTTTGGGTATATAAAAAAAACATTTTGTATATTTCACAAACTTTATTTAATCACGTACTAAATACTCCCCTTGGGTGTTCACACACTGCTGATAACACCTCTAGAATACCTTCTCTGGAATGCTATGGAGCTCTGCCATCATTTTTTTCTAATTTCCTCTTGTGACTCAAATCACTCCCTTTTCAATGTGGTTTTAAGATTGGGGAAGAGCTAGATGTGACACAGTTCTAAATCAGAAGAGTAGGGACCTATTAAATAAGTGGTGTGTTGTTCTTGACCAGGAATACTTGGATTATGTGGGGGGGAATGAGCAGGTGCATTGTCATGATGAAGTTGCCAATTCTTCGCTGCTCACATGTCCGGCTGCTTTCAAGCATTACAAAGGCGACATGTAACTTCTAGGTATTATTCCTTATTGATTGTTTGGCATTGTGGTGCATATTCCTGATGCACAATACCACGGGAGTCAAAGAAACAGGTCAACATTACCTTCATATTGTTGTGAACCTGTTGTGCCTTTTATGGCTTTGGTGATGATGGATGCTTGCATTGGGAGGACTGGAACTTGGTTTCTGGTCTCATGTCTCATAGCCAGTGAGGATGGTCTTCATCACTGGCGATGAGACATGATTGACATCTGTGTCAAGGTTTTCACAGTCCAGCATGTCCTGAGTAATTTCCATTCAGAATTGCTTCTGCTGTTCTGCCAGCACCTTGAGGACAAATTTCAATGACACTCTCTGCATGCACAAATCCCCCATTAAAATGGAATGCACTAATCCTGTGCTTATCTTCACTTTGTGAACAATTTCTTGGATTGTCAAACAAAAGTCTTCCATAACTATTCACTGAACCTTCTTAATCAGCTCCTTGCTTTGGCTTGTGGATGGCTTGCTTGAGCATGCCTCACTTTCCACTGAGGTGCAACCATGATCTGAGTTTTTCTCATGGCATCATTGCTAAAAGCCTGCTGAATTTTCTGATGATTTGAGCTTGAGTATCACCAAGATTTTGACAAAACATGATGTAATATCTCTGCTCAGTGTGTTCAGTCATTTTGCATGGAAATGAAAATCTGATGTGTGTGCACTTTACATCTGTACTCTAGGCGGAACAACCAGGAACTGATGCAGCCTACCAGCATGAAAATATTCATGCATGCGCAGAAAGAGTGGCATCACCTTCCAACCAAAGGATTTTGCCCATGCAGGATTAGTTTTGGCTGGAAAAAATAATATATATATTGAACTTGCCAACTGTTTCCATATACCAAAATCCACCTGAGGCTATGGTTTGAGACACTTTCTCAAGATGCCATGCAATAAGATTGAACCCAGAACCGTGTGATTGGGAAGTTAATTTATTAACCATACTACCAGACCTGCATCTGGGTACATGTCTCAGGTGTTATTGGAAGAGTTCATTGCAATATTAATTTTTATATTAAAAGTTAGTCAGAGGTGATTTTAATATGGGTCTAAGTGAATCTGTCTCTTAAATATTTAGTCATAGCTTGAAGGGCCGTCCCCTTGATCCTTTTCAGGGTTTCTGGGACTGAGTGAAGAAATGGAGGAAAGTATCTTCAAACCATCTGCAGGCTTGCAACAAAGTGTCAGCTACTTGTGTTGAACTGATTATGTCTACTACTCATGTCGGCAATAGCGAGATTTGAACTCAGGATGCAAAAAAAGTTACAAAAAATACCAACACTCTAACAATCTCACCAAACCATCATCTTAGGCTGGTATTGACAGTCTCAATAAAATAAAATATTTTATTTTATTTTATTTTATTGACACCATAGCAGATTTGAATTGAGAGGAAAGAATGTCAGAAGAAATACTGTATTTTACTCTATGTTCTAACAATTCAGCTAATTTACAACCTCTACAAGCTTACATAGTTAATTAAACTCATACCTGTTTTTAGTGTATCTTTCTTCTGTATATTAGATATCTTTCTATCAACCTTCGACATATGATAAGTAAAGTCAGCACTGAAACCTTTAAAAGGCATTCACAAAAATAAAATAAAATAAATATATTTTAAATGAATAAAATATGTTATAACATAATGAAGGAATGAGGCGAATGGAGAAATGTTGTGCTGAAAAATGTTGTACAACCCATGCAAGCATGGAAAAATGGAAGTAAAAATGATGATGATGATGACTTGTTGAGTTCACATTACAATAACATGATTTCAGGTTCTATTTCATTGTGCTGCACCTTGGGCAAGTTTTTTTCTACTTTAACTTCATGAGTGTGCTTATGTATGAGTATGTGTGTTTTTGTGTGTGTGAGTGTGTTTGGCTTGTCTGGGAGATCAGTAGTCCTGCTTCAGTACTGACTTGGTTTATGTAGACCCATTCAGTCCTTGCTAGCAGAGAAAGGGGACGTTAAAACGATAACGATAACGATGATGATAATGATGATGATATATATGAGGTATGTTCAATAAGTTTTAGGAAAGTCATTATTTATTTTCATAAGCTTACAAAACTTTGTTTCCTTCAAAATAATTGTTTCTACTTTTGGCACAAGGCCAGCAATTACCCCAGTGCATTACTGGTGCTTTATTTTATTGACCTCGTAAGAATGAAAGGCAAAGTTAAACTCAGCAGGATTTGAACTCAGACCGTAAAGGGCCGTAACTCTATGCTGCAAAGCATGGCGTTCAACTTCGTACTGATAATAATTGTTTCTACTTTAGGCACAAGGCCAGCAATTACCCACTACATTATTGGTACTTTATTTTATCGACCCCGTAAGGATGAAAGGCAAAGTTAACCTCAGCGGGATTTGAACTCAAACCGTAAAGGGACGTAACTATGCTAGATAGGCATCTTCCTCACTCCTGGAAGACCTCCTCCCAGTCTTTCTTCTGCAGTCCCATCAGGAAATTCACCAATGCCTCCTTCAGCTACTGTTGACTCAAATCTGATTCCCTTAAGGCTGTCTTTCATACATGGGAACAGGAAGAAGTCACAAAGAGCCAGGCCAAGGCTGTAGGATGGGTGTTGTACCACTTTCATTCTCCTGTTGGTCATCTATGTGGTCACCAGCATTGATTTGTAGCATGGGGCATTGTCCTGGTGGAACCATCACTCTCCACTACTGTAGGCTTTTTTTCCTCATCTTCTCCCTGAACCTTTTCAGAACTTCAGGGTAATATTCCTTATAGATGCTTTAGCCTACAGGAACCCAATCAATGTAAATTAGTCCCTGAGAGTTAAAGAATGGAATGACCATGGCCTTCTTTTGTGAACTGTTCATCTTTATCTTGTTAGGCCTGGAAGAAGACACATGCTTCCACTGGACACTTTTACTTTTGCTCTCAGAGTCGTAGTGAGTACTGAACTCTCATCACAAGTCACTACTTTATTCAGGAAACCAGAATCAGCCTCTATCAAATCAAGAATGTCAGTACATCTTTTCATACAAAATGACCTCAGGTCATCAGAAAGGATCTTTGGCATGAACTTGGCACAGACTTTGTGGAGCTTCAGATTTTCTGTCAGAATTGTCTCCACTGTGCCAATACTAATACTAACAGCTTCAGATATCATCCTCACAGTAGCTCAACAGTCTTGCATAATTAACCTTTCAATTTCCTCAATGTTTTCCTTTCCTTTCCTCATGCACTGTTTGATGCTCCAGATCTGTGCTCATTCTCATACTGTTCATTTCCTTCAGAAAGTTATTTAAACCATCTGTAGAAACTTACTCTACCCATCAATTCACCCACATGGGTCTCTTCTAACATTCCATAGGCTTCGTGTTTGATTTTCTTAAGTTTAAATTAAAATTTGATGGTGTAATGTGGCTCAATGTTTCCCTGCATCTTGCCACTTGTGACAGAGCAGTGAATTGGATCACAGTGGTTCTACCATGTATGCCACTACACTCCAGCCTAGGCAGAAGGGAGTTACCAGTAAGTCACTTTATACAATACTAGCTGAGGTACCCAGCTTTGCCAAGGTTAACAAATGATAAGAGAATACCGGCAATTTACATTGATTGGGTTCCAGCTAGTGAAAATATATGATATTTTCTAAAATATACAGTGGCTGATCGGCCTGCTTTGCATATTAGCAGATTAGCTGATCAGTCAGATCTGCATATTAGCAGATCCACTTATCAGCCAGATTTGTATATCAGCAGATAAGCCAGTCAGTTTCATGTATACGAGCGATTAATGGCTGGCTTTGCCATATTCAAATAACTAACAAATAGTTTATCGCCCTCCATGGCTGAATACAATAAACGTAATCTGAGTTTTTTTAATATTAATAATAATATTCAATTCGTTTGCAATTATGCAAACAGCTTCTTTAAAGCTATGTCAGTAGAATGACCCCATTATTCTTGCTCTTGTGTTGGCATGTAAACAGAACGGCAGACACTAATGTTTCTGGGTGATTACCCTGCTTGCAAATAAATTGAATATTAATAATATTATTCACTCACGAATAAATACATACACACACATACACACACACACATATATATATATATATATATATATATAAGGAAAAAAGATGAAATTGAAAATGCAAATGGAGTCTTATTTGGCACAACATTCTCTCTGTGCCAAACAAGACTCTAGTTGCATTTTCGATTTCATCTTTTTTCCTTGTACTTTCACCCGTGTTATGACATCTCGTTTTTTTTCGTTTTGTAAAAAAAACTCACTTTCTAATATATATATATATATATATGAATGTATATATAGTTTATTTTGCAATACACTGTATGCTTAATTAAAAGCATTTCGAAGACCTTATGCTATTGTTTTAGAGTAGTGACAGACTCACTTTAATTTTCAGCAAACAGGGGGAGATAAAGCTGACAAGGCCTTGTTTCGCATTTATTGATGCTTATCAAAGCCAACTACTCCTCCTGTTTGCTGAAATCATGGATGTTTGGTTCTTATAGAATTCTAGTAAATAATCAGGAACTGATTATACAGAACGGTTGCCGGTCAAGCAGAAATTGAAAATTAGAATTGGTGCAAACAGGAGGAGTAGTTGGCTTTGATAAGCATCAATAAATGCGAAACAAGGCCTTGTCAGCTTTATCTCCCCCTGTTTGCTGAAAATTAAAGTAAGTGAGTCTGTCACTACTCTAAAACAATAGCATAAGGTCTTCGAAATGCTTTTAATTAAGCATACAGTGTATTGCAAAATACACTATATATACATTCATATATATATAGCTATTTCAGAGCACCAATTCTAATATATATATATATATATATTCTCAGTCCCACACTCATCGACGCAGTCTCCACCTCCTGCATCAACTCCTCTGCTTCTTTCACTATGTTTGTCACCAGAACTATGAGATTAAGACAAAGTACCTGGTAGAGAATATTAAAAAGCTTATGGATGTTAGCGGGAGGCCACTAGAGTTGGTTGAGGACTTCCTGTATCTGGGAGCAAAGATTGGGAACACAGAGGATGATGTGGTTGAGAGAAAGAGCAAAGCCTAGGCAGCATGCCACAGTTTGAGATAGGTGTGAAAGTCGGACCTTTGTAAAGACCTGAAGATCTGTCTCTTTGTTGCTACAGTGGAGTTTGTGCTACTGTACTGGTCTAAGACTTGGACACTAACCAAGAAACTCTCTCAGATGGTGGATGGGTGCTACACGAGAATGCTGAGGATGGCTCTAAACATTAATCAGTATACACTGAGGATGAAGAACTGAGAGTTGTATGGGAGATTGAGGTTAGCTAGACATGCTCACTGACATTCAGAGTTTACACTGCACTCAGTGCTCCTGTGAGAGCCTCTACATGGATACACTAGAAGAGGGAGACCGAGGTAGATATATATTGATGCCTTAAGGACACCGCCATGTCCTTCGTCTCCAAGAGACACTAGTCTCTTGGAGGACATGGCAGTGATGATGAAGGACAGAGACCGCTGGAGAGAACTTGTCCCTGGATCTCAGGAATTTTACCCGCCCTAGATATATATATAGCAATTGGAAAGACCAATGGAAACATTGTTGTTTCATTTGTCCGATTTGACGAGGTCTGGGATCTTGTCGATCGACTGTCGATATATATATATAGGCTTTCCTGATGATTTCCTCTGAATGAAACAGTTCTAGTCCTGTAGAAGCCATTTCTATATTAAATATTTATACTCTGCTATGTACCTTACTTACTGTGGTTACCCCCAATTGAACCCAGGATACGCACACACACACACACATATACACACACACACACATATATATGCTGGCAGCGATGTGGCAGCGATGCAGTGGGTGCTACTATAGTCATTTATGGCGACACCTCATACCGGGTCTTAGGCACAGAACGGAAACCTGTTGATAACGTGGGTTCGCGTTTCAGTCTACAATTGCCACAAACTTGCATATTGCGCAAGTTGGATTATTGATTTTGGATTGCCAGAAACCAATCGAGCATATTGTATAATATCCTTCGATAAGGTTCAGGTTTGTTATTTAACCTAATTGTATTTTTGTTGTTGTGGTGGCTTCTGTGGCTTTGTCCACTTAACTTATAAGAGGGATAAGTTGTGGTGTGCAGGAGAGAAGACTGAGATGGTATGGACATGTGATGCGCATGGAGGATGACTGCTGGGTAAAGAAGTGCCAAGAAATCCCAGTAGAAGGAAGACGCCACAGAGGTAGACCACGAAAAACATGGGCGGAGGTGGTGAGAGCAGACCTCAGATCGCTGAAACTCACGGAGGAGATGATGAAGGACCATGACAAGTGGAGAGATGCTGTGCTGAATAGGACCCGTCCCACCCTTGCAAGCAGGGAAAAGCGGACGTACAATGATGATGATGATGATATATATATATATATATGTCTGTGTGTGTTTATTTATATATATGTGTATTTATATATATATATCTTTTTTTTTTAGTTCCTTTTAATCCCTATATCTGTAGAAAGTATAAACATTTCCCTTATTCAATTGTTATTCTCACTGTATTATCTGGGAGGGGGAGCAATCTTATTGGGCACGAGGTCCATGGAAAGATTCATTTAAAAAGAAGGAATCCTTTATACTAGGGAACCGTTATTTTATTGTTATTTATAAGTTGTTGGCATTCCATTGGTTCCGATGACAAATGTTCCAGTTGATTCAATCTATGGAACAGCCTGCTCAGGAAATTAATATGCAAGTGGCAGACCATTCCACACATATGTATCCTTAACCCCATAGCATTTAAACTGGCTGTATCCAGCCGGAATTCTCTCACCTCTTTCTGTTCAAACCGGCTGTAACCGGCCACTTGTACCAATATTAAGGCATTGTTTTCAAAATAAATATCAAAATCTCATAGATTTGATATTATGTGAGGTAAAGCCTTTACCATGAAAATACAATAGTATATATAGTGTATTGTAAATGCTAAAGGGTTAACCTAGTTCTCAAGGAAATTCAGTATGACACAGAATGTGACAATGCTGATCTTTTGAATTGTAAGCACAACTGATATTTTCCAGCTGAGTGGAGTGGAGTAATGTGAAATAAAGTGTCTTGCTCAAGAACACAATGCACCATCAGAAATTATATTCATGACCTGTAAAACCTACTAGTCAGTAGGCATCTCTAACAAAATACACCCCCGTCCCACCTCATCCACACCGCCCCTTTCAATGCAAAGTTATGTTGGTCCCACAACATCCAGGCCGAAACAAATGAGATCGTGTAGGTGTCAAGACAAAAAAACACACAGTCCACGCTGTAATGTGACCGTGTAGGCAACACGGTAAAAACCTCCCAGTTCCACACTGTAAATGTGGTTGGTGTTAGGAAGGGCATCCAGCTGTAGAAAACCCGCCAGACAGTCCTATGCGAGCAAGACAACCACTCTTGCCTCAAGTGGGAAACCCCTGTCCAAACCCATGCAAGCGTGGAACATGGACGTTAAACGATGATGATGATGATGATGACCTTATGATTATGAGCTGAATACCCTAACTACTAGGCCATGTTTATAAGTACAGTCCCCCATACATACAGTAAATTATAGTAACACATACCATCAGTTGATGTATTTTCATCCAAATAAAATTGTTGGGAATTTATAGTTGTCCTTACACTGATGATTTCATCTTGTTTATTTGTAGTATCTAGATATAAAACAATGTATATATATGTATATATTGCAGAAGATAAGAGATACATTGATGTTATGCTGTAACTTCATGAGGATAAGTTGGTTCAAGTGATATGTATATAAATGTATATATATATATATATAAATATATATAATAATTGAATATAAAATAAAAACGAACACAGATATATACATATATGTGTTCAAATCGCAAGGGACCAGAGTCGCTAAGGTGAAAAGAATACTAACTATAGACAATAGGATTTGCCTGTCCCAATTTAAGAATAAATCAAGAAAATAAATACAAACTGGAATTGTGGTAACTACCAATCACCCAGACAACTCTTGGTGTTGTTTCGCAATATTAATTGTGAATAGAAATACCAATTCTTGCTCATCAGTGGGTGAAAAGTTAGTACCCTAGACACTTCTAAGTATATTAAGAAACTGAATAGTGTGCTATATATAATAACGCACATGCGATTTGAATACATATATGTATATATCTGTCTTCGTTTTTCTTTTATATTCAATTATAATATACGGCTCGGAAAAATCTCTTTCTTAGAGCTATTTTATTGTAAGAGACTATTTTGGGTTTCTAACTCAATATATACCTTTGATATATATATATATATATATATATATATATATATATATAAATACAATATCGGAGAAAGCTTTTTAGCGATACTCCGGCCAAATTCCAACTCATTCAACAAACATTAGGAAATAAGTGATTATATTCCCAATTATGCGTTCGGGGTGCTAACTGAAAGTATTGCGTGGAAAATTGGCTGTATTATTTCATATGAGACATATCTAATATATCTCTTCCCAGACGGACGTCTCGTTTCATTATAGGATTCCTACAATTTGGGTGAAATTATACCAATTTATGTAGGAGCTTGTATACCATCAAGAGATATATATTCAAGTGGGCTCCTATAATTCATCAGTGGGTGCCCCAATAATACTGATATTGATAATCTAACCAACATCAGCATTTAGCGATAATCATCATCCTCTGTGCCTGAAGTATCTGTCAGGTTGCCAGTCCAGCAGTTTTAAAGAAGTGCTCAAACTGATTAAAAAAATGAGGAAGTAAATTACCACCAAAAAAACAATACATGCGCATGACAATGAATTCTGAAAGGAATTCAGGCCACGTGTTAAGAATTCAATTGGAAATTGAAAAAATATCTATGTGTGTACAACATTTGATGACACACAGATATTTTCTCGGGCAAAATAACAGAATGAGATATAAGGAACAATCAATATTCATATATAAAAAATAAACAAAGAAATGCTGACCTTATACTGGGAATTTTTTCGAATCTGTTGCTCCAAGAGTAAATAAATAAATACAATATCGGAGAAAGCTTTTTAGCGATACTCATATATATATATATACATCCAGCTGTAGAAATCAAGCCAGAATCAGTTCCCGTCCCACCATTGCAAGCAGGGAAAAAGCGGACGTAAAATGAAATGATGATGATGAATGATAAGAAGAGGGATTGAGGCTCCTAGAATTCTGTGGCATGAATGAGCTAACCATTTGCAACACAAATTTACAGAAACTAGCCAGTCACCTTATTTCATAACAATCAAATGAACACAGAAGCCAAATTCATTACTTACTTGTAAGACAAAAAGACAAATGGATTGTAATAAATACTAAGGCCTTCTATGGAGAAGAATGTACCAGCCAACACAAGTTAGTTATTAGCGACATCAAAATAAACACAAGTCAGAACAAAATATACAGGAAAATATAGAGACAGGGGATTGGGAAGCTAAAAGACCTTTCAGTTAAATATAGGTTTAGAAAGGCCATACAGTAGATGAGAGGGATGACACGCTAGGTACATATAACGTAGAGGATAACTGGAAATTCCTACATGACAACTTTTTGCAAACCACTGATGAGACTTGCGGTTGGAGTAAAGCACCAGCCAGACAGAGGGTGACCTGGTGGTAGAACAGCACAGTGGATAGAGCCATTAAAGCCATGAGACAGGCATGGTACAACTGGAAAAATGGGGGTAGCAGACCAGTACCAAATAGCTAAGAGAGAAGCTAGATGACAGATATACACAGTTCAGAGAGAGGCTGAAAAGAATGATGGACAACATCTTGAGATGTGAGGACCAGAGACATGAAGTGTTTCACATTGCAAGGCAGTGTGTCAGTGTAAATTGAAATGTTGGGGAAAATTTGTTAGAAATGATGTTGGTACATTTGGCACCAATGATGCCACAAAGAAAGAGGCCTGGAAATATTACTATGAGAGATTGATGAAAGTAGAGAATAAATGGGAGGAAGAGAAGCTGTCCCCAACTTACCCAACAGAAGGACCAATTATTGAAGTTGACAGTTATAGGGTCAAAGAAGCAATCAAAGAGATGAAGAATGGTAAAGTGCAGGACCATCAGAGATAGTTGCTGAGAGGCTAATAGCATCGAGAGAAATAGGAGTCAAACTAGTCATGTGCATAGTCAATAAGGTAATACATAATGGAGTCATACCCAATGACTGGTGCAGCAGTACCATCATAGATTGCTACAAAAGGGCAAAGATGCTCTAGAAAGGAGAAACAACAGAGAAATAAAACTAATGGACCAAGTTTTGAAAGTGACAGAAAGAGTTATAGTGTAGCTAATTAGGGAAAGAGTCAAATTAGACAAGATGCAGTTTGGTTTCATGCCTGGGAAATGTATTACAGATGCCCTCTTCTTAGTGCAGCAACTAAAAGAGAAGTTTCTACCTAAGAATTTAGATTTCATTGATTTACAAAAACATTTGACAGAGTACCTCGATCCATTATCTGATGGCCCTTAAGGAAATTAGGTGTAGAATAATGGCTTGTGAGAGCAGTGCAAGCATGTACAGGGGAGCTGTTAATAAAGTGAGATTAGGAAGTGAGTTTAGTGAGGAATTCAAGGAACAAGTAGGAGTTCATCAAGGTTTGGTTCTTAGCCCACTGCTGTTCATCATAGTTCTCCAGGCCATAACAGAGGAGTTTAAAATTGGCTGTCCATGGGAACTTCTCTATGTAGATAATTTGGTCATTATAGCGAAATCCGTAAAAGAACTAGAAAATAAGTTCTGTTTTTGGAAACGGAATTTGGAATCAAAGGGTCTGAGAGAAAACTTAGCCAAAACTAAAGTGTTAGTGAATAGGAAAGAAGATAGGACACTCATCCCTTCAGGGAAGTGACCCTGCTCAATATGTAGGAAAGGAGTAGGCATAAACTCCATAGGTTGTACACAATGTAAATCTTGGGACACAAGAGATGTAGTGGGATAATGGATAGACTAACTGGAAAGGAAAACTTTGTATGTAGAAATGCACTGGAGTAATCAAGGAGAATAGCATCAGTGATATAAACCTCTTCAGGTCACAGGAAGGGTCCATAACTTCTGCTATCTAGGTGACTTAATTAGCAGCAGAGGAGGGTGCTCTGAGAGCTTAATAGCTAGAATAAGGATAGGATTGAAAACATTTAGAGAGCTACTCCCACTGTTGATAACAAAAGGTTTCTCCCTATGTACAAAAGAACGACTGTAAGGCTCCTATGTGTGAAGTGTGATGCTGCATGGTAGTGAAACATGGAGAGTGACTGCAGAAGATATACGAGAAATGAAGCAGCCATGCTCTGTTATATGTGCAAATAAAATGTGAGGAAAGGGCAGAGCTTAGATGAATTGGGGCAGAAACTGGTTTTAAGAGGAATCTAAGGTGGTGTGCAGGAGAGAAGACTGCATTAGTATGGACCTGTGATATGCGTGGATGATAATCAATGGGTGAAGAAGTGTCAGGAAATGCCACGAAAGGAAGCCACACTAGAGCTAATGGAGAGATGCTGTGCTAAGAAGACCCTTCCAACCAAGGCAAGCGTAGAAGAATGGACATAAAAACAATGATGATGACGACGACGACGATATATATATATGTATGACTTTTGAATACAGCAGGCAGGAATTGCTACTGTCCACATTCACTACCATTTTTTGACATGAAAGTATCACCAAACTTGATGCCTAATCATATGATGGCCCACAGTTTATCAAATTATACTTTATAGTTGAGTTTCTTTTATGCAAAAACTTGAATGAACCAAGGCACTCTGATTTTTTACATGAAATTACCAAAAATGTTATGCCTAATCATGAGATCTTCCTCACTCTATGAAATTGTACTTCAAACATAGCAATCTGAGCCAAATTTTTTGTATAAAACTGAAAGAAATTCCCAACATCAATTGGATGTGAGATACAAGTCAGTATAGCCACGCATTTCTCCATCTTTCTTGAAAATGATGAAACTTGTGAAATTGGTAAAGTCATAAATTCTGAATGACTCCAATTGCATTTTCAGCTTCTTTTCCCTATATATATATATATATATATATATATATATATATATATATATATATATATCATCATTTTTCATTTTACATCCACTTTTCCCTGCCTGCAAGGGTGGGACGGGAACTGATTCTGGCTTGATTTCTACAGCTGGATGCTCTTCCAAACACCAACCTCATTTACAGTGAGTGCTGGGAGCTTTTTTGCCGTGGCACCTCCACGACCACTTTGCAGTAGAATGATAGGGACCCCAGTCCTATCATCTCATTTCTACAGCTGAGTAAACTGGAGCAATGTGAAATAAAGTGTCTCAAGGAAACAACACATCACCCGGTCTGAGAATTGAACTCACAACCTTTCGATTGCAAGGCCAATGCTCTAACCACTAAGCCATGTGCCCCCATATATATTATCATCATCATCGTTTAACATCCATCTTCCACACTAACATGGGTTAGTCCCATTCAGAAGCAAGTTGGGTTGGGTGATCGTGTCTCGCTCATATAGGACTGTTACTGGTTTTCTACAGCTAGATGCCCTTCCTAGTGCCAACCACATTTACAGTGTGTGTTGGGTGCTTTTTACCATGTCTTTTACACGACCACTTTACAGTGTGGGCTGGATGTTTTGTGGTACAAACATAACATACACACACACACACATATATATATATATACACATACAAAGTGTTACAACAATCAAATCTTAGTTTATTTATTCTTATATATGTTTAATATACAACTATAAATATGGAGGGTAGTACTAAGTACTAGCTGGTTACCGGTATGACAAAAGGCTCAATGCAAATTTTGAAGTATTTTACAGAGCTGAGATACAAAGTGTTAAAACAATCAAATTCCTCATACGTGCCTTATTGATTGTATTGACTCCTGCATTGTATACCCCTAACATTACCTGATCTCCAATGCTAAGACATCTTATATCTTAGCAATTGTTTCTTCCAGAGGGAAGTCTGGAATCATCAGAGCATAGGGAATGTCTAAACAGGTGATTAAAATCCTAGTCATTCAGAACATTTAGGTAGATACATAAGGGTTGTTAGTGTCATAGACATCGTGTATAGAATCAGGAGTTAAAAAGCTGTTATGCTTGATAGAACACAATTACATGGAGCACTGGTTGAAAGTGTAAGAGGTACAAGCAAGGAAAGATGAAAGATAGGATAGTCATAAGATATAAGATGTCTTAGCATTGGAGATCAGGTAATGTTAGGGGTATACAATGCAGGAGTCAATACAATCAATAAGGCACGTATGAGGAATTTGATTGTTTTAACACTTTGTATCTCAGCTCTGTAAAATACTTGATAATTTGCATTGAGCCTTTTGTCATACCGGTAACCGGCTAGTACTTAGTACTACGCTACATATTTATAATTGTATATTAAACATATATAAGAATAAATATTCTTATTACTATATATACACATATATATCATGATAATGATATATATAATAATAATAATAATAATAATAATAATGAAATATTTTGTACAGTGCTCAGGTGCACTACAACTCATCAAAAAGTGTATGTATAGTACATAGGGTAATGCACAAACGTCAGGAAAATGAACAGTGCATGAGTCATGATATACACATGTGTGCATGTGTATGGAAGGGGTACATCAGGTGTAGTTTTGGCGAATTTTGGTAAACATATATATGTATTTGTGTGTATATACATATATCCTCATCACCTCTGTCTTATGTCCATTTTACATGCTAGCATATATATATATATATACATCAGCCAGAGACCTGGTGGGGGAACAATACTGTGAGTATAACTGTTAAAAAAAAGGCAGGTGTGAAAAGACTGGAAAAATGGAGAAAGGAGAGATGAGTACCTGGTAGCTAAAAGAGAAGCAAGACAACAAGCATACTTAGTGGGAGGTTTGCCAATGTCCTGTGATGTGAGGATTATAGAAGTGAGGTGTTCTACATCATAAAGCAATGTGCCTTGTGAATCAGGATGTTGTTGGAGAAAAGTGTGTTCAAAATGATACCAGAGTACTTAGCACCACTGATGCGCCAAAAGAAAGAGACCTGAAAATGCTACTATAAGAGACTGATGATGTGGAGTATATGCCCAGCTGACCCAACAGATGAACCAGCTATTAAAATTGTCAGTTATCGTGTATATTCGTATATAATCTGAGAAATATGTGACAAAAAAACAAAAAAAAAACAATTGTAAAATGAGGTGGCTTATATTTGAGGTAAATATTTTGGCAATGTTCCAACATGAAAATTGTACGTAATGAGGTGCGAAAATAGTTTTGCTTTGAAGGTGAATATTACACTAGTTTCACTTTGGAAAAGAATATCACAGTGGATTCACTTCGGAGATGAATATTACACCGGTTTCAATTTTGACATGAAATTTGTTTTTTGTGTTTTGAATGAATATGGTCTTCAAAACTGTCATTACATAATTGTTTCCACTTTTGGAGTTGTGAAAGAAAAACTATACTCAAAATATCATTTTAAATATCAAAATATTGAAACTTCATATAATGACATTCTCCACTCAATATATTCTGCCTCATCTAATACATGAGATTTGGATTTTTGTCCATTTCTCAGATATAAAATAGAGGGGGGGGGGGGGTCAGCTTATATTTGGATTGGCTTATATTCTAGTATATTAAATATATAGAAATGTTATATATTCTAGTATATTAAATATATAGAAATGTTATATATTCTAGTATATTAAATATATAGAAATGTTATATATTTTTACCTTTTTGCAAGAGTATACAGGATACAACATTTTTGTCAAAGTTGCTGCATGAATAATTTCTGGAAATATTGAGGTTCATCAAAAAAACCTATAATGAATTGAAACAAAAAAGGGAAAACATATGTATATATAAGTGTGCATGTAGATATATATATTAGTAATGTACCTATAAAAAAATTTACAATTTAATACCTTGATTATATAATTCTAAGGGAAAAATGCTCGAGTTTTCTTTGACCTGCATAACCTTCAATCTACACTTCTTCTTTTTCTTCTTCTTCTTCTTCTTCTTCTTCTTCTTCTTCTTCTTCTTCTCTGCCTTCTCACCCCCTCCTCTCCTCTTCCTCAACTCTCTCCCCATCATCCGGTGCAGAATAGCTGCAGGAAAAAAATCCAGAACATTGGAAACTTCCCATGCTTGTCTTCTTTGTCTTTCAACACTGTACCATACACAGCTATATGGATGGTAGTGAAATGATTCAGTTGTCCTTATCATTTTGTGGCACTCATGCAGGCATTCTCCACGATGGTATGGTAAGACAGGTGACACATCAAAAGAACACATCAGAAATTTTCCTGATCACTAATGTCTTAAAACAAGAATGTCTATTTACTCCAATCTAGTTCTCCCTATACCTTGCTGTCATGCTTCATGAAATTCCCCCTACCAACCCTGCTGTAGGGATCAAGTACCACTTCGATGGCGAACTCTATAATCTGGCCAGCCTCTGATCACTAAGACTAACCAATACATACAATCATTAATTGTGGTGTTTTTCATTGTCTGTTTCAGTTGGTCTTTATAGCATTCCAAGCGGTGGCCATGTGTTCTCTTAACCATGTTGAGTTTGCTGTAGAGGATTTGATGTGGCAGTCTGTTGCTGCCCATGTGGTGAATGTAACGTGTCCATCTGCGGCAATGTTTGATGAAGATGGCCTCAATGTTGTTGGTTTTGGCCCATTTAAGAACTACAAGGTTGTTGACACTCCTCCCATTTGATACTCATAACTGATCAAAGTTTCTTGTGATGAAATCGTTCCAGTTTTTGGATATCCCAGCAGTACAAAGTCCATGTTTTGCTACCATAGAATAAGGGAGAGACAACCATGACCCATTGATACACTGTGAGCTTCATTTGTAGATTCATGTTCTTCTTTCCAAAGGCACAATGGAAGTGTTTTCCAAAATATAAACTGATTCTAGAAAGGGTAAGTAGTATACAAGGGAGGTATGAAAAGTTCATATGTTGAGTATGAAGGAGAGATGCTTAGAGCAGTGAAATCTAACATGCATCGATTTCACCTTTTCTTATTAATAACTACATTTCCAGGTAAATTGACATCTAACTGTTCAAAGAAGACTTTCAAAAGTAACAGGTAGTGACTTCTCTTGAAAATAGACAAAAGTTGGCACCATAGTGTTATCAAGTCCCTGCAGAAAAAGGGTTTAGCCCCCAAGGATATTCATGTTGACATGGTTGCTACATTAGAGGATGGGTCTTCAGCTTTATCAGCAGTGCAAAAATGGGCAGCTGAATTTAGGAGGGGAAGTGAGAGTCTTGAAGGTGACTCAAGTTCTAAAAGTTCTGCAACTGCTACCATCAAGGAAAACATTGACTGTGTTTGCCACATGGTGATGGCTGACAGGTGATTAACTATAAACCAAATAGCCAATGCTATTAGCAAATCCCATGAGAGTTGAGAATATTCTGCACAATGAACTTGGTATGATAAAGGTTTCTGCTAGGTGAGTTCTACGTCTTCTGACACCTGATCATAAGTGCACCAGGCTGATCACATCACGGATAAATCTGACATTGTTTGAGGGGGATTCATCTGGTTTCCTTGAACGTTTCCTAACCCAAGATGTGTATTGGGTTCATCACTTTGAGCCAGAGACAAAGAGACAATCCATGCAATGAAAACACCCCTCCTCACCAGCTCCAAAGAAGGCAATGGTCGTTTCATCTGAAGGGAAGGTGATGGCCTCAGTTTTTTTTAATGCAAAATGCATTGTGTTTAATGATTATCCTCAAAAGGGCCACACCATCATGGAGAGTAATATGCCAACTTGTTGAGGCAGTTACGAAAGGCTATCAAAACCAAATACCCAGGAAAACTGATGAAAGTAGTCTTGTCTCATTAGGACCATGCTCCAGCATGCAAGCTCTTGGTTTCAATGGTTACTGTGCATAACTGTGGCTTTGAACTGATTGATCACCCTCTCTATTCTCTTCATCTGTTTCCCAACATGACTATCATCTGTTTCCCAATATAAAGAAACACTTGGCTGGAAACCAGTATCGCAGTGATGATGACATCATATCTGCTGATGATGACTTTTTTTACGAACAGGATGAAAGCTTTTTCACCAATGGGATCCAAGCGCTGTAACACTGATGGAAGAAATGTATGGACTGCAAGGAGGACTCTGTTGAAACATAAACCTCATTTGGTCACATTCCATGAGAGTATCTTGGTCAGCCCATGAACTTTTCAGCTGCCCTTCACATATCATTGGCTGCAGTTGTCTGTCATACTGCAGAGAACCTCTTTGGAAACTTTGATGAAAAATATTTGAATACACTGGCAAGTCAAAGATAGAGTTGGTTATTTTTATTTAATACTGGGATAGGGTGTCATATGATGTGAAAAACGATGAAGTTTTATTTACATCTTTTTATTTTATTGTGTATCAATCTGTTACATTTGTTTAGCAGAAGATTGATTCAAGGTCACCCACAGAAGTCATGTACCTGACTTCATTATCAATCAGCTAGAATTTGAACAGAAAAAAACATAAAAACATAAAGATAGAATAAAGCTTACTTCTGTTATTTTGATTCCTTGATATGCTCTGTTCTGAATTTTGGTGTTGCTTTCTCAAGGTACTGGTAGCATATGCTATATATATATATATATATATATATATATATATATATATGCTATATATATATATATATATTTATTAAAATAACAGATTAAAGTTTAAGCAAAGAATCGCTGCTTTCACCCTTAACGGGATCTTCTGAAACTAACTGAGTTTCAGAAGATCTCGTTAAGGGTGAAGGCAGTGATTCTTTGCTTAAACTTTAATCTGTTATTTTAATAAATATTTGCTCTATGGTTCTTATATATTTGATATATATTTATTCTTATCGAGCCCTCTTTGGATTTTAGTCTTCAAATTTATTATTATTACTATATATATATATATATATATATATATATATATATATATATATATATATATATATATATATATATATATATATATATATATATATATATATATATATATATATATATATATATATATATATATATATATATATATATATATATATATATATATATATATATATATATATATATATATATATATATATATATATATATATATATATATATATATATATATATATATATATATATATATATATATATATATATATATATATATATATATATATATATATATATATATTATATATATAGGCACATGGTTTAGGGAGGCACATGGCTTAGTGGTTAGAGCATTGGCCTTGCAATCAAAAGGTTGTGAGTTCAATTCTCAGACCGGGTGATGTGTTGTTTCCTTGAGCAAGACACTTTATTTCACATTGCTCCAGTTTACTCAGCTGTAGAAATGAGATGATAGGGACTGGGGTCCATATTACTTCACTGCAAAGTGGTTGTGGAGGTGCCACGGCAAAAAAGCACCCAGCACTCACTGTAAATGAGGTTGATGTTAGGAAGGGCATCCAGTTGTAGAAATCAAGCCAGAATCAGTTCCCGTCCCACCCTTGCAGGCAGGGAAAAAGCGGACGTAAAATGAAAATGAAATGATTTATATGTATATTTAATTATGGTCGAAATTCTAGGATTTTATAAAATAACCTTCCTGCTCCCTCCTATTCCTGACCCCCCCCCCCCCTATATATCGTATACGCGCCTGCTGGTTCTCTCTCAATCCCTTCCTCTCTCTCCAAATATAAAATAAACCTGTTGCGAGGTACGAAACTCAGAATTTGTTGACCCCTTATTCTTGGCTACATCGCTTGCTCGCTCTTCTGTGAAATATAATGTACAAATCCTATTTTTTTTCTCGTCGCTCCATGTTCCCCAGTCCATTCATCTATCTATATCATATTGTCCAGAATCCAATCTTTTCTTCTTCAATGCTATTTGATAATTCTGTCTGATTGTTCAAAATAATCTTGTATTTTAAAATCTCATAATTCTTCTCTTATTACTGTTATATGCTCGTTCAATTATGGCCAAAATTTGAGGATTTTATTTTATAACCTTCTCGCTAACTACCCTAGATCCCTCTTCCCCACACCCACTCGCCACCATTATTATTTGGACCAATCATAATTTAGCGGCCTATGTTATCACTTCTTAAGTTTAGACCTGGTTGCCTTTCGATATGATGGATGGACTACGGAATTCTGGAAAGTCTGAAAAATCTGGACACTCAGTGACAATGCCAAAGATAAAGACAAATTCACCTCATGCTGCCTGGACGAGAATGCAAGGACTCCTCTTTATTTCGGCCGCGGATGGCTAACATAACCCCATCTCCCTCACCCCTCCCTGCGCCCCATCCTTCCCACCCACCAAACGCAATCCAAAACTTCAGAGTTGGTCCCATGAATGATTTTAAAACCTTAAAAGGTCGCTCTAACGAGGTTGTAGAGATGCTTGAACGTAAGGAGGTTGATGTTTGCTGTATTCAAGAGACCAGGTGGAGGGATGGGTCTGCTAGATTCATTGTGGGTAAAAAAACTCTGCTATAATCTTTTCTGGGTGGGAAATGACAATGGGCTGGTTGGAGTAGGTGTCATGCTACCAGAAAAATGGGTAGATAAGATAATAGACGTAAATAGAGTGAACGACAGAATAATTAAAATAAGACTTGTCCTAAATAGAACTACTGTGACAATAATATCTGCATATGCACCCCAATCCGGACTGCCTGGCGTTATAAAAGACAGATTCTATGAGTCGTTAATGCTCGCTACCTCCCAAATAACTGACAGTGACTACATAATTATTGCTGGCGACCTAAATGGTCACGTTAGACAACATTGTGACGGCTATGACGGAATCCATGGAGGCTATGGGTTTGGTACTAGAAATGAGAAAGGCTCCAGAACCCTGGAATTCTGTGACGCAAATAACCTAACTATCTAACACTAAAAAACGAGACAATCACTTGATCACCTATAGATCAGGGGAACACGCCAGTCAGATAGATTATATCCTTACCAGAAGACGTGACAGAGTGTCTGTTGTAAACACTAAATCCCTCCCCCATGAAGATGCACCTCCCAACATAGCCTCATAGTTAGTGACCTCATAGTCAGGACGAGACGTACTCGACAACAGAGGCGGACTATCCTCAGGAGAAAAATATGGAAGTTAAAGGATCCTACAGCCAGTAACAAATTTAAAAGCATATTACTTGATGCTTTTGACAGTAAGGAAGAGCAATTAGAGTCGTACAATATAGAGGAACAGTGGGAATTCCTGAAAGCAAACCTGCTGAAGGCGACAGATGAAATCTGTGACTGGAGCAGGCCTGTAGGCAGGAGGAGAGTAACTTGGTGGTGGAACAGTAAGGTGGAGAATCAATCAAGGCCAAAAAGCGGGCTTGGAAAGTATGGTGGGATGGGGGGACTAGAGAAGACTATCAAGTGGCCAGGAGGGAAGCTAGGAGAAAAAGTGTACTTCGCAAGAAGGGAAGCAGAGGAAAGAAAGTTCAAGCATGTTCTACAACACGAGGACCAAAAATGTGAGGTGTTCAGGATTGCTAGGCAATGTGTCAAGGAAAACCGTGATATTGTCAGGGTGAAATGTGTCCGTAATGATGATGGTGTACTTGCCATCACTGACGCTGATAAGAAGGTAGCTTGGAAGTGTCACTACGAAAGGCTACTAAATGAGTAGAATAAATGGGAGAAAGACAGTCTCCCCCACATCGATCCAATAGAGGGACCAGCAGTGCAAGTTGAAGGTAATATAATAAGTAAGACAATCAAAGTATGAAGACAGGCAAGGTGGCTGGGCCTTCGGAAATAGTTGCTGAAATGCTGAAAGCATCTGGAACGGTGGGACACACTATGGTCACCCGGATAGTAAACCAAGTCATACAGAATGGGGTCGTACCAAAGGACTGGCGTAGCATCATCATCATTAACTGCTACAAGGGTAAAGGAGATGCCCTAGATAGGGTAAACTATAGATGCATTAAATTAATTGACCAGGTCATGAAGATCACAGAAAAAGTAATAGCGCAACTAATCAGAGAGCGAATTGATCTAGATGAAATGCAGTTCGGGTTTGTGTCAGGTAAAAGTACTGCAGACGCTCTTTTCATTGTACGACATCTACAGGAGAAGTACCTAGCTAAAAGTAAACCCCCTATACTTAGGTTTTGTTGACTTGGAGAAAGCTTTTGACAGAGTCCCATGCCCCATTATCTGGTGGGCTCTTAGAAAACTAGGTGTTGATGAATGGCTTGTGAGAGCTATACAAGCCATGTATAAAGAAACAGTCAACAAAGTTAGAATTAACAACGAATATAGTGAAGAGTTTAGCGTAAAAGTTGGTGTTCATCAGGGCTCTGTCCTTAGCCCCCTCCTATTTATTATCCCCCTCCAGGATATAACAGAGGAGTTCAAGACCGGCTGCCCATGGGAACTTCTATACGCAGATGATCTAACACTCATAGCTGAATCAATGGCTGAACTAGAGAAAAAAATTCTAAACATGGAAGCATGGCTAGAATTAAAAGGCCTTAAAATTAACTTGTCTAAGACTAAAGTTCTAATATGTAGGAAGGAAAATAGGGCACTGGTCCCATCTGGGAAATGGCCATGTTCAGTTTGTAGGAAAGGAGTAGGCAGAAACTCCATTTTATGTCCCAAATACAAAGTATGGGTGCATAAAAGATGTAGTGGGATCACAGGTAAGCTAACTAAGAATATAGATTTTATATGTGGCCAGTGTTCAGGTGCAATAAGTAGCAGCAAATGCCCATAGAATACTAGCTCAATCCATTGCCCAGATGGTTCTATAGAAATAGTGGACACCTTCCGTTACTTGGGTGACAAAATCAGCAGTGGTGGAGGGTGCTCTGAAAGTACAATGGCTAGAGTCAGAACGGGATGGAGAAAGTTCAGAGAGCTTATACCACTATTGGCAGCTAAAGGTTTCTCTCTAAAAATAAAAGGCAGGCTGTATGATGCCTGCATACGAACAGCGATGTTACATGGCAGTGAGACATGGGCATTGTGTGCAGAGGATCTATGCAGACTGGAGAGGAATGAAGCTTGCATGTTCCGCTGGATGTGTAATAGTAATATACGTGAACGGCAAAGCATAAATGAACTAAGTGAGAAATTAGGAATAAGAGGGATCAGATGCTGTTTACTTGAGAGAAGACAACGTTGGTATGGTCACGTGATGCGCATGAAAGACAACAGCTATATAAAAAAGTGCAGGGGGATCAAAATAGACGGTAGCCACGGAGTAGGCAGACCCAGAAAAACCTGGGATGACTTGATAAATTCCGACCTCACACACTTACACCTCTCCAAGACAATGTCACTGGACCGAGATCTTTGGCGCTACACAGTAATACAGAAGGCCCGCCTTGCCTAAGTACAAAGCGAAACCTACAGTCAGTAGGCACCTCTAACAAAATACACCCCCGTCCCACTACAACTCGTCAAAGGTGTATGTATAGTACATAGAATAATATACAAATGTCAGGGAAGTGAATAGTGTATGAGTCATGATATACATGTGTGTATGTGTATGGAGGGGGAACATTAGGTGTAGTGTTGGCGAATCTCGGGAAACATGGAGGTTTTAAAGGATGCAGTGACTCGACAGCTAACAACTGATGCAGGTAGTTTGTTCCATGCTTCAGCAACTCTGAGCGTGAAAAAATGTTTCCGAAAGTCATGGGAACTGTGCTGTTTTCTGACTTTGTGGGCATGCCCACGTGTGTTAGACACATGGAAATCAAAAAGGTACTCAGGGTTGTTGTTGTTGGCAAGATGGTTAACAATTTTGTGGGTGTTTACCAAGTCAGTTGCCAGGAGTCGGAGCTTCAATGTATCCATGCCCAGGGAAGCAAGGCGTTCAGAGTATGGTAGATGCCTGATGGAGGGTATTCGCTTCGTTGCGCATCTCTGAACAGTTTCCAGGTAGTTAATGTTCTGAGCAAGATAGGGGTTCCAGACTGGTGATGCAAATTCTAAGTGTGACCACACCATAGCCATGTACAGCCTTAAATAGATAGCTGGAGAGCGGCTGACAAAGGTCTTGCTGAGTGATGCTAAGACACCCTCAGCCCTCTTGACAATTTTAGAGACATGCTTCGTCCAACGCAAATCGCTGCTGACCATAATGCCCAGGTCACAGTCACAAGAAGATTTCTTGATATTAGTGCTGTGGAGGGAGTATGTGGACGCTGGGTTTTTACTCCCAAAATGCATGGTGGTGCACTTGTCCACAGCTAGCTTGAGTTACCAGTCTGAGATCCATTGTTGTATTGTGTCCAGGTCAGACTGTAAGCAAGATCTATAGTGTTCAGGATCTGTCCTTTTTATCTCAAGGTACAACTTCATGTCATCTGCGTACTTCAGTACTGTGGCATTCTTTAAGTTGGCATCTATGTCATTAATATATGCCACAAACAAAAGGGGGCCAAGAACAGATCCCTGTGGTACACCAGATGACATCTCATATGGTGAGGAATGCTGTCCTAGAACCGTGACTACCTCTCTTCGACTGAGAATGAAGGACTTCAACCAGTTAAAAAGATCATCCTTCACACCCATTGCAGAGAGTTTTGCCATAAGTCTTTTGTGTGGTACAGAATTGAAAGCTTTCGCAAAGTCAAGGTAAACAACTTCTACCCGTGAGCCGCCATCAGTGATCCGGGTGATGTCCTCAAGAAACTCGATAAGTTGATCACAGCAGCTGAGTTGGGGATAAATCCAAATTTCGAGGGTCGGATAAGACTGTGAGAGTTCCAGAAGTTCCAAAGTGTTTCTCTGACACAGGATTCCATCAGTTTGGCAATGCAACTAGTAAGACTGACTGGATGATAGTTCACAGGTGATGTACGGTCACCCTTTTTGAACAGGGGAATGACACTGGCAGTTTTCCACTGTTCTGGAATAGCACCATTGTTCAGACAGAATTGGAAGAAGCGTGATAGCTGGTGCAGAAGGAAGTACTCACCACGTTTAAGAAGCAGGTACGTAACACCATCAAGACCAGGAGAGGCATGGTTGTGTTTATTTTTTAGGTGACGTCGCAGCATTGCAGGTGTAAATTCCATGGTTGTAATAGAATCCAGTGTCATAGGTGGTGGAGACGGTACACTATGGTCTTCAATAGTGAAAATGCCTGCATAGCAATCAATAATGAGCTCTGCGCATTCCTTGGGGTCATCAGTAACCTGGCTTGTGTGGGGATTGTGAAGGGGACCAACTGGAGAGTGAGGTCTCTGCTTTGAGTGAACATACTTCCAGAACACCTTACTGTCAGGGCTGGTTGCTATGCGCTGCTCAAATTGAAGCACTGCCTTTTTTGTCATCTGTTTGAAGTGGTTGGACCATTTATTTCGCCTCTTCCTATTGATGTCTGATTTGTGCAGTTTGTACTCACGTTCAGCATTGCGACGTTCTTTTCTGGCAAGACGGATGGCTGCAGTCTCCCAAATTGCACTTTTGGGATGTTTTTTCCGCTTACGTGGCACCGATGCTGCACATGCTGTCCATATTGAGCTCAGGGTGTTCTGGAGTACAGTGTTGACATCTCCAGAGTTGTAGAACTCAAGCCAGTTTGGACGTTGCAGCTCGGTGCAGTAACAGTTCTAGTCTGCTTTATTCCAGTCAAAGTGAGCAGTTTGAAGATAGTTGTGGTTCTTGTTACTGCCCATGAGGGATAGATTGGCAATGATCATAGCATGATCAGAGTCACCTAAAGGTTCCTCAACAGTAACACTAATGACCGTTTCAGGAGTAGTGGTGAAGAGTAGGTCCAAAGTGTTGTCACCTTTTGTTGGGGAAGTGACTACTTGGGACCAATTCGAGTCCAGCACTAGCTCATGGAAGTCATTTGCACTTGGCGGCCAACGGAAGGTTTCCCAGTCAATCTCAGGGTGATTGAAGTCTCCTGCAATAAAAACATAAGTGGCTGTCTTCCTGGCAGCAGCTCTGAGGATATCACAAAGTTGAGTGTCCTGATGGTAATTTGGGGGACGGTAAATGACTCCAAGTAGCAGTGTTGACATGGTCATACGTATATCGCAGAAAAAAACTTCCTGCTGTGATTGGTTCAAATCAACACAAGGAATTGCCGACAAATTTGACCGAACGTAGACCATTACACCACCACCACAACGATTAATGCGGTCTTTATGAAACAGGTTGTAGCCAGTTATGCTGAAAACCACATCACAGAGTAAGGGATGTGCCCAAGTTTCTGTGACTGTAATGAAGTCAGGGTTGGTACTTTTGACGTAGGAGTAAAAAAGATGAATCTTATTGCATAGACTACGTGCATTCAAGGACAACAATTTGTACCTTGATTCCAGTATATGATTATGTGCAGGGGATGGCAGGTTGTTCTGATTTAGTTTCCCAGAGTTTTTTCAGTTTTTTATTGTCAGTTGTTGTGGGTACAGTGTTTTCAGACCAGCTGGTATCTTTTTTCCATGTTTCACCAGCCTTAACAAACTTCCATATCTGCCCATCATCACGTAGGCTAAAGCTTTCATGTTCTGCCGAGCTCGGTTTAAGGAAGCTGCAGTACGCAACTTTAGGCGGACATCAGGTGGAAGACCAGGGCGTGTTCGGAAAGCAATCCGACTTTCACGCCTAGCTTTATCAGAGGCTACAAGGTATGAACGTGCCTCAGTTGAGTTTGAGAAAGACAGTCTAATTAGCCTGGGTTTCGGGCCTGGTTGGCCAAGGCGTAGAGCACCTTTTGCGGGAGCACAGCCCAAGTTTTTGGATGAACTGGCAGCAAATGCCTGAAGATCAACTATGTCTTCTGGTACACCAATGGCAATCACTTTGTGTTTTGCAGATTCAGAGACATTCTCAATGAATCTAGGTTCAACATGAGGTACGCGGAGATTTTTTAACAAGGCACTCCAGTAAGATCCCTCATTGTGAGGTTCTACACGAACACTTGATTTTATTCCCGCTATTTCTTGGCTTAAAGCGGAAATCATTTGTGCATACACAAAAACAAAAACCTATTAATTTCATGAAAGCACAGACAGCTTATCATCATTGTTACTGTTCGAGGTTAGAGGATCACAGTCTTTCCAAGATCTGAGAACCATCAATGGCCATCAATGTTCCACTTACCGTTAGGCTTGCCAGATGTGCGGTATGTTACACGATGACAGCCATTGGCACCTCACCCTGCTAGAAGCAGCAACTGCTAAAGTCCCCTCTCAGCTGCGAAAACTTTTTGCTATTATGCTGCACAACTGCAATCTTGCCAACCCTCTCGCAATGTGGAACAACCACCACGAAAGTCTAGCTGAGGACATCCTCCACCGCACACACAGACACAATCCGAACGTAAAATACGATATCGTTTTCAATGAGGCGCTCATTTGTCTTGAAAACAGTGTCCTGGAGATTGGTGGTAGGCCTCTAAGTCACTACAGCTTACCTGCTCCTGACAGGAGTGTCCAGAGGTCAATGTCTACAGAACTTCTCCGTGAAACGAGCTACGAAATCAGTGATTCTCCCATGGTCAATTGAATGTAGGATGCTCTAGGGTGAGCTTGCCAAACAATCTCTTCATCTTTGCTCCGGAGGGCCGAACAAAAAATATTGTATACTCTGAGGCTTTAACAATGTAATCTAAATATTTTCTGTTACTTGGAATTTCGATTATGGTTGTACAGATTATTGTTTGTTAAAAAATTTGTTCTCTGTTCAGCCTTTATTGTTGTAACTATCAATTTTCTTTAACGGACTGGCTGCTGAACTGGGGAATCCTAAAAACTATTCAAACCCAACATCAGAGCACGTTACCCCCCCCCCCCCCCCCCCCACCTCACTGACTTGAGAGGGCATGCGGTATCTTTTCACTAGAGTGTAGGGGGCGGATTGCTGAAAAGATAATTTGCCGGTATACCTAGCCGGGCACCAGCCGGACGAGCCAGCTAGTATACAATAAAGAGACAAACACAGATATATACATGTGTGTTCAAATCACAAGGAACATAAACTGCCAGGGTGTAGAACATACTGGTTAAAGATAATACGGTTCATAAGACTCAATTAAAAGGATAAATTAAGATTTACAAACAGATTATGATAACTATCACACCCAGACAGCTTTGGGTAGAAATGTTTCGCAATTCAGTGGAGTGAGTTAAAAATCCAATGCTCTTCCGTGGTTGTTCGGATCAGTAATCACTTCACTACTAATTTCCTTAGAAGACTAAATAATTGTTTCTACTTTTGGCACAAGGCCAGCAATTACCCAGTGCATTACTGGTACTTTATTTTATCGACCCCGTAAGGATGAAAGGCAAAGTTAACCTCGGCGGGATTTGAACTCAGACTGTAAAGGGTGTGCGTGAACCATATTATCTTTAATGAGTATTTTCTACACCCTGGCAATTTATGTCAACTGTGATTTGGATGCATATGTTTATATATCTGTTTGTCTCTATTGTTTTATAAAGCTCAGAACATTTTTTTCTTGAGGTACTTTGATTATAAGGGACTAATGTGAGTTTTTAACTCGATATATACTTTTGATATATATATATATATATATATATATGGGATAACAAATTATCGTTATAGGTAATCCAGTTAGAGGTTGTAAGTACTCTGTATTGTGGATAGTTTTAATGTACGGCGTTGTTTGACTCAACAAGATGTTTCCATAGTTAGGTGGCGAGTTCCCGGGATTTCCTATGCAGGTTAATCTTGGAGTAATAATAGTGAAAGAGTGAAGAATAACATGGTCAACAGTACAAAAAACGTTTTATTTACAGTATTAACAATTGTTTCATTGATTAGGATGTCTAAAGATTGCTAATCATTTGAAGTTGTGTCACTCAATCTTAAATACAGTGTATGCTTAATCAAATCATCGGAATAACTGACAAAATTACACTCGATATTTGTATTTATATTACAGAGAATTCAAATAACAACATCAATAATAAGGAAATAAAAATAAAAATAAAAATAAAAATAAAAATAAAAATAAAAATAAAAATAAAAATAAAAATAAAAATAAAAATAAAAATAAAAATAATAAAAATAAAAATAAAAATAAAAATAATAAAAATAAAAATAAAAATAAAAATAAAAATAATAAAGAAGTTAGAATGAAGATGATAAAAAATAAGTAAAAAATATATACGTGAAAAAAATATATGAACATAATATGTTTGTTGAAAATAGTGGTAGTGGTGGTTAAAGTTATAGTGGTGTGTAAGTATGAAGATGTGATGAGGGTAGGAATATTATTAATAGGAAAATAAATATTAAATATATACACATGTATTGGTTAAATCACAGATGGTTAGAGTAGGAAGAAAGAATATAATGATAAATAACTTATAAAAGATAAATTAATAAATTAGAAGTTAGGTTAGAGGTTAAGAGATATAGGATAGGAGGTTTATGATGTTGATTTAGTGATTAGTTCATTTGTTGACAGTTAATAATAGTGAGTTGGTATGTAGTTATTATAGTAGACTCTGGGTGGTTCAGCTTGAATTATTGGATTGTTGGATCGAATCATGTTGTCGAAATTATCGGGAGCAAAGGCCTACAGAAAAGGAATGTCCCACTGAAGACTTTGCAATATGGAGCTGTTCTATATTTTAAAGTATGACAAAATGCTGCTTAACAGCAAAATAGAACAATCAATTTTCTGTAGGCACAAAGCAGCTACTAAATTTGCAAATTTCAAACCAACATGATTCGATCCAACAATCCCATAATTCAAGCTGAACCACCCAGAGTCTACTATAATAACTACATACCAACTCACTATTATTAACTGTCAACAGACCAACTAATCACTAAATCAACATCATAAACTTCCTATCCTATATCTCTTAACCTCTAACCTAACTTCTAATTTATTAATTTATCTTTTATAAGTTATTTATCATTATATTCTTTCTTCCTACTCTAACCATCTGTGATTTAACCAATACATATGTATATATTTAATATTTATTTTCCTATTAATAATATTCCTACTCTCATCACATCTTTATACTTACACACCACTATAACTTTAACCACCACACCACTATTTTCAACAATCATATTTTTTTCACGTATATATTTTTTACTTATTTTTTTATCATCTTCATTCTAACTTCTTTATTATTTTTATTTTTATTTTTATTTTTATTTCTTTATTATTGATGTTGTTATTTGAATTCTCCATAATATAAATACAAATATCGAGTGTAATTTTGTCAGTTATTCCGATAATTTGATTAGGCATACACTGTATTTAAGATTGAGTGACACAACTTCAAGTGATTAGCAATCTTTAGACATCCTAATCGATGAAACAGTTGTTAATACTGTAAATAAAACCCTTTTTGTACTGTTGACCATGTTATTCTTCACTCTTTCACTATATATATATATATATATATATATATATATATATATATATATATGTATGTATATATAGTGAAAGAGTGAAGAATAACATGGTCATGGTATACATACATTTATACATACATACATTCATACATAGATACATACACCTGTACACCTATATATGTTTAAAAGAATTATAAAATACTTACATTGTTCATCAACCAACCAGTAAAATAACCTTTATCAATATCATGTAGCATTATTTTTTTTACAGGATCAATATATTTAGTAGTAATTGTGAATTCACTCACGTCTCCTTTATTACATTTATTGTTACATGCTAGTTGTGTTGAATTAACATGTTTGTTATCACTAATTAATTCCAAAACGAATATGTTATTAGTACCAGAAAACATTTTTTTTGAAAAAGTGAATGTGACATTCCAGGTGTAATCTGAAAAACAGAACATCATGAAGAAGTATTTATTACAGTCAAGTTTTGCACTTATATACAGAAGAAACATCTAACAACATTCTATTACTTTTAATGTGGAACAGTAGAATCTATGAAAATTAATGATTGTATGTGTTGGTAAGTAGAAAGTACTAGAAGGTGAATGTGAAATAAATAACAAGGGAACATTTATGTGGTTACTTGATCTCCTTTATTTGCATTTGTTTTGTATTTTTTTATTTTCTATTACTTTATGTTTGTTTGTAGACCACAGTTCTGAGTGTCCCATTAACCTTATTCCTGGCATTACTTAATTATATACAGTCACCTGACTTAACTTGCCTCAAACAGGACAACCTATCTAACTCATGCTAGTGTGGAAAATGAACATTGATGATGATGATGATGATGTACATTTTCTTTTCATTATGATCTCAACTTCTACCTTCCACCTTCCACCCGGTTATCGTCATCACAGTATATGAGCAACCTTACATACTAAACCCGACAAATTCATACCGTTACACCCTGGCATGGTCAAAATCCTATATATACACAGGTCTGATGACTTGCACAAACAGAAAAGAACATGTTTTAATTCTGATCTCCACTGTGTATCATGAGCAAATTGAACCTAGGATTGTATCTGATTGTAATGGATTGAGACTCTGAGCTGGTCGATTGTGAACTATATGTTGTGTGTAATTATGAATAAAATCTGTTAAACTGAAATTTCTTAATATGAACACTCTGTATAGAACACAAATAACAAACAAATATTTGTGTTAATACACACTTTTAACACTGAATACCTAATTCATGTAAAAATACAGAGTGTACAAACAGGTGCCACCTATAGTCATACATTATTACTAATCAACTGGCTATACATACACACACATCATCATCATCATCATCACTGTTTAATGTCCATTTTTCCATGGGTTAGTCCTGTTGTGAGCAATGCCAGGTCAGGTGACCATGTCTTTATCATACAGAACTGATTCTAGCTTGGTTTCTACAGCTGGGTGCCCTTTCTAACACCAACCTCATTTACAGTGAGTACTGGGTGATTTTTGTCATGACACCTACACGACCACTTTACAGTGTGGGCTGGGTGCTTTTCATCATGTCACCCTTATAATTACTTTACAGTGTGGGCTGCAGGCTTCACTGGATGTATACTTCAGCCTGTCCTGTATGCTTCAGCCTTGTCTAGCACACACACACATATATATATATATATATACTAGCAGTAAAGCCCGGCGTTGCTCGGGGTCGCTCAGTAGCTGTGTTAAAGTTACAATGTTAAGTTTCTTTCTTGGCTTAAAAACTGTAGTGTCTACTGTGCAGACTTGCATGTGGTGTTTTTGATTAATATTCCCTCAACCAACAATATGCCTTATGAAGTTAAGAAAACATAACGATAACCCGAATGTTATAACAAAAGAGGATGCTGGGGATAGAAACTGCACTGGTTATTTATTAACAAAGATCGAAAATGTAAACACTGCAACGCAGAGAAAAACATTAGCGTAACCAAATTATCAGTTATGTCTGTCTGCACGCCTATATCACCTCTCTGCACGACTGTCTGTCTGCACGCCTATATCACCTCTCTGCACGACTGTCTGTCTGCACGCCTATATCACCTCTCTGCCCGACTGTCTGTCTGCACGCGTATATCACCTCTCTGCACGACTGTCTGTCTGCACGCCTAACGACGAAATATTTGCTTGTTTTACGTAGTCTTTAAATAGACTTGTTTTCAAGTAAAAATATTGTTTTAAAATGCTTTTAAATGGAAATGAAGCAAAACGGAAGCTTAGTGTTCGAACTGATGAATTTTGCAGGTCAATATTTTGCTGGCTCGACAACTGTTCGTTCGTGTATTGTGTTAATGTCATTTTAAACGCTGAGAAAGCCAGCGTAATTTTTTACGTAAGACGCTCAATGTAAACAGAACAAAGGGAAATAACTGATAACTTACGCTCAAAAATCGATACATTATATTCGATTTCATCACATAGGGTGGGTCAATTTGAAATATTTTTTTTCCGATGTCTTCGCTAGGGCTCAATGTACAAGTATAGCAATTTCGGTGCAATTCCGTGAGAGATTCTAAGAGGAGATGTGTGCCAAAAATCGATAGACAGACAGACAACCACAGTTTTATATATATAGATATGTTGATAGCTTCCAATACCTAGGTGATCAGATTAGTAAGGGAGGAGGGTGTTCCGAAGCCATAGTTTCCAGAATAAGGACGGGTTGGAAGAAGTTTAGGGAGCTGCTTCCTCCGTTGACAGAGAAGGGTTTCTCCCTACCAATGAAAGGCCGGTTAATTGATGCCTGTGTGAGATGCGCGATGCTGCATGCTAGTGAGACATGGGCAGCAACTGTGGAAGATATACAACAGGTAGAGAGAAATGAAGCAATCATGCTCCATTGGATGTACAATGTCAATGTGCATGAACAACCAGGCATAGACAAGTTGAGAGAAAAACTGTGTATAAGAGGGATAGGCTGTAGTGAGCAGGAGAGAAGACTGCATTGGTATGGACATGTGATGCGCATGGAGGATGACCACTGGGTAAAGAAGTGCCAAGAAATCCCAGTAGAAGGAAGACACAGTCGAGGAAGACCATGAAAAACATGGGTGGAGGTGGTGAGAACAGACCTCCGATCACTGAAGCTCACGGAGGAGATGACAAAGGACCGTGACAAATGGAGAGATGCTGTGCTTAATAAGACCCGTCCCACCCTTGCAAGCAAGGAAAAGTGGACGTAAAATGATGATGATGATGATATATATATATATTTATTAAAATAACAGATTAAAGTTTAAGCAAAGAATCGCTGCTTTCACCCTTAACGGGATCTTCTTTCTTATATATTTGATATATATTTATCCTTATCGAGCCGTCTTTGGATTTTAGTCTTCAAATTTATTATTATTACTATATATATATCATCATCATCATCATCGTTTAACGTCCATGTTCCACGCTTGCATGGGTTTGGACGGGAGTTTTTCCACTTGAGGCAAGAGTGGTTGTCTTGCTCGCATAGGACTGTCTGGCGGGTTTTCTACAGCTGGATGCCCTTCCTAACACCAACCACATTTACAATGTGGGACTGGGAGGTTTTTACCGTGTTGCTTACACGGCCACATTACAGCGTGGACTGTGTGTTTTTTGTCGTGACACCTACACGATCTCATTTGTTTCGGCCTGGATGTTGTGGCACCAACATAACTTTACATTGAAAGGGGCGGTGTGGATGGGGTGGGGGTGGTGGGACGGGGGTGTATTTTGTTAGAGATGCCGACTGACTGTAGTAGGTTTTACTTTGTATTTAGGTAAGGCGGGTCTTCTCTATTACTGAGTACCGCCAAAGGTCTCGGTCCAGTGACATTGTCTTGGAGAGGTGTAAGTGTGTGAGGTCGGAATTTATCAGCTTGTCCCAGGTTTTTCTGGGTCTGCCTACTCCGTGGCTACCATCTATCTTTATTGCCCTGCACTTTGTTATACAGCTGTCGTCTTTCATGCGCATCACGTGACCATACCAACGTAGCCTTCTCTTGAGTAAACAACATCTGATCTCTCTTATTTCTAATTTTTTCCTTAGTTCGTTTATGCTTTGCCGTTCACGTATATTACTATTATTACACATCCAGCGGAAAATGCAAGCTTCGTTCCTCTCTAGTCTGCGTATATCCTCTGCACACAATGCCCAGGTCTCACTGCCATGCAAAATTGCTGTTCGTATGCAGGCATCATACAACCTGCCTTTCATTTTTAGGGAGAACCCTTTAGCGGCTAATAGTGGTATAAGCTCTCTGAACTTTTTCCATCCAGTTCTGACTCTAGCTACTGTACTTTCAGAGCACCCTCCCCCACTGCTGATTTTGTCACCCAGGTAATGGAAGCTGTCCACTATTTCTATAGAACCCTCTGCGCAATTGAAAGAGCTAGTATTTTGTGGGCACTTGCTGCTACTTATTGCACCAGAGCACTGGCCACATGTAAAATCTGTGTTCTTAGTTAGCTTACCTGTGATCCCACTACATCTTTTATGCACCCATACTTTGCATTTGGGACAAAAAATGGAGTTTCTACCTACGCCTTTCCTACACACTGAGCATGGCCATTTCCCGGAAGGGACCGGCGCCTTATTTTCTTTCCTACAAACTAGAACTTTAGTCTTAGCCAGGTTAATTTTAAGGCCTTTTGATTCTAGGCCGTGCTTCCATGTTTGGAATTTCTTCTCTAGCTCGGCCATTGATTCAGCTATGAGCGTTAGATCATCTGCATATAGGAGTTCCCATGGGCAGCCGGTCTTGAACTCCTCTGTTATAGCCTGAAGGGCAATAATAAATAGTAGGGGGCTAAGAACAGAGCCCTGATGGACACCAACTTTTATGCTAAACTCTTCACTATATTCGTTGTTAATTCTAACCTTGCTGACTGTTTCTTTATACATGGCTTGTATAGCTCTCACAAGCCATTCGTCAACACCTAGTTTTCTAAGAGCCCACCAGATAATGGAACGGGGGACTCTGTCGAAGGCTTTCTCCAAGTCGACAAAAGCTAAGTATAGGGGTTTTCTTTTAGCTAGGTACTTCTCCTGTAGTTGTCGTACAATGAAAAGAGCGTCTGTGGTACTTTTGCCTGACACAAACCCGAACTGCATTTCATCTAGATCAATTCTCTCTCTGATTAGTTGCGCTATTACTTTTTCCGTGACCTTCATGACATGGTCGATTAATTTAATGCCTCTATAGTTACTCCTATCTAGGGCGTCTCCTTTACCCTTGTAACAGTTAACGATGATGCTGCTACGCCAGTCCTTCGGAACAACCCCATTCTGTATGACTTGGTTTACTATCCGGGTGACCATGGTGTGTCCCACCGTTCCAGAGGCTTTCAGCATCTCAGCAACTATTTCCAAAGGCCTAGCCGCCTTACCCGTCTTCATATCTTTGATTGCCTTACTTATTATACTACCTTCGACTAACACTGCTGGTCCCTCTATTGGGTCGATGTGGGGGAGACTGTCTTTCTCCCATTTATTAGCCTTTCGTAGTGACACTTCCAAGCTACCTTCTTATCAGCGTCAGTGATGGCAAGTAAACCATCATCGTTAAGTACACACTACTCCCCGACTATATCACGGTTTTCCTTGACACATTGCCTAGCAAAACTGAACACCTCACATTTTTGGTCCTCGCGTTGTAGAACATGCTTGAACTTTCTTTCCTCTGCTTCCCTTCTTGCGAAGTACACTTGTCTACTAGCTTCCCTCCTGGCCACTTGATAGTCTTCTCTACTTCCCCCACCCCGCCATGCTTTCCAAGCCTGCTTTTTGGCCTTGATTGACCCCTCCACCTTACTGTTCCACCACCATGTTACTCTCCTCCTGCCTACAGGCCTCTCCAGCCACAGACTTCGTCTGCCGCCATCAGCAGGTTTGCTTTCAGGAATTCCCACTGTTCCTCTACCTTGTACGACTCTAATTGCTCTTCCTTACTGTCGAAAGCATCAAGTAATATGCTTTGAAATTTATTTCTGGCTGCGGGATCCTTTAGCTTCCATATTTTTCTCCTGAGGATAGTCCTCTTCTGCTGTCTAGTACGTCTCGTCCTGACTATGAGGTCGCTAATTATCAGTCTATGTTGGGAGGTGCATTCTTCATGGGGGAGGGATTTAGAGTTTACAACAGACACTCTGTCACGTCTTCTGGTAAGGATATAATCTACCTGGCTGGTATGTTCTCCTGATCTGTAGGTGATCAAGTGATTGTCTCGTTTTTTGATGTTTGTGTTACAGATAGTTAGGTTGTTTGCATCACAGAATTCCAGGATTCTGGAGCCTTCCTCGTTTCTAGTACCAAATCCATAGCCTCCGTGGATTCTGTCATAGCCGTCACAATGTTGTCCAACGCGACCATTTAGGTCGCCAGCAATAATTATATAGTCACTGTCGGTTATTTGGGAGGTAGTGAGCATCAGTGTCTCATAGAATCTGTCTTTTATAGCGCCAGGCAGTCCGGATTGGGGCTCGTATGCAGATATTACTGTCACAGTAGTTCTGTTTAGAACAAGTCTTATTTTAATTATTCTGTCATTCACTCTATTTACATCTATTATCTTATCCACCCATTTTTCTGCTAACATGATTCCTACCCCACCTATCCCATTGGCATTCCCCACCCAGAAAAGCTTATAGCAACATTTTTTACCCACAATGAATCTAGCAGACCCGCCCCTCCACCTGGTCTCTTGGATACAGCAAACATCAACCTCCTTACGTTCAAGCATTTCTACAACCTCGTTAGAGCGGCCTTTTAAGGTGCCAACGTTCATGGTACCAACTCTGAAGTTTTGGATTGTGTTTGGAAGATGGGGCGAGGGGAGGGGTGAGGGGAATGAGTTTGGGGTTATGTTGGCCATCCGCGGCCGAAACAAAGAGGAGGGGGGGGCGCCTTGCCCTTTCGTCCGGCAGCATGAGGTGAATTTGTCATTATCTTTGGCATTGTCATCGAGTGTCCAGATTCTTCAGACTCTCCAGAAATTCCTTAGTCCATCCATCATATCGAAAAGCAGCCAGTAGCCAATTTTATATATATATATATGTTCATGTGATGTTGACAGACAGAATGAGTACTCAATACCAAATTAGAGCTTAATAATATTCTATATTATGACTAAGTGATGAGTCTTGTTACTCTAGAATTTCATCTGTGTACTCACAGAATCACCAGACAAGACTTGTCTGGTGATTGTGGTGTACTCACAGAATCAACAGACAAGACTTCTCTGGTGATTGTGGTGTACTCACAGAATCACCAGACAAGACTTGCCTGGTGATTGTGGTGTACTTACAGAATCACCAGACAACACTTGTCTGGCGATTGTGGTGTACTCACAGAATCAACAGACAAGACTTGTTTGATGATTGTGGTGTACTCACAGAATCAACAGACAAGACTTGTCTGATGATTGTGGTGTACTCACAGAATCAACAGACAAGACTTGTCTGGCGATTGTGGTGTACTCACAGAATCAACAGACAAGACTTGTCTGGTGATTGTGGTGTACTCACAGAATCAACAGACAAGACTTGTCTGGCGATTGTGGTGTACTCACAGAATCAACAGACAAGACTTGTCTGGTGATTGTGGTGTACTCACAGAATCAACAGACAAGACTTGTCTGGTGATTGTGGTGTACTCACAGAATCAACAGACAAGACTTGTCTGGCGATTGTGGTGTACTCACAGAATCAACAGACAAGACTTGTCTGATGATTGTGGTGTACTCACAGAATCAACAGACAAGACTTGTCTGATGATTGTGGTGTACTCACAGAATCAACAGACAAGACTTGTCTGGTGATTGTGGTGTACTCACAGAATCAACAGACAAGACTTGTCTGGCGATTGTGGTGTATTCACAGAATCAACAGACAAGACTTGTCTGATGATTGTGGTGTACTCACAGAATCAACAGACAAGACTTGTCTGGTGATTGTGGTGTACTCACAGAATCAACAGACAAGACTTGTCTGATGATTGTGGTGTACTCACAGAATCAACAGACAAGACTTGTCTGATGATTGTGGTGTACTCACAGAATCAACAGACAAGACTTGTCTGGTGATTGTGGTGTACTCACAGAATCAACAGACAAGACTTGTCTGATGATTGTGGTGTACTCACAGAATCACCAGACAAGACTTGTCTGGTGATTGTGGTGTACTCACAGAATCAACAGACAAGACTTGTCTGGTGATTGTGGTGTACTCACAGAATCAATAGACAAGACTTGTCTGGTGATGGTGGTGTACTCACAGAATCACCAGACAAGTCTTGCCTGGTGATTATGGGTACTCACAGAATCACCAGACAAGACTTGTCTGGCGATTGTGGTGTACTCACAGAATCACCAGACAAGTCTTGCCTGGTGATTATGGGTACTCACAGAATCACCAGACAAGTCTTGCCTGGTGATTATGGGTACTCACAGAATCACCAGACAAGACTTGTCTGGCGATTGTGGTGTACTCACAGAATCAATAGACAAGACTTGTCTGGCGATTGTGGTGTACTCACAGAATCAATAGACAAGACTTGTCTGGCGATTGTGGTGTACTCACAGAAACACCAGACAAGACTTGTCTGGCGATTGTGGTGTACTCACAGAATCAACAGACAAGACTTGTCTGGCGATTGTGGTGTACTCACAGAATCAACAGACAAGACTTGTCTGGCGATTGTGGTGTACTTACAGAATCAATAGACAAGACTTGTCTGGCGATTGTGGTGTACTCACAGAATCAACAGACAAGACTTGTCTGGCGATTGTGGTGTACTCACAGAATCAATAGACAAGACTTGTCTGGCGATTGTGGTGTACTCACAGAATCAATAGACAAGACTTGTCTGGTGATTGGGGTGTACTTACAGAATCAACAGACAAGACTTGTCTGGCGATTGCGGTGTACTCACAGAATCAATAGACAAGACTTGTCTGGCGATTGTGGTGTACTCACAGAATCAACAGACAAGACTTGTCTGGCGATTGTGGTGTACTTACAGAATCAACAGACAAGACTTGTCTGGCGATTGTGGTGTACTCACAGAATCAACAGACAAGACTTGTCTGGCGATTGTGGTGTACTCACAGAATCACCAGACAAGTCTTGCCTGGTGATTATGGGTACTCACAGAATCACCAGACAAGACTTGTCTGGTGATTGTGGTGTACTCACAGAATCAACAGACAAGACTTGCCTGGTGATTATGGGTACTCACAGAATCACCAGACAAGACTTGTCTGGCGATTGTGGTGTACTCACAGAATCACCAGACAAGTCTTGCCTGGTGATTATGGGTACTCACAGAATCACCAGACAAGTCTTGCCTGGTGATTATGGGTACTCACAGAATCACCAGACAAGACTTGTCTGGCGATTGTGGTGTACTCACAGAATCAATAGACAAGACTTGTCTGGCGATTGTGGTGTACTCACAGAATCAATAGACAAGACTTGTCTGGCGATTGTGGTGTACTCACAGAAACACCAGACAAGACTTGTCTGGCGATTGTGGTGTACTCACAGAATCAACAGACAAGACTTGTCTGGCGATTGTGGTGTACTCACAGAATCAACAGACAAGACTTGTCTGGCGATTGTGGTGTACTTACAGAATCAATAGACAAGACTTGTCTGGCGATTGTGGTGTACTCACAGAATCAACAGACAAGACTTGTCTGGCGATTGTGGTGTACTCACAGAATCAACAGACAAGACTTGTCTGGTGATTGTGGTGTACTCACAGAATCAACAGACAAGACTTGTCTGGTGATTGTGGTGTACTCACAGAATCAACAGACAAGACTTGTCTGGCGATTGTGGTGTACTCACAGAATCAACAGACAAGACTTGTCTGATGATTGTGGTGTACTCACAGAATCAACAGACAAGACTTGTCTGATGATTGTGGTGTACTCACAGAATCAACAGACAAGACTTGTCTGGTGATTGTGGTGTACTCACAGAATCAACAGACAAGACTTGTCTGGCGATTGTGGTGTATTCACAGAATCAACAGACAAGACTTGTCTGATGATTGTGGTGTACTCACAGAATCAACAGACAAGACTTGTCTGGTGATTGTGGTGTACTCACAGAATCAACAGACAAGACTTGTCTGATGATTGTGGTGTACTCACAGAATCAACAGACAAGACTTGTCTGATGATTGTGGTGTACTCACAGAATCAACAGACAAGACTTGTCTGGTGATTGTGGTGTACTCACAGAATCAACAGACAAGACTTGTCTGATGATTGTGGTGTACTCACAGAATCACCAGACAAGACTTGTCTGGTGATTGTGGTGTACTCACAGAATCAACAGACAAGACTTGTCTGGTGATTGTGGTGTACTCACAGAATCAATAGACAAGACTTGTCTGGTGATGGTGGTGTACTCACAGAATCACCAGACAAGTCTTGCCTGGTGATTATGGGTACTCACAGAATCACCAGACAAGACTTGTCTGGCGATTGTGGTGTACTCACAGAATCACCAGACAAGTCTTGCCTGGTGATTATGGGTACTCACAGAATCACCAGACAAGTCTTGCCTGGTGATTATGGGTACTCACAGAATCACCAGACAAGACTTGTCTGGCGATTGTGGTGTACTCACAGAATCAATAGACAAGACTTGTCTGGCGATTGTGGTGTACTCACAGAATCAATAGACAAGACTTGTCTGGCGATTGTGGTGTACTCACAGAAACACCAGACAAGACTTGTCTGGCGATTGTGGTGTACTCACAGAATCAACAGACAAGACTTGTCTGGCGATTGTGGTGTACTCACAGAATCAACAGACAAGACTTGTCTGGCGATTGTGGTGTACTTACAGAATCAATAGACAAGACTTGTCTGGCGATTGTGGTGTACTCACAGAATCAACAGACAAGACTTGTCTGGCGATTGTGGTGTACTCACAGAATCAATAGACAAGACTTGTCTGGCGATTGTGGTGTACTCACAGAATCAATAGACAAGACTTGTCTGGTGATTGGGGTGTACTTACAGAATCAACAGACAAGACTTGTCTGGCGATTGCGGTGTACTCACAGAATCAATAGACAAGACTTGTCTGGCGATTGTGGTGTACTCACAGAATCAACAGACAAGACTTGTCTGGCGATTGTGGTGTACTTACAGAATCAACAGACAAGACTTGTCTGGCGATTGTGGTGTACTCACAGAATCAACAGACAAGACTTGTCTGGCGATTGTGGTGTACTCACAGAATCACCAGACAAGTCTTGCCTGGTGATTATGGGTACTCACAGAATCACCAGACAAGACTTGTCTGGTGATTGTGGTGTACTCACAGAATCAACAGACAAGACTTGTCTGGTGATTGTGGTGTACTCACAGAATCAACAGACAAGACTTGTCTGGCGATTGTGGTGTACTCACAGAATCAACAGACAAGACTTGTCTGGTGATTGTGGTGTACTCACAGAATCAACAGACAAGACTTGTCTGGCGATTGTGGTGTACTCACAGAATCAACAGACAAGACTTGTCTGGCGATTGTGGTGTACTCACAGAATCAATAGACAAGACTTGTCTGGTGATTGTGGTGTACTTACAGAATCAACAGACAAGACTTGTCTGGCGATTGTGGTGTACTCACAGAATCAATAGACAAGACTTGTCTGGCGATTGTGGTGTACTCACAGAATCAACAGACAAGACTTGTCTGGCGATTGTGGTGTACTCACAGAATCAATAGACAAGACTTGTCTGGCGATTGTGGTGTACTCACAGAATCAACAGACAAGACTTGTCTGGCGATTGTGGTGTACTTACAGAATCAACAGACAAGACTTGTCTGGCGATTGTGGTGTACTCACAGAATCAATAGACAAGACTTGTCTGGCGATTGTGGTGTACTCACAGAATCAACAGACAAGACTTGTCTGGCGATTGTGGTGTACTCACAGAATCACCAGACAAGACTTGTCTGGTGATTGTGGTGTACTCACAGAATCACCAGACAAGACTTGTCTGGTGATGGTGGTGTACTCACAGAATCACCAGACAAGACTTGTCTGGCGATTGTGGTGTACTCACAGAATCACCAGACAAGACTTGTCTGGTGATGGTGGTGTACTCACAGAATCAACAGACAAGACTTGTCTGGTGATTGTGGTGTACTCACAGAATCAACAGACAAGACTTGTCTGGCGATTGTGGTGTACTCACAGAATCAACAGACAAGACTTGTCTGGCGATTGTGGTGTACTTACAGAATCAATAGACAAGACTTGTCTGGCGATTGTGGTGTACTCACAGAATCAACAGACAAGACTTGTCTGGCGATTGTGGTGTACTCACAGAATCAATAGACAAGACTTGTCTGGCGATTGTGGTGTACTCACAGAATCAATAGACAAGACTTGTCTGGTGATTGGGGTGTACTTACAGAATCAACAGACAAGACTTGTCTGGCGATTGCGGTGTACTCACAGAATCAATAGACAAGACTTGTCTGGCGATTGTGGTGTACTCACAGAATCAACAGACAAGACTTGTCTGGCGATTGTGGTGTACTTACAGAATCAACAGACAAGACTTGTCTGGCGATTGTGGTGTACTCACAGAATCAACAGACAAGACTTGTCTGGCGATTGTGGTGTACTCACAGAATCACCAGACAAGTCTTGCCTGGTGATTATGGGTACTCACAGAATCACCAGACAAGACTTGTCTGGTGATTGTGGTGTACTCACAGAATCAACAGACAAGACTTGTCTGGTGATTGTGGTGTACTCACAGAATCAACAGACAAGACTTGTCTGGCGATTGTGGTGTACTCACAGAATCAACAGACAAGACTTGTCTGGTGATTGTGGTGTACTTACAGAATCAACAGACAAGACTTGTCTGGCGATTGTGGTGTACTCACAGAATCAACAGACAAGACTTGTCTGGCGATTGTGGTGTACTCACAGAATCAATAGACAAGACTTGTCTGGTGATTGTGGTGTACTTACAGAATCAACAGACAAGACTTGTCTGGCGATTGTGGTGTACTCACAGAATCAATAGACAAGACTTGTCTGGCGATTGTGGTGTACTCACAGAATCAACAGACAAGACTTGTCTGGCGATTGTGGTGTACTCACAGAATCAATAGACAAGACTTGTCTGGCGATTGTGGTGTACTCACAGAATCAACAGACAAGACTTGTCTGGCGATTGTGGTGTACTTACAGAATCAACAGACAAGACTTGTCTGGCGATTGTGGTGTACTCACAGAATCAAGAGACAAGACTTGTCTGGCGATTGTGGTGTACTCACAGAATCAACAGACAAGACTTGTCTGGCGATTGTGGTGTACTCACAGAATCAACAGACAAGACTTGTCTGGCGATTGTGGTGTACTCACAGAATCAACAGACAAGACTTGTCTGGCGATTGTGGTGTACTCACAGAATCAACAGACAAGACTTGTCTGGCGATTGTGGTGTACTCACAGAATCAATAGACAAGACTTGTCTGGTGATTGTGGTGTACTTACAGAATCAACAGACAAGACTTGTCTGGCGATTGTGGTGTACTCACAGAATCAATAGACAAGACTTGTCTGGCGATTGTGGTGTACTCACAGAATCAACAGACAAGACTTGTCTGGCGATTGTGGTGTACTCACAGAATCAATAGACAAGACTTGTCTGGCGATTGTGGTGTACTCACAGAATCAACAGACAAGACTTGTCTGGCGATTGTGGTGTACTTACAGAATCAACAGACAAGACTTGTCTGGCGATTGTGGTGTACTCACAGAATCAATAGACAAGACTTGTCTGGCGATTGTGGTGTACTCACAGAATCAACAGACAAGACTTGTCTGGCGATTGTGGTGTACTCACAGAATCACCAGACAAGACTTGTCTGGTGATTGTGGTGTACTCACAGAATCACCAGACAAGACTTGTCTGGTGATGGTGGTGTACTCACAGAATCACCAGACAAGACTTGTCTGGCGATTGTGGTGTACTCACAGAATCACCAGACAAGACTTGTCTGGTGATGGTGGTGTACTCACAGAATCAACAGACAAGACTTGTCTGGTGATTGTGGTGTACTCACAGAATCAACAGACAAGACTTGTCTGGCGATTGTGGTGTACTCACAGAATCAACAGACAAGACTTGTCTGGCGATTGTGGTGTACTTACAGAATCAATAGACAAGACTTGTCTGGCGATTGTGGTGTACTCACAGAATCAACAGACAAGACTTGTCTGGCGATTGTGGTGTACTCACAGAATCAATAGACAAGACTTGTCTGGCGATTGTGGTGTACTCACAGAATCAATAGACAAGACTTGTCTGGTGATTGGGGTGTACTTACAGAATCAACAGACAAGACTTGTCTGGCGATTGCGGTGTACTCACAGAATCAATAGACAAGACTTGTCTGGCGATTGTGGTGTACTCACAGAATCAACAGACAAGACTTGTCTGGCGATTGTGGTGTACTTACAGAATCAACAGACAAGACTTGTCTGGCGATTGTGGTGTACTCACAGAATCAACAGACAAGACTTGTCTGGCGATTGTGGTGTACTCACAGAATCACCAGACAAGTCTTGCCTGGTGATTATGGGTACTCACAGAATCACCAGACAAGACTTGTCTGGTGATTGTGGTGTACTCACAGAATCAACAGACAAGACTTGTCTGGTGATTGTGGTGTACTCACAGAATCAACAGACAAGACTTGTCTGGCGATTGTGGTGTACTCACAGAATCAACAGACAAGACTTGTCTGGTGATTGTGGTGTACTCACAGAATCAACAGACAAGACTTGTCTGGCGATTGTGGTGTACTCACAGAATCAACAGACAAGACTTGTCTGGCGATTGTGGTGTACTCACAGAATCAATAGACAAGACTTGTCTGGTGATTGTGGTGTACTTACAGAATCAACAGACAAGACTTGTCTGGCGATTGTGGTGTACTCACAGAATCAATAGACAAGACTTGTCTGGCGATTGTGGTGTACTCACAGAATCAACAGACAAGACTTGTCTGGCGATTGTGGTGTACTCACAGAATCAATAGACAAGACTTGTCTGGCGATTGTGGTGTACTCACAGAATCAACAGACAAGACTTGTCTGGCGATTGTGGTGTACTTACAGAATCAACAGACAAGACTTGTCTGGCGATTGTGGTGTACTCACAGAATCAATAGACAAGACTTGTCTGGCGATTGTGGTGTACTCACAGAATCAACAGACAAGACTTGTCTGGCGATTGTGGTGTACTCACAGAATCACCAGACAAGACTTGTCTGGTGATTGTGGTGTACTCACAGAATCACCAGACAAGACTTGTCTGGTGATGGTGGTGTACTCACAGAATCACCAGACAAGACTTGTCTGGCGATTGTGGTGTACTCACAGAATCACCAGACAAGACTTGTCTGGTGATGGTGGTGTACTCACAGAATCAACAGACAAGACTTGTCTGGTGATTGTGGTGTACTCACAGAATCAATAGACAAGACTTGTCTGGTGATGGTGGTGTACTCACAGAATCACCAGACAAGACTTGTCTGGCGATTGTGGTGTACTCACAGAATCACCAGACAAGACTTGTCTGGTGATGGTGGTGTACTCACAGAATCACCAGACAAGACTTGTCTGGCGATTGTGGTGTACTCACAGAATCACCAGACAAGACTTGTCTGGTGATTGTGGTGTACTCACAGAATCACCAGACAAGACTTGTCTGGCGATTGTGGTGTACTCACAGAATCACCAGACAAGACTTGTCTGATGATTGTGGTGTACTCACAGAATCAACAGACAAGACTTGTCTGATGATTGTGGTGTACTCACAGAATCAACAGACAAGACTTGTCTGGCGATTGTGGTGTACTCACAGAATCAATAGACAAGACTTGTCTGGCGATTGTGGTGTACTCACAGAATCAATAGACAAGACTTGTCTGGTGATTGGGGTGTACTTACAGAATCAACAGACAAGACTTGTCTGGCGATTGCGGTGTACTCACAGAATCAATAGACAAGACTTGTCTGGCGATTGTGGTGTACTCACAGAATCAACAGACAAGACTTGTCTGGCGATTGTGGTGTACTTACAGAATCAACAGACAAGACTTGTCTGGCGATTGTGGTGTACTCACAGAATCAACAGACAAGACTTGTCTGGCGATTGTGCTGTACTCACAGAATCACCAGACAAGTCTTGCCTGGTGATTATGGGTACTCACAGAATCACCAGACAAGACTTGTCTGGTGATTGTGGTGTACTCACAGAATCAACAGACAAGACTTGTCTGGTGATTGTGGTGTACTCACAGAATCAACAGACAAGACTTGTCTGGCGATTGTGGTGTACTCACAGAATCAACAGACAAGACTTGTCTGGTGATTGTGGTGTACTCACAGAATCAACAGACAAGACTTGTCTGGCGATTGTGGTGTACTCACAGAATCAACAGACAAGACTTGTCTGGCGATTGTGGTGTACTCACAGAATCAATAGACAAGACTTGTCTGGTGATTGTGGTGTACTTACAGAATCAACAGACAAGACTTGTCTGGCGATTGTGGTGTACTCACAGAATCAATAGACAAGACTTGTCTGGCGATTGTGGTGTACTCACAGAATCAACAGACAAGACTTGTCTGGCGATTGTGGTGTACTCACAGAATCAATAGACAAGACTTGTCTGGCGATTGTGGTGTACTCACAGAATCAACAGACAAGACTTGTCTGGCGATTGTGGTGTACTTACAGAATCAACAGACAAGACTTGTCTGGCGATTGTGGTGTACTCACAGAATCAATAGACAAGACTTGTCTGGCGATTGTGGTGTACTCACAGAATCAACAGACAAGACTTGTCTGGCGATTGTGGTGTACTCACAGAATCACCAGACAAGACTTGTCTGGTGATTGTGGTGTACTCACAGAATCACCAGACAAGACTTGTCTGGTGATGGTGGTGTACTCACAGAATCACCAGACAAGACTTGTCTGGCGATTGTGGTGTACTCACAGAATCACCAGACAAGACTTGTCTGGTGATGGTGGTGTACTCACAGAATCAACAGACAAGACTTGTCTGGTGATTGTGGTGTACTCACAGAATCAACAGACAAGACTTGTCTGGCGATTGTGGTGTACTCACAGAATCAACAGACAAGACTTGTCTGGCGATTGTGGTGTACTTACAGAATCAATAGACAAGACTTGTCTGGCGATTGTGGTGTACTCACAGAATCAACAGACAAGACTTGTCTGGCGATTGTGGTGTACTCACAGAATCAATAGACAAGACTTGTCTGGCGATTGTGGTGTACTCACAGAATCAATAGACAAGACTTGTCTGGTGATTGGGGTGTACTTACAAAATCAACAGACAAGACTTGTCTGGCGATTGCGGTGTACTCACAGAATCAATAGACAAGACTTGTCTGGCGATTGTGGTGTACTCACAGAATCAACAGACAAGACTTGTCTGGCGATTGTGGTGTACTTACAGAATCAACAGACAAGACTTGTCTGGCGATTGTGGTGTACTCACAGAATCAACAGACAAGACTTGTCTGGCGATTGTGGTGTACTCACAGAATCACCAGACAAGTCTTGCCTGGTGATTATGGGTACTCACAGAATCACCAGACAAGACTTGTCTGGTGATTGTGGTGTACTCACAGAATCAACAGACAAGACTTGTCTGGTGATTGTGGTGTACTCACAGAATCAACAGACAAGACTTGTCTGGCGATTGTGGTGTACTCACAGAATCAACAGACAAGACTTGTCTGGTGATTGTGGTGTACTCACAGAATCAACAGACAAGACTTGTCTGGCGATTGTGGTGTACTCACAGAATCAACAGACAAGACTTGTCTGGCGATTGTGGTGTACTCACAGAATCAATAGACAAGACTTGTCTGGTGATTGTGGTGTACTTACAGAATCAACAGACAAGACTTGTCTGGCGATTGTGGTGTACTCACAGAATCAATAGACAAGACTTGTCTGGCGATTGTGGTGTACTCACAGAATCAACAGACAAGACTTGTCTGGCGATTGTGGTGTACTCACAGAATCAATAGACAAGACTTGTCTGGCGATTGTGGTGTACTCACAGAATCAACAGACAAGACTTGTCTGGCGATTGTGGTGTACTTACAGAATCAACAGACAAGACTTGTCTGGCGATTGTGGTGTACTCACAGAATCAATAGACAAGACTTGTCTGGCGATTGTGGTGTACTCACAGAATCAACAGACAAGACTTGTCTGGCGATTGTGGTGTACTCACAGAATCACCAGACAAGACTTGTCTGGTGATTGTGGTGTACTCACAGAATCACCAGACAAGACTTGTCTGGTGATGGTGGTGTACTCACAGAATCACCAGACAAGACTTGTCTGGCGATTGTGGTGTACTCACAGAATCACCAGACAAGACTTGTCTGGTGATGGTGGTGTACTCACAGAATCAACAGACAAGACTTGTCTGGTGATTGTGGTGTACTCACAGAATCAATAGACAAGACTTGTCTGGTGATGGTGGTGTACTCACAGAATCACCAGACAAGACTTGTCTGGCGATTGTGGTGTACTCACAGAATCACCAGACAAGACTTGTCTGGTGATGGTGGTGTACTCACAGAATCACCAGACAAGACTTGTCTGGCGATTGTGGTGTACTCACAGAATCACCAGACAAGACTTGTCTGGTGATTGTGGTGTACTCACAGAATCACCAGACAAGACTTGTCTGGCGATTGTGGTGTACTCACAGAATCACCAGACAAGACTTGTCTGGTGATGGTGGTGTACTCACAGAATCACCAGACAAGACTTGTCTGGTGATGGTGGTGTACTCACAGAATCACCAGACAAGACTTGTCTTGTGATGGTGGTGTACTCACAGAATCACCAGACAAGACTTGCCTGGTGATTGTGGTGTACTCACAGAATCACCAGACAAGAATTGTCTGGTGATGGTGGTGTACTCACAGAATCACCAGACAAGACTTGTCTGGCGATGGTGGTGTACTCACAGAATCAACAGACAAAAACGATGATGATGATAAGGACCTTCAATATATGCAGTCTCAGGCAAGATGGTAATAGAATGATTTAGAAGACTAACACTGACATAGCAGGAAAAAGAATAATACTTATTAATTCTGTTCTAAGTTTGAAACATGAAGGTAAAAGAAATTTGTAATTCTAAGTGAGAATAGAAATTTCAAAATGAGTACATTTCACTTAAACAAAATTTAAATTTACTTAACTGAAATAGCCAAGGATAATATATATCTACATAGGGAAAATTCTGCAAGGAAGACTTTTTCAGTTTGAAAATACAATGATTTGATACAGAAAAAAAAAAAAAAAAAAAAAAAAAACCCCAATTCATTTTCTATCATAGTAAGACAAACTGTAATCATGAGTTCTTTCCCTTTTCAATAGAATTTATACTTTATTACCTAGTGTATAACGTCTGCAATTGTTTTCGTATTATATGATTGCACTTAATTAGTTAAACTGCTTATTCTCTAAATTGTTTCTTTTTTATTATTTAATTCTTAAATAAACAGTATTAATTGGACATGGAACAAAGCTGATATTAATGTACAACGTCCTTTGCAGTCAGCTTATATAACTGTGGATTGGACTACAACGACTTTACTCAAGCCACTTGCATTCATTTAAAGATTGCAAACAGAATATATTTAGACTATATACAGCCAGGAAAATGAAAAACAATACATAAAAGTGGTTGGCACAATGTCAATTTATATGGTGTGTGCTGGATTTTTGTTAGTGATGATGAGTTTTATTTGTTTGTGAAATTAGCACATAAGTGACTAAGTACTCCACAGACATGTATACATTTAACATAATTGTCAGGGAGATTCAGCATGACATAGTATGTAACAGGCTGGTCTTTTGAATTACAGAAACAACTCATTTTTTCCAGCTCAGTGGACGGGAGAAAGAGAATTAAAGTTTTTTACTGGCAGGGTGGGATTTACTTACATGTGGGCCCTATCCAAACTCATCAGTGGGCCTCTAAATTTATAGTAATGTTGGCATATTTCAGTATCTTATATATATATATATATATATATATATATATATATATATATATATATATTTTACTGTCATATTTTTGCATGTCCAAATGTCAACAAATACTACATAATATAATATATTAATGTAAGAAATACTTATTTCAACACAATGTAATACATCACTACTTTTATTCAAATTAGATACCTACTATGCCTATTGGTAAATCCTACCCCGTTTATTGAAGGACACACCATGTTATCTGATTTGGGAATCGAATTCATAACTTGATAATCATAAGCCAAACACATTAACTGCTAGGCCACATACCTTCACATACATATTTTTATGAAACAGTAAATAACAAGTCATCAACCACTTTGCAAAAGATGTGTATTTTCCTTACTGCTTAGCTGATTAATTAGGCCAGTTCACGTTGATGACATTACAAATGATCTTATGATATTTTATGATATTCTATTCTCACTTTCAAATGTTAAAAGAAGGAGGTTTACAAGCTTGGCTAGGAAATAAGTTGTCCTTCTTGCACTTGTGGTACAAGCAGGCATGAAGAATTGCAGCAGAGACAAGTGAAGGCGTTGAAAGTTAAGACATGGGAAGACTTTGGGTTTAAGCTGGAATCTGACTTCAGATCAGCAAATAAAGTGTTCTGGCAGATCATCTGCCGACTTCATAATGAGAAGCCCTCCTCCACACCTGTTAGCAAGAACACATCTGGAGTTCTCTCTTCAGAGAGGTGCATCCTCATGAGGTGAGGAGAATATTTTGCTGATCTCCTAAAACCGATCACAAAAGCATTTTCTGATGTACATGAGGTACATCTAGGAGCGGTGACTAATCTCTCAGAGGTTGAGGTCACAAGAGCAGTTAAAGAGCTCAAATGTGACAAGGCCGCTGTGGAAGATGAAATCTGGCTCGAGATGTTAAGAGTCTTACATAGAGAAGGTATTCTCTGGCTAACTCATGTGTTTTGGGTGGCCCGAATCTCTGGAAGAGCACCTAAGCAATGGCAATTTGGAGTGATAATCCCAGTTTTCAAAAAGGGAGACAAGAGAGATTGTTCCAATTATAGAGAGATCTCCTTGTTAAGCCTCCGTGGTAAAGTCTATGCTAATTGTCTGTGACAAAATGCAGGGAGATTGTCGAGTCCAAGCTAGCTGATGAACAGTGCGGTTTTTGCCCTGGATGCTGCGCAGCAGACTAAATATTCACACTGCTGTAGGTCTTTGAGAAATTATGGGAGTATTGTCAAGAGGTATATTCTTGTTTTGTTCATCTTGAAAAGGCATATGACTGTGTTCCTCAGGACTTGCAGCGGAAGGTTCTGCAGGAGTATGGAATCGATGGTCAGCTTCTTGCTGCCCTGATGTATTGATGCGAATTGCCGAGTATCTGTGTTTGGATAAATGGTGCTAAATTGAAAACATTCAATGTGGGAGTTGCACTCTGCTAAACTGGTATAAAATCAGTTGGCTGGAATTGACTTGACAGAAGGTGATCTCTGACTTTCACGCGATAGGCTAGATGTCGAGTGCTACATGGCTGGAATGAAAATCAGTGCTGTGAAACTGAGACACTCATCCTCTCAAAGAAGCCTGTGCAGGGTACTCTACATGTTAATGGAGTTCCACTGAAGCAAGGGAGAAGTTCAAGTATCTCGGGGCCATGTTCATAAGTAATCGAAGACAGGAGGCTGAATTAAGTGCAATAATTGCAAGAACTGGTACCATAATACACCAGCTTTAACATTCGGTAATCAGAAGAAAGGAAGTAGGTGTAAAAGCCAAACTCACTATCTTCAATTTGGCATTTATGCGAACCCTTACCTATGATCATTAATCTTGGGTAATGACCAAAAGAATATGATCGCAAATACAAGTGGCTGAAATGGGGTCCCTCCGAAGGGTCTTTGGAGAAACATTACTCAATAGAGTGCATAGCTCAGAGATCAGAGAGTCATTCCTGGTAGAGCCGCTACTTCTCCGAATTGAGAGATCACAGCTCCAATACTATGGGCATATGGCTAGAATGTCTCAAGAAAGAATAGCTGGACAGATTTTATGGGCAAAACCAGCTAGCAGGAGACCCAATTGTAGACCCTGAACAAGATGGTTGGATAACAATTGGAGACATTTTCTTCTTATAGGACTCACTGGAAGGAGTGTTTGAGGACTCTTCCTGCATAACCCTCGCAAGAAGAAGAAGAAGAAGAAGAAGAAGAAGAAGAAGAAGCCATTAACCTCACTTTCAAAATGGCAAAGGTATCACTTGAAAGTGATGTGCTCACTTAGAATTACAAATTGCTAGCAGAATGCAAGCATTCTACAAAGACATATTAGTATTATCCCATACCTGTTTTGTTTGGTTGTTCCTTGTCAGTCAAGCCTAAAGGATTATAGAAAATCATTATCAGAAGTTAAAGAAGAACATAAAATCATTGGAGGAAAATCTGCATATCAACCCTTTTACATTTACATTACACTATATATACTATTATGTTTTCAATGTAAAGGCTTTATCTCACATAATATCGAATCTATGAGATTTTGATATTATTTATATTTTGAGAACAATACCTTAACATCAGTATGAGTGGCCTGTTACTGCCAGTTTGAACAGAAAGAGGTGAGAGAATTCTGGCCAGATACAGCTGGTTTAAATGCTAAAGGATTAATCCAAAGATTTTCTGAATATTACCTATCATATCAATAGTTGTTATTAACTGTAGTATAATCGAGATATTTCGAGATGTAGGGACACCATATTGACATACAGTGTTTCTAGGGCATTTTTAAACCTGGCGCTGCCTATCTCTCTCTAGGTTTGAATACAGCAGATTTCTTCTAGAGAAGGATAGTGAGAGAGAGAGAGAGGGAGAAAGAGAGAGAGCGAGAGAGAGAGAGAGAGAGAGAGAGAGAGAGAGAGAGAGAGAGAGAGAGAGAGAGAGAGAGAGAGAGAGAGAGAGAGAGAGAGAGAGAGAGAGAGAGAGAGAGAGGGGGGGGGGGAATTGAACCCTGTACTTCACTTGTTTTTTTTTAATCGACCTTGAATGGATGAAAGACAAAGTTGACTTCGGCGGAGAGCAGGGAGCTGAAACGAATACTGCAAAGCATTCTATCCCATGTTCTAACGACTGCCTAAGGTAATAACAATTGATGAATTAATATTTTTAGGGGTTATGTTAAGTAAAATACTGCCAAATCTTGTATATTTCACAACAGTCTCTGCAAACCCAATTTCATTTGAATCTATTATGTCATTTCTTCTTTCTTACAATTTTCTCACAGGCTGCTCAATGAGGTGAAGTATTTCTAGTTAATACATACATAAACACATTAAAGTTGGTTTACTATCTGTGATACAGTAAAGGTGGTGTACTATCTGTAGTACACTAACAGAAAATTTAGCTGCTATTTCTAGCAGGTCAAGTAACCACAGAGAGGTTTCTTTACTGTGAACCTATTCAAATATGTTGTCTGAACATTTGTGTAGTTAACCATGAAATAACAGTGTAGTGAACCATGAGATGTGTGAGATGACAGTGGAGTGAACCATGAGATGTGTGAGATGACAGTGGAGTGAACCATGGGATGTGTGAGATGACAGTGTAGTGAACCATGGGATGTGTGAGATGACAGTGGAGTGAACCATGGGATGTGTGAGATGACAGTGGAGTGAACCATGGGATGTGTGAGATGACAGTGGAGTGAACCATGAGATGTGTGAGATGACAGTGTAGTGAACCATGAGATGTGTGAGATGAGAGTGTAGTGAACCATGAGATGTGTGAGATGACAGTGTAGTGAACCATGAGATGTGTGAGATGACAGTGGAGTGAACCATGAGATGTGTGAGATGAGAGTGTAGTGAACCATGAGATGTGTGAGATGACAGTGGAGTGAACCATGGGATGTGTGAGATGACAGTGTAGTGAACCATGAGATGTGTGAGATGACAGTGGAGTGAACCATGAGATGTGCGAGATGACAGTGTAGTGAACCATGAGATGTGCGAGATGACAGTGGAGTGAACCATGAGATGTGTGAGATGACAGTGTAGTGAACCATGAGATGTGTGAAATGACAGTGGAGTGAACCATGAAATGTGTGAGATGACAGTGTAGTGAACCATGAGATGTGCGAGATGACAGTGTAGTGAACCATGGGATGTGTGAGATGACAGTGTAGTGAACCATGAGATGTGTGAGATGACAGTGGAGTGAACCATGAGATGTGTGAGATGACAGTGGAGTGAACCATGAGATGTGTGAGATGACAGTGTAGTGAACCATGGGATGTGTGAGATGACAGTGTAGTGAACCATGAGATGTGTGAGATGACAGTGGAGTGAACCATGAGATGTGTGAGATGACAGTGGAGTGAACCATGAGATGTGTGAGATGACAGTGTAGTGAACCATGGGATGTGTGAGATGACAGTGTAGTGAACCATGAGATGTGTGAGATGACAGTGTAGTGAACCATGAGATGTGTGAGATGACAGTGGAGTGAACCATGAGATGTGCGAGATGACAGTGTAGTGAACCATGAGATGTGTGAGATGACAGTGTAGTGAACCATGAGATGTGTGAGATGACAGTGTAGTGAACCATGGGATGTGTGAAATGACAGTGTAGTGAACCATGAGATGTGTGAGATGACAGTGTAGTGAACCATGAGATGTGTGAGATGACAGTGTAGTGAACCATGGGATGTGTGAGATGACAGTGTAGTGAACCATGAGATGTGTGAGATGACAGAGTAGTGAACCATGGGATGTGTGAAATGACAGTGTAGTGAACCATGGGATGTGTGAGATGACAGTGTAGTGAACCATGGGATGTGTGAGATGACAGTGTAGTGAACCATGAGATGTGTGAGATGACAGTGTAGTGAACCATGAGATGTGTGAGATGACAGTGTAGTGAACCATGAGATGTGTGAGATGACAGTGGAGTGAACCATGGGATGTGTGAGATGACAGTGGAGTGAACCATGATATGTGTGAGATTACAGTGGAGTGAACCATGAGATGTGTGAGATGACAGTGGAGTGAACCATGGGATGTGTGAAATGACAGTCTAGTGAACCATGAGATGTGTGAGATGACAGTGTAGTGAACCATGAGATGTGTGAGATGACAGTGTAGTGAACCATGAGATGTGTGAGATGACAGTGTAGTGAACCATGAGATGTGTGAGATGACAGTGTAGTGAACCATGGGATGTGTGAGATGACAGTGGAGTGAACCATGGGATGTGTGAGATGACAGTGGAGTGAACCATGGGATGTGTGAGATGACAGTGGAGTGAACCATGAGATGTGTGAGATGACAGTGGAGTGAACCATGAGATGTGCGAGATGACAGTGTAGTGAACCATGAGATGTGTGAGATGACAGTCTAGTGAACCATGAGATGTGTGAGATGACAGTGTAGTGAACCATGGGATGTGTGAAATGACAGTCTAGTGAACCATGAGATGTGTGAGATGACAGTGTAGTGAACCATGAGATGTGTGAGATGACAGTGTAGTGAACCATGAGATGTGTGAGATGACAGTGTAGTGAACCATGGGATGTGTGAGATGACAGTGGAGTGAACCATGAGATGTGTGAGATGAGAGTGTAGTGAACCATGAGATGTGTGAGATGAGAGTGTAGTGAACCATGAGATGTGTGAGATGAGAGTGTAGTGAACCATGGGATGTGTGAGATGACAGTGGAGTGAACCATGAGATGTGTGAGATGACAGTGTAGTGAACCATGAGATGTGTGAGATGATAGTGTAGTGAACCATGAGATGTGTGAGATGACAGTGTAGTGAACCATGAGATGTGTGAGATGATAGTGTAGTGAACCATGGGATGTGTGAGATGAGAGTGTAGTGAACCATGAGATGTGTGAGATGACAGTGTAGTGAACCATGAGATGTGTGAGATGACAGTGTAGTGAACCATGGGATGTGTGAGATGACAGTGGAGTGAACCATGAGATGTGTGAGATGAGAGTGTAGTGAACCATGGGATGTGTGAGATGACAGTGGAGTGAACCATGAGATGTATGAGATGACAGTGGAGTGAACCATGAGATGTGTGAGATGACAGTGTAGTGAACCATGAGATGTGTGAGATGACAGTGGAGTGAACCATGAGATGTGTGAGATGACAGTGGAGTGAACCATGAGATGTGTGATATGACAGTGGAGTGAACCATGAGATGTGTGAGATGACAGTGGAGTGAACCATGAGATGTGTGAGATGACAGTGTAGTGAACCATGAGATGTGTGAGATGAGAGTGTAGTGAACCATGGGATGTGTGAGATGACAGTGGAGTGAACCATGAGATGTGTGAGATGACAGTGGAGTGAACCATGAGATGTGTGAGATGACAGTGTAGTGAACCATGAGATGTGTGATATAACCATGGAATACAAAGGAAACTGGGGTGTGATACTTATAACAGATATAAGGTAACACATATGAAGATTTGAACTGTGGGAAGAAAGGCAGAACCACATGAGGGAGAAAGTGATATCTTCTTCACCATAAAGAAAGGCAGAACCACATGAGTGAGAAAGTGATATCTTCTTCACCATAAAGAAAGGCAGAACCACATGTGGGAGAAAGTGATATCTTCTTCACCATAAAGAAAGGCAGAACCACATGTGGGAGAAAGTGATATCTTCTTCACCATAAAGAAAGGCAGAACCACATGAGGGAGAAAGTGATATCTTCTTCACCATAAAGAAAGGCAGAACCACATGAGGGAGAAAGTGATATCTTCTTCACCATAAAGAAAGGCAGAACCACATGAGTGAGAAAGTGATATCTTCTTCACCATAAAGAAAGGCAGAACCACATGAGGGAGAAAGTGATATCTTCTTCACCATAAAGAAAGGCAGAACCACATGAGGGAGAAAGTGATATCTTCTTCACCATAAAGAAAGGCAGAACCACATGTGGGAGAAAGTGATATCTTCTTCACCATAAAGAAAGGCAGAACCACATGAGTGAGAAAGTGATATCTTCTTCACCATAAAGAAAGGCAGAACCACATGAGGGAGAAAGTGATATCTTCTTCACCATAAAGAAAGGCAGAACCACATGAGGGAGAAAGTGATATCTTCTTCACCATAAAGAAAGGCAGAACCACATGAGGGAGAAATTGATATCTTTTTCACCATAAAGAAACCTGTTGTTGAAGCTTGACTGTAGAATAAGATATACAACAGGGACTGCAATGCTTTACACATACAGCTGACAGTGATAAAGATATGTGACACGGGAATATAAGACTATATAAGACTATCTGCTGTAGGTGTATAAGACTACACATACAGCAGATAGTGTTGTAGCAGTAGCCTCCCTTGTTGTGACTCACAACCCCAATAGATTAACAACATCTAGACGGGAAGTAGAACCCTTTCTGTAACTTCCGGTCAGAACCCTATAAAACTAATAACTTTAAGTTCTCACCCCCTCATTAGCCCTACCGGCGCCTGGCCTTCGCCAGGCGTCTTCTGCCAGCCGCGTTTGCCTGGCAATCAAAACGGTAACTACTAACTTTGCTTCATTCTTTCATCTATTTCTTTGACATGTCAACTATACTGTTAAATTGTTGATTAAATATTATACACACAAACCATGTCTCCTTGTTACATTCATACATTGCACGAGTACTCCGCTATATTGGTAACCCTGACGTGATACGAACACGCAGCCGTTCATCGCTATAAGTGGTCACCCCGAAAAAATAAAAAATAGCAGAATCTGGTGTTGTGTGAGTAACATTATGAATACACAACAAATTTATTGACAAACTATGAAAATACTCAGTCAAAGAAACGAACACACCACGCACATGTGAAATTCGCGTTCAGACAGACTTTTTCTCTCACGCATCAACTAACTGTCGCATTTCACGATATATATATATATATGTTTCTCGTTTCTTACAACGAACACTTCCAAAATAACAACAAAAAAAGAAATTTGATATTTTTTTAAAAACATTTCAACAAGAACATTTATTTTCGAAGAACCATTGTTTATTTTTTTTTCATCGTTTTCTTCATCGTTCAAGTTATTTTTTTTTTTTCCCCAAAAGTTCACACCAATAATTATGCTAAGTGAAGCCTTTCTTTTTCATCATTGTCACTTTCACACTTGCACTATCATTTTCTCGCGCGTTAGAAATATATTTTTTTTTAACCTAACTTAACCTTGTATTGGCACGTGTAGGCAGCTCAAATTCTCGACTCACAGAGATATCTCGACTCACAGAGATAGCCGCACGCCAGAGATAACGTTTCTCGCCAAGGATTCTTCAGCCTTAAGCTATATTCTCCTATTTGCCGGTTTAAAAATTTACCACGTAAATTTGCCGTTGAAAACTGCGCATTTATTCAGAATGCTTATTTCTTTGGTCGCTGGCCTCTTGACCCTTCCAGGTCAACGCATTCTCAACATCGACCATCAACTTCGGCTGTTATTTCTAGCACTTTGCGCAACTCATTTTTTTCCGAAAAATCTTTTTTTTTACTGTGAATTTAAACACCGAATACGCTCACTCAGCGAGACAACAACAACAGCAACAGCAACACAGCTTCATCAACAACCAAAACCAGCAGAACAAGCCAGAGAATTTATTTTTGCAGCTCTCTTCCTGTGAGAAAATCCATTCGGAGGTTGGAAATTTCACGATATACCACAGAACAGAAACCACCTGCATTCATTCTCTGGAACACACTTTCTTTCCTGCTGTCATGTGATTGCACACCTGTGAACTATATTTTGTACATTTGAACTTTGAGCTCTTCTCTTACCTTATTACATTGTATCTTTGGGTGATGGATAGATAGATGTCCAGTCGTTCTCTGGCCAAGAGCGGTTGGCTACCTTGATATCTATCATTGATTTTTGCAAACATTCTTTTGTCGTAATTTTCAGGCCTGTTACAACATTCTCGCCAACTTGCTACATATTTCATTCGATTTTTATATTCTAAAATTCTGGCGGGAGGTTATGTAGCAGTAGCCCCCCTTGTTGTGACTCACAACCCCAATAGATTAACAACATCTAGACGGGAAGTAGAACCCTTTCTGTAACTTCCGGTCAGAACCCTATAAAACTAATAACTTTAAGTTCTCACCCTCTCATTAGCCCTACCGGCGCCTGGCCTTCGCCAGGCGATTTCTGCCAGCCGCGTTTGCCTGGCAATCAAAACAGTAACTACTAACTTTGCTTCATTCTTTCATCTATTTCTTTGACATGTCAACTATACTGTTGAATTGTTGATTAAATATTATACACACAAACCATGTCTCCTTGTTACATTCATACAACCCAGTATCTTCGCTATAGTGTCAAAAACTGTGACGAAGATCTGTGACACAGGAATATATGACTGTACACATACAGTATACAGTGTCAAAAACTGTAATAAGAATTGCAACTAAACAATATACAATTACATAGGCTGTGCACAAGAATTGCAACCATGAAATATTAAATTACAAAACCACAGGAGGCAGTGTTAAATAAGTGTAGCAAGATTACACACACAGAGATCGCAGTGTTAATTAAGTGAATCAAGATTACACAAACAGAGGAGGCAACGTTAATTAAGTGAATCAAAATTACACACACAGAGGAGGCAGTGTTAAATAAGTGTAGCAAGATTACACATACATTGGAGGCAGTGTTAAAATGGTGTAACAAGATTACACACACACTGGAGGCAGTGTTAAATTGGTGTAGCAAGATTACATGCACAGAGGAGGCAGTGTTAAATAAGTGTAACAAGATTACATACACACTGAAGGCAGTGTTGAATAAGTGTAACAAAAGTAAAAACTACAGAAGGCAGTGTTAATTAAGTGTAGCAAGATTATACAACCACAGATGGCAGTGTTAAATTGGTGTAGCAAGATTACACACACACTGGAGGCAGTATTAAATAAGTGTAGCAAGATTAAACACACACTGGAGGCAGTATTAAATAAGTGTAGCAAGATTAAACACACACTGGAGGTAGTGTTAATAAGTGTAGCAAGATTACAGATACATTGGAGACAGTGTTAAATTGGTGTAGCAAGATTACAGATACATTGGAGACAGTGTTAAATTGGTGTAGCAAGATTACACACCCAGAGGAGGTAGTGTTAAGTGAATCAAGATTACATACACAGATGAGGCAGTGTTAAATTAGTGTAGCAAGATTACACACACACAGATGGCAGTGTTGAATAAGTGTAGCAAGATTACACACACACACCGAAAGCAGTGTTAAATAAGTGTAACCAGGATTGCAATTGTAAAACCATTTCAAATTATGTAAAAAAGTACTGATAATGAAACCGAAATATAACATTATAATATAATGATCAAATGAATCACTGTTTGTATTCTGATGAGATGAAATATATTATTTAAAGAATTTGGAAAATAAATTATTTACTTACTGTAAACTATCTTCAGGAAAAAAGATAGAAATATAATGTACTTCATAATCTGAAAATAAACAAGTTATTTGAATGAGAATTTGAAAATAGAGGGTATGTAGACTTGTACATTATTCTATGTATTATACATGTAGCTTTGATGAGTTGTAGTGCACCTGAGCACTGTATACAATAATTTTCATTATTTTTATTATATTGTAGTCTATGGTATCCTATACCTAAAACAAATGATAGTACAGTCACATCTGGAATGCCTAAATGTACTAAACAGCAACCACTAAGCTGATTAATAACTTTGTGGGTGTTTCCCAAGTCAGTTTCCAGACGTCAGAGCTTTAATGTATCCATGTCCAGGGTAGCAAGGTGTTCAGAGTATGGTAGATGCCTAATGGAGGGAATTCACTTGGTTGCTCATCTCTGAACAGTTTCCAGGAGGTCAATATTCTGAACAAGATAGGGGTTCCAGACTGGTGATGCAAATTCTAAGTGTGGCCACACCATAGCCACGTACAGCTTTAAATAGATAGCTGGAAAGCGGCTGACAAAGGTCTTGCTGAGTGATGCCAAGACACCCTTGGCTTTCTTGACAAGAGAAAAACAAAGAAAAGAAGTATAGAGAATAGAGAGGGAGAGAGAGAAAAAGAGAGAGAAAAAAGAGGGAGACAGAGGACCATCGACAAATAACAGTAGTAAATTGTGTTAAACTAAAAATATTCAGAACTTACCATTTAATAAAAATTAGTATTTCCACAAATATCAAAAATGATATAGTATTAGACTAAATATTTTTTTAGAATAGTTTTGTTCTTTTAAATACTGATTTCAAATTCCACTAGGATCACCTTGCTTGTTATACCTTCAAAGCTTTGATAAAGTAATTTTAATTAATATGCTGGAGTTGACTTATAGGGCAGGTTATACATCTACTTTCATCTTATAACTACAACATTTGGGCTTGTAAAATATCACGTGTTTCCTCAATAAAACTGTGTAAGTATGTGTATAAGCACACATATATAGACACAATGCACACACCTTATTTTATTTTTCATTCTAGGAGCTTATAAATGCATATGCATGTATGTATATATATATATGTGTGTGTATGTGTGTGGGTGTGTACGTATCCTGGGTTCAATTGGGGGTAACTACAGTAAGTATGGTACTCAATACATAGAGTACCTTAATATAGAAATGGCTTCTACAGGACTAAAACTGTTTCATTCATTGTATGTGAGTGGGTGTATGAGTGCATGTGTGTGTATATATATATATATATACACACACAGGCACTCATACACCCATACACGTATATATATATATATATATATATATATATATATATATATATATATATATATATATATATATATATATATAAATCAGGAAAGAAGGTTTACATGGTTTGCTATACAAAAAAGTTTTTAATCACATAGCTTACATTTGTTTCACTGAACTGGTCTGTCTAGAGATCGCTATCCGCCTAATTTTGCGTCACTCGATCGCCAATACAGAATTATAACCAGTCAGATCTTCGGAGCATGCGAGAATGAAGAAAATACACAGGCAAGAAAAGAAAAGAAAATATGGAGTAGTTATGGCATTCAATTAGAACAATAACAACAACAATTATTACAACAATGCTATCAATAAACTATTTAAGGAGACCCTGACATTACTTAGGTGGGGGGGGGGGGGTATATAATGTATCTAATGTTACGGCGTGAAAATCAGCTGTCATAAGGCAAAAAGTATCGTAGTGTGTATCAATTTTAAATTATAAAGATAAGCTAGTTTTTACAGTCCTTCTCTTCATCTTCAACAGTATACATGAGTGGGACCACTGTCAAAGCTCAATAGTTGTAGAGTTAATACAGAGGTTAACGAATTAATATACGCATATATCTACGCACACACACACACACACACACACACACACACACACACACACACACACATATATATATAAATATATATACACATATATGTGTACATAGACACATACATACACATCAATATACACTCGTACAAAAATATACATACATGCAAAGAGAAAAGCGTGCTAATTGTAGTTATGGCAAAAAGAAGGTAAAGTAACATTGTAGTAGTGAAATGAGAAAAACTAGGATCTAGGATCAAATGATTGCAGCAGCTGAGAAGGAGTAAGATTGTTGGTAGATGAGGTATTTACAGACAATTGTGTGGTATAGACTTGTGAAGGAAATAGTATACTTAATGAATATATTTCTGTGGGTAGTAGGTATCCTAATTTAAAGCTATGTTATGTTGGTTCGATTCACGGAGGTTTGAATCTTATGAATTTAGTGGCTATTCTATGTCTGCAGAAGATAGATCTTTCTAACTTATTATTAAGTAGCCTTTTAACATTTCTAAGGATATACAATAGCTCAAGGTCACACAGCCCGCAATAGGACATCCCTGTACTATAGGTTTTAGCAGCCGACAACTTCGACCAGTTGATAGTGTAGCTAGCGTTGCTGTCCTTCAATTCCCATATTTTTCTGGCGAGGGTGGTGGAACCCATAAGTGCTCGATTTTTCATTGAGTGCCTGTGCACATACCATCTTTTCTTAAAAGAACCCGCGGTGGATCCTATGGAATTCCTTATGTAGGTTGTGTGCTATGAATAGCCCCACGATAAATCCTATGTTTACCCGTGATGACAGTGCACATGTACACCAGGCTCGAATCGAGACATCTGTTCGCCAATGGGCACCTATCTGGTAGCTGACTGTTGCAGTTTGAGGCGCTATTTTGTGCAGCTTTTACATTCCTATTTAGTACCCTGTTATAAGTGGGTTGTGATATATGCCCCATGGGGTTTTGCTGCTGCGCGTTTGTATGCGCTTGTGGTTGTGATGTTGTGATGAGTTTGTGCTTATGTATAGGTGCAATTGATTTACTTGAGATATTTCTGTGGTTGATCTTGCGTATGTGTGATTCTATGTTAGCTGCTGTTGAGAAAGAGAGTTTTATAGTAGATCTATTGAGTATTTTGTGATATCTATGCGAGATAGGGAAGTGTTTATCTATTAGTTTAAAGAATGTAGAGGGCAGTCTAGTTTTTATAGAGGAGTTGAATATTGGGTTGAACCATAGGTATTTTCTTTGTCTGTTTCTTCTATTGTTTCTAGGGTTTACGTTATTAGTGTTTTGGCCGTTTACTCTAGGTGTTACATGTCTAACCCTATGTCTAGTCAAGCTATTCCTATTATTATGTGAGCGGTTGGAGTAGAAATTACTAGGATTGTTTATGTTGTCCTTATTCACTATATACTGTAGTTTATCTTTATGACCGGCCCTACTTAATGCTGCATTATAATAGTCAGCATGCTCGTTAAAGATTTCTAGGTTTGAGGATAGGCGGGATATTCGGAGGGATATACTACGTGCTATGGATTTAATTATGGATTTGGGGTGATTTGAGTTGTAACTAATGTAGGCAAGATTTTCATTATTTTTGTGGAAAGGTTCTATTAATCCAGTATTTAGATTTAGAGTTACATCTAGGAAATTTACCTTCTTATGGTTTAGTTCGTAGGTAATACTTAGGCCTAGTTTTTTGAAGAATATTCTAATATTTTTCCTTAGTCTTTCCATGCTCTGGTTGTTTAGGTTCCTAGCTATAAGTAACGTGTCGTCCCTATAAATTCCTCCTTGGAGGTTACTGAATTCCTTATGTAGGTTGTGTGCTATGAATAGCCCCACGATATCTGTAATTTGCGCAGAATCATTTGATCCCATTGTAATATCGAAGCTATTTATTCTATCCTTTCTTACCCAGTAGTTATTTTCAAATTTTACGATAGTCCTTCTAGCCGCTATTATTATTTCAATTTCATCATGGGTAAGATTAGAAGCTATGTGATTAAAAACTTTTTTGTATAGCAAACCATGTAAACCTTCTTTCCTGATTTAATATTACTCCAAGTGTTTACAACATAGGAATTACAGCATACCCGCAGCATCACTATGAAAACGCCTTGTTGAGTCAAACCAAGCCAAGCGTTAATATCATCCACTACCTGGAATACCATAACTGGACTTCACCTAAGTGGACTGCATTTAACTATTATTTGTTAATCCGTATATATATATATATATATATATATATATATATATATATATACGTACATACACACACATGCACTCATACACCCATACATGTATATATATACATACATACATATATATATATATGTATGTATGTATGTATATGAGTGTGTTGTATGAACCCTACAGTAACAAAATGCGGA
>OZ024742.1:45287133-45292133 GCA_964016885.1 Eledone cirrhosa | reverse complement strand
AAGTAGTAAATAAAGGATTATGAGTTCATGCAATTGACTTATGTTTCGTCACTATATATATATATATGTATATATATATATAATATGAAAACGCTTTAATAAAAAAAATATCAACTGTAATGTAGAACAGCATATATTTGAAAGTTTTCAGGGATTTGAATTACTGATTTTGGATCGGTAGCTTTAGCGTTGAAAAAATGAAATGTGCAGTGTAAACATTTTTTATTATTCCTCCGGGGATGAATCTTCTCTGCATTTTTCCATCTCTTTCTTTCTCTCTGGAAGAAATCAGCCGCAGTAAGACCTAAAAAAAAATGGTTAGATACACCATGACGCACCGTGCATCACGGTGGAGTTGAAAAGCAGACTCAGAACATGGCGTTGTGTGGGGGTGACTCGCAGCCCAATGTTCCAGGGGGAGCAAAAGAAGAAGAAGAAGAAGAAGAAGAAGAAGAAGAAGAAGAAGAAGAAGAAGAAGAAGTGAGCTGGAGTCCTATCAAATATGTAGGTTGTGTCTTAAATTGAAGGTTTAGTAGAAACAATTCATGTATAGTTTTGTACTTTTCTTTTTGTCATTCATATATAAACAAATCTACTATATAAATTGGAAGTGGTCGGACGTTGTATATGTAGGTGTAGTCGGATAAACGTCGAAACGGCTTGGTGGAATGCAGCGAAAATGTACACAGTTATGCAGAATGACCTGAGGAGGCGTTGGGTCGACTTTCAAACTACAATCTACAAAATCGATGAAACAGGAATTTCCCATTCAAATTGAACTGAGAGTAATCTGTGAACGCAGAAGTAATTATTTCGAGAAACGTTGCAACCGAACGAAAACAGGAAAACGATATTTTGGTTCGTGAAGGTGTTCCCTGGCAATAAACGGGAAAAAAGCGAGGATAATACGTCGTTATGTGGAGCGTGAAGAACAATTTCATGCAAAGACAAGACCAAGTTTATGGTATAAATGGAGTCGTTAGACTAATATTCTATTTAAAATAACAGAATGATTTCCAGCCCCTGAGTTTAAGAATGATGTAAATAAAATTGAAAACGAAAATGATAGAGGTTATTAAAATAGTAAAAGTAAATAGTGAAGATTTAGGCGAGTACATACGTATGCCCCGACGTACATACACATACACACGCACACACAAATACATACCCCCCCTACACACACACAAACACACACACACACACACACACGCACATACACGAACGCACGCGCGTATATATAAACCTTATGCATTTCTACAGTATTTTCACCAAACTTAAGACATAGGTTACTTATCTACTCCGGATGGTCATGGGCACTTTCATTTTTCCAGATATTGATTATATGGCTCCCCGGCAGATAACCACTTTAACCACTTCCTTGGAGTCGACTGAAGCACTGCAGTGCAATGCAACAAAACGTTATTTTCACAAAACTTGACACATGGGCTACGTTTGTCCTACAGATGAATGTGAACTCTCAGAATTGGCACATATTGGGTAGGGGACCCCTGGGGGCAGGAACCCCCTTTTGGAAAAAGCCGATGATTTTGTAAAAGTATAGTTTTCGAAGCAGCACTGAAGTATTGACATAAATGGTATACACAATTGCTATTTAATATCCGAGTAACGCCGAGTACCTCTGCTAGTATATATATATATATATATATATATATATATATATAGGAAAAAGTATGACCCCGACGGCAGAGCTCAAGCCGTTTCGACGGCTATTTCTGGACTAAATTAGAATTTTTAGCCTGGTGAATAAATAGCCGAACTTGTCAATGGGGTACTTCCTTATATATGAAGATTGTAGTTGTCAAGAGGATTGGTTAAAATTTGTTGTAAACACAAATAAGTCTATCATGGCATTTGGTGGGAGGTAGGGGTGGCTGAACTTGCCTGTAGAATAATAGTGGAGTGAGTGGAGCCGGTCGGTCAAGCGTTGAAAGTGATATGTATACAGCAGATTCTAAGGATAGTGTATGAAAAGGAGGAGGGAGGTTATAGAATAGGTAATTCGAATGAGAGTAGGAGACAATAAAAGATAATAGAAATTAAAAAAAATATATATAAAATTAGATAGTGAGAAATGAATAAAAAAAATCACATGAAGGAGCCGCTCATGCAATCAGGCAGTTCTTCAGCAGCTGCCCATTGGTACCGGCATCCAGAGACTCCAGGCACTTCATTGTCAAGCTTGACATGAGGAATGCCTTTAACTCTTTATGCCGGGGATGATCTGCTCGAGGCCTGCCTCAGCCGAACCCCCTCTGCCTACCCGCTGGCCTACCTGTCATATGGAGCCCCGAGCATGCTCCTAGCTGCTGATACGGTCATACCCTCGGCTACTGGGGTCCAACAGGGCGACCCGTTGGGACCTCTCCTGTTCGCCCTTGGTATTGACCACATCGCCCGGAGTATCACGGCCCCTCTCAACGTTTGGTATCTGGATGATGCTACGTTGGGCGGGCCCGTACGGACGGTCTGCCAAGACATTCAATCGGTGATTCCTGCCCTGGCGGCAATCGGCCTCCAGGTCAACTCGGCCAAGTCGGAGGTGGTGAACGTCAGCCTCGATGCTGCGAGCTTTGCAGCCTCCGTCTTGGACGTGCAGTCCATTCTCCGCCAGGTTCAGGTGACCCCCAAAGAGGATGTCCTCATCATCGGGTCACCGATCCACCCGCCGGCTATCCGCTCCACCATCAGGTCCAGGCTTCAACAGCTCCAGACTCTCACGAGCCGACTGGGCTTGATTGACGGCCACCCTGCTCTCTTTCTGCTGAGGAACTGCTTCGCCATGCCAAAGCTCCTCTATACACTCCACAGCGCTCCATGCTACAGCCAGATATCTCTCCTCGCTGACCTCGATACTTGTATCCGAGCAGCAGCCGAGGGGATATGCAACGTCAAGTTTGACGACATAGGGTGGCAACAGGCCACTTTACCGGTCAGGTATGTCGGCCTTGGCCTCCGGTCCCCGATCTCACTAGCTTTGCCGGCGTATCTTTCGTCGGTAATATCATGCCACGTCCTCGTCAGCAGGGTTCTTCAAAACACAACAGAACCCTCTGTGTTCAGAGAACGCGAGGCCGCCTGTGAGACGTGGGACCGGCTGGGACTTAGCCCAGTAGACGTCCCTCCTCCTTCTCCCCTTGTTGACGTCAAGTCCCCCCAACGCACTTGGGATGCCATCCAGTGCAGCCTGGCCTCAGACAGGCTCACGCGCTAGCTCGACCAGCACCGCCTTGCTTGTTTTCGTGCGGTCTCCAAACCCCACAGTGGTACCTGGCTCCATGCCCTGCCCTCCTTACCCACTGGCACGCAGCTAGACAACCATAGCCTGCGAATCGGCGTTTCCCTGAGGCTCGGCCTCCGGATCTGCCAGCCACACCAATGTCGCTGCGGTTCCACCGTGGACGCTTTCGGCCTCCACCCACTTTCCTGTCGCCACAGTGCAGGCCGCATTCCACGCCATGCTGCCCTCAACGAGGTCATTAAGCATGGCTTGGACGCTGCAGGCTTCCCTTCCCAGCTCGAGCCGGTGGGGCTGGATCGAGGGGGCGGCAAAAGGCCAGATGGCATGAACATCTTCCCGTTCCGCGGTGGCAAAGCCCTCGTCTGGGATGTCACTTGCACCGACACTTTCTGCAGCCGCAACCTGGTGCAGTCTGCGACTGACCCAGGTTCTGCTGCACGTAAGGCTGAGGGGGCCAAACTCCTTAAATTGCGGTCGTTCCCCTGGCAGTGGAGACTTCTGGTGTCCTCGGCCCCAGGGCTACCTCTTTACTCACCACTATAGGCGCTGAGCTGGTCAGCCTCAGGTGTGAACCCCACGAGTTGGAGTGGCTTTTCCAGCGCGTCTACCTTGCCGTCCTCCGGGGAAACGCCTTCTCCATTCTGTCCGCCGGGGCTGTTGGTGGGCCCCATCGCGTACCAATACATTAGTTAAATACCATTCTTTCATCTGATACAACACATGCTATCTTACTATTACAGGTTAATAAGTTGAGAATAGAAAAAAATTGTAGAAATGGAGTAGTAATAAAACTGAAACAAAATTAAAGGGGTCTAACACATCTGCTATAAGTAGTTAGTAAAACGTATTCGGCCAATTCTATCTTAAAATTACAGGGGTGGGGGAACTGATGCTACAAAGGCCCGATGGGCTGCATCGGGGTAGGCGAAAGGGGAAAAGCAGACGAGGAAGTGATAGGATGAGACAGGGGGAAGATGAAGGCATAGAGGAAAATAAAAGAGATACATCTACCTATGTAAGCTGGGGTATCTCCTAACTTATTCGGCAAGTGTGTGTGTGTAGGGGGGGGGGGGGTTATCAGCCATTGTCTACCCACCCGGTCGTTATGGGGTTTGAGGGCGAGGTAAGTCCTACGCAATCTGTGTTTGCATGCGGTTACCAAAGTTCGGCTATTTATTCACCAGGCTAAACATTCTAATTTAGTCCAGAAATAGCCGTCAAAACGGCTTGAGCTCTGCCGTCGGGGTCATACTTTTTCCTATTTCCCACTCTACTACCCTAAGTATTGAGTACTGTCGTGCGTTATGGTCGATCTGGTTCCTTATCACAATTCCTTTGTTATATATATATATATATATATATATATATATATATAGGTTATTATGTAAATAACTTGTGGTTACTAGTGGCGATGTTGGTCAAAGCACTTGATGCTGTTACAGGGTTTGTCACTCATTGGGTTATGTTCCAGGTTTAAGGCGGCTGTAGTTTGCAGAGTGTATATATAGAGCGTGCAACCCTGTAGTTAGTACTAACTGTAATTGTAGGAATAGGGTTGATTGCCCCCTATCCGGGAAATGCCTCTCTAGTAACATTGTCTACAAATGTAAGGTTGAAACACCCACGTCCCGTAGGGCCTACATAGGGTTAACCGCCAATAGATTCAAGCAGCGTCTTTACCTGCATACCCATTCTTTTCGTTACCCTCTAAGAAGGAATATGACGTCACTTTCAGCTTATA
>OZ024742.1:45274633-45282133 GCA_964016885.1 Eledone cirrhosa | reverse complement strand
ATATATATATATATATTTACACATTTTTGGATGACCATTGACTCTTATGAGTTCTTCCACCTTTTGTCATACATACATACATACATACATACATACATACATACATACATACATACATACATACATACATACATAAAAACAGATTGCTGACCTACGAAAAACCATAGGATATGTGACAATGCTCCTTACATACAAACAAACACAAAAAAACGTCACTCCTCACCAACAAAGTGAAAAATAAAATAGAGACGATGTTTGGTAACAGTAGAACCAGAACTCTTCAATATAATCTGATCACCCTCAAACAAGAATTGAGAGCTGTTAGCGAAAAACGCCGATACCTGAAGAAGGTAGATGAGAGAAAAGTGCTTAATAAAAGATTCAGACGAAATCAAACATCAGTCTATAGAGATATGAAGAACAAAATAATAAGTGTCACTGAGGCCCCATCCCAGAAGGACATAGATTCCTTTTGGAGCAAAATATGGGGTGAAAAGAAGAATTTCAACCAAGATGCAGTGTGGGTAAAAGAAATCCAACAGAACTATTGCTCCTACACTACAACAAAAACATACGAAATAAGTGAGGGTACCCTTGAGACTGTGATAGGAAAACTCCAAGATAAGAAAACACCAGGAAGAGACATAATTGTCGGCTACTGGTACAAAAAACTGATATTCTATCGGAGGTGTCTTACTGACCTCTACCAACAAGTTCTTAAGGGAGATACACTTATACCAGAATGGTTGACATTAGCACAAACATTACTGGTCCCCAAGAACAAAGACACCCACTTGGCAAAAAACTACCGACCCATTGCATGTCAGAACCTGATGTATAAGATGTATACAGCCTGCCTGAACCTATTCCTCCAAGATCACTGGGAAAATAATAACATCATCACAGATGAACAAGCAGCTGGAAAGAAAGGGGTTTGGGGACGTGCTGAACAACTCCTAATAAAAAAAAACTGCGATGTCGGAGGTGCGACAACTTAGGAGGAATATGGCTATAGTCTGGCTGGACTACAGGAAAGCTTTCGATTCTGTTCCCCACTCTTGGATGATAGAGGCCCTCCAACTTGCTAAAGTCCCAGACATTATTGTCAGAGCCACAGAGAGGCTGTCATCTTCTTGGGCTACTATCCTCAGGTTAAAGACAGAGAGGGAGGACTCTATTTTCACTGATAAAATAAAATATTGCAGGGATATATTTCAGAGGGAACAGTCTCTCTGTGATATTATTCATCTTGTCATTAAACCATTGTTCTTTCTGCTAAAGAAATGTGAGGGATACATCATTGGCTCACAGGAGGACAGAAATACGAACCTAACCCATAATTTCTTTGTGGACATTCTGAAACTCTATGCCAAGAACATGGATGGGATGAAGAAAAATCTTGACTTGGTTACAACGTTCTCAGAGGATATAGGAATGGAGCTGGGCCAAGATAAATGCTCATACATGACTGTAAAGCGGGGAAAAACAACAACCCAATCTAGCAACATTGTCATCAATGGCCTAACTGTTCACCGATATCTGATGAGGACTGCTACAGATACCTGGGGATAGATGAGAACATATACTATAATGGTATCTGTAATAAAGAACGCGTAACCAGGGAATACTACACCCGATTAAGAAAGATCTGGTCATCGGAATTCTCTGCGCAAAACAAAACAGTGGCTCACAATGTGTTTGCTGTGCCTGTCCTAACACCAACGTTTGGAATACTCAATTGGACGATAGACGAAATCCGAGCAGTTGATGTTGGAACTCGTAAAATACTGAACAACACCGGAAACTTCCACATCAACAGTGACATAGATCGCCTTTACTTGAAACGTAAGCAGGGAGGCAGAGGCCAAACATCAGTCCAGACAACATTTGAATGTCGCATCATATCTCTCCGACAACATCTACGAACCTCGAAGTGTAGGAGCCCGCTTCTCGAGCAAGTCTATCTGCATGAAACAGATAAGATCATGAGAGTTGGGAAGGAACTCCTCGAGAGATATTCCCTGTATGATAATCAAAAACTCACACCCAGGGAAGTCGCTCACCAGTATCGCAGTGAATCCATGGATGAAAAACTGCATGCCTATCAGCAAAATATCATGCATGGATATGTTGCCAGGAAGCTCCAGAGTGAGAGTAATATAGATAAGGAAAGTATTCTATCTTGGACTAACAACCGCTATATTGGCTCCCACTTTGAAGGATACACTTTTGCAACCCAAGAACAGGAGATTAACACGAAATACCTGATTCACAAAAGAGATAGGGATGCAGGCAAAACACCTAGATGTGATAACAAGTGCAGACTCTGCAGAACTAACATCGAGGATATCACCCATGTCATCAGCAGCTTTCCAAAGATGTCATCGAGGTACTATCTACCTATGAGGCATGATGTAGTGGCCAAAACACTGTACAATGCAGTTCGTAAAAAAGATAACCCCGATAATAAACACATTAAAAGCTACAGCAATGTGGAAGACATCCATGTACTTAATATGAAAGAGTACTGGTGGAATGTTCCAGTAAAAACCCCAATAAAATGCAGGCATAACAGACCAGATATTATGATATGGGACAGGTAGAAGAAAGCATGCACAGTAGTGGAAATTAGCTGCCCAGCAGATGCCAATATAATATCAAAGATTAGAGAAAAGGAGAATATTTATGCAGAACTGATGAGAAATCTGCAGATACTCCACCCTGATTACACCTTCAGATTTATGCCTGTGATTATTGGGGCACTGGGGTATGTTAGTAACTGCCTCAATACAAATCTTGAGAAGCTAGGCTTCACAGGAACAGAAAGAACACAACTAGTTAGGAAATTACAAGTACAATCCATTAATGGAACAGTAAAAATATGTAAAACATTCAAAAATTTTAATAACTGCATATACACATGTACAGATACAAAGCATATACACATGCACACATACAACTCAAAACATACACATCCACACATACAATAACATCCATATCTACACATGCATGCATACATACATATCTACCTAGTTGATGTTGTGTAAATTCCAATGAGAGTCTTGTGTCTATGTTAGAAACCGACTCTCTATTGGTAAAAATTTGTGAAATTATAAAACCAGAAAAACATACATACATACATGGTGGCTGCCAACTCGTTTTCGAGTACGGCCACTACTTTATATCCATGTAGGAGAACCCCTACTGATGCGCTGAACGAGTGTGACTTTTTAGTCCAGCCAGCGACTTGAAAACTCTGGTACAGACACTACACTTGTGACAATCATTGACACATAGTGCTGGGCCCATGGCACCATGTAACGACAAGTGCAGAGAGATATCCAGATATAAAGCAATGCCTGTGCCGTGAAGCTTTTATAGTGAGCAAAGCCAGTCCCACTCTCTTAACCAAGATGATATTTACCAAAAAGAATAACAAGTCAACATCATTGGATACCATCAGGGCTGCAGGTGTTATATCAGAGTTTTCCTTCTCCTAGAATTCTGCCTTGACAAAGGCTAAGGGGTCATACATACATACATACATACATACATACATACATACATACATACATACATACATACATACATACATACATACATAATACTTATATGTATACATACTTATATGGATACATGCATGCAAACATACATACATACATACTTACATATATATTTCACAAAATACTGATGTGTATGAATATAACATGAGACGTGATTTGTGTGTATAATATTTAATTAACAATTTGTGGATATATAGAACAGTAAGGTTGACATGTCAATGAATAGATGAAAGAATGAAGCAAAGTTATTAGTTACCGTTTTGGTTGCCAGGCGAACGCGCCTGGCAAAAGACGCGCCTGGGCGAAGACGCCTGGCAAAGGCCAGGAGCCGAAAAGGCAAATGAGAGAGAGAGAACTTAAAGTTGTTAGTTTTATAGGGTTCTGACCGGAAGTTACAGAAAGGGTTCTACTTCCTGTCTAGAGAGCGTTAATCTATTGGGGATGTGAGTGTCACAACAAGGGAGGCCACTCCTGCTACATTATCCCGCGCCAGATTTTTAAAATATAAAATCGAATGAAATATGTATGTAGTAAGTTGGCGAGAATGTTGTAACAGGCATGAAAATTACGAAAAAAAAAAAAAAATAATAATGTTTGCAAAAATCAATGATAGATATCAAGGTAGTCAACCGCTCTTGGCCAGAGAACGACTGGACATCTATCTATCCATCACTAAAAGATACAATGTAATAAAGTAAAAGAAGAGCTCAAAGTTCAAATGTTCAAAATATTGTTCACAGGTGTGCAATCACACGACAGCAGGAAAGAAAGTGTGTTCCATAGAATGAATGCAGGTGGTGTAACGTGAAATTTCCAACCTCCGAATGGATTTTATCACAGGAAGAGTGCTGCAAAAATAAATTCTCTGGCTTGTTCTGCTGGTTTTGGTTGTTGATGAATCTGTGTTGCTGTTGATGTTGTTGTCTCGCGGAGTGAGCGTACTCGATGTTTAAATTCACAGTAAAATAATTTTTTCAGAAAAAATGAGTTGCGCAAAGTGCTAGAAATAACAGCCGAAGTTGATGGTCGATGTTGAGAATGCGCTGACCTGGAAGGGTCAAGAGGCCAGCGACCAAAGAAATAAGCATTCTGAATAAATGCGCAGTTTTCAACGGCAAATTTACGTGGTAAATTTTTAAACCGGCAAATAGGAGAATATAGCTTAAGGCTGGAGAATCCTTGGCGAGAAACGTTATCTCATGGCGTCCGGCTATCTCAGTGAATCGAGAATTGTGCAGCCTACACGTGCCAATACAAGGTTAAGTTGAAAGAAAAAAATATTTCTATTGAGCGAGAAAATGATAGTGCAACAGGTCGTTGGCAGCCATTTTGAAAAAATGTGTGTGTGAAAGTGACAATGATGAAAAAGAAAGAAAGGCTTCACTTAGTATAACAAATATGGCGAGTTCAATTTTTTTTTTTGGTGTGAACTTTGAAAAAAACTTGAACGATGAAGAAAACGATGAAAAAAAAGGTAATGGTTGAGATTCATCGAAAATAAATGTTCCTGTTGAAATGTTTAAAAAAAAAAAAAATCAAATTTCTATTTTTTTTTGTTTGTTTTTAAAGTGTTCGTTGTAAGAAATGAGAAACATATATATATATACAGTGAACTGCGACAGTTAGTGGATGCGTGAGGAAAAAGAGTCTGTCTGAATGAGAATTTCACATGTACGTGTGTTCGTGTCTTTGACTGCGTATTTTCATAGTTTGTCAATAAAATTTTGCTGCGTATTCGTAATGTTACTCACACACACCAGATTCTGCTATTTTTTTCTTTTTTCGGGGTCACCACTTATAACAAAATACTGGTGTGTATGAATATAACATGAGACGTGATTTGTGTGTATAATATTTAATTAACAATTTGTGGATATATAGAACAGTAAGGTTGACATGTCAATGAATAGATGAAAGAATGAAGCAAAGTTATTAGTTACCGTTTTGGTTGCCAGGCGAACGCGCCTGGCAAAAGACGCGCCTGGGCGAAGACGCCTGGCAAAGGCCAGGAGCCGAAAAGGCAAATGAGAGAGAGAGAACTTAAAGTTGTTAGTTTTATAGGGTTCTGACCGGAAGTTACAGAAAGGGTTCTACTTCCTGTCTAGAGAGCGTTAATCTATTGGGGATGTGAGTGTCACAACAAGGGAGGCCACTCCTGCTACACATACATACAGATATACATATAGCAGTCAACGCGTCAGTCGCATATTTTGGTGTGGGAGACTATTCATTAAATTTAAGATGAATACTATCCCCGACAGTAATGCCACAACTACCAGTCATGTTGAATAACTGGATATTCTTCTAACTATATCTACTGAAGACACCTTTTATTCGAATTCGTAGAGATATCCGACTAAATATATAATTCATTTTACAAGGATTTGCTACAAACAGCATGGCTGAACACGACATCAACAACAACAACATCAGTGGAGTACCGAACAAAAACAAGAAAGGTAAATAAAATTTATTCAATTGTAGCTACAGAAGAAACCGAAATTATAAATCGCATTTCTCTTGGAGTTGCGAACTTAATAATGATTTCCAAAAATTTTGCATCTAATAACTGCATATACATATACACATGATACTAAGCATATACACATGCACACATACAACTCAAAACATCCACATCCACACATACAATACCATCCATATCTACACATGCATGCATGCAGCCATACATAAATATCTATCTAATTGATGTTATGTAAATTTCAATGAGAGAGTCTGGTGTCTATGTTAGAAACCGAGTCTCTTTCTATTGGCAACAAATTGTGAAATTATAAAACCAGAAAAACATATACATACTTTTATATGTATACATACTTATATGTATACATGCATGCAAACATACATACATTCATACATACACACATTCATACATACACACATACATGTGTGTGTGTATGTATGTAGACCGATACACACACACACACACACTCATTTATATATACATAGTGCGGAACTAGCTGTTGAAATGGCAAGACCTCAGCCGTCGGGCCCCGACTATTTATTATATATATATATATATATATAATATATATATATATATGTATATATATATATATATATATATATATATATATATATATATATATATATATATATATATATACTATATATATATATATATATAAACGGAAAAAATGAAACGAAATTTCATTTCTCACTCTTAGTACGGCTGTTACTTTCAGACGTTCAACCATCTGGCAGGAAGGTATACGTTGCTGACGATAGCTAATAAGCTTGAAACTAGTACAGCGTTCCTTTGTCAGTGTTGAACAAATGAGCAACGATGGTTGCTAGACACTCTACGGCTTAATTCGGGATGTTTGTTTACAAACACACCGAGCATTATAATAAATGTTCGGTGAATCCATACGTACATATATATATATGTGTGCATGTATGTATATATATATACATACTACTGTACGTCTGTATACATATATGTATGTACGTATACATACTTATATATATATATATATATATATATATATATATATATATATATATATATATATATATATATATATATATATATATATATATATATATATATATATATATATATATATATATATAAGGGACCGCACAGGACAAAGACAATGGAAAAAACAACGAAAAGACAGACAGTTCAATCTCGTCAGTCAACCTCTTGAAATCACTACGGTTTCGGTTGCAGTGCATTAAGGTCCATACCATTCATTCCAGTGCACATTGGGACATAACAAACAGATAGAGACAAGTTATACCTTTAGGGAAATTACACAAATATAGAGTGCACAATGGCTTAGCCAAAGGAGAAAAATAAAGAAAGGAGAGAAATAGTAAAACAGAAGAGAATAAGGACTGTTGTCCAATGTGTGGACATAGAAGGACAGAAAATGTAAGACGGGATAATAGGGGAAAACAGGCTGAGCGGTGTGAT
>OZ024742.1:45257133-45267133 GCA_964016885.1 Eledone cirrhosa | reverse complement strand
AATAGTGATATGTGGGGAAAAAGTTATGACATGATAAACAAATTTACTATCAAATATCAACCAAGATATAAAAAAAAAACTTCGATATGTGATAAACATAACATGTACATAAATTGCAGCGCTATACAAATGGATGTGTGTTTTAGTAGTTTGGGGAGTAAAATATACGTATAGGGAGGGGGGGGGGTGCATATATTAAGACACTTCCACTGATGAATGAGCCAACTTTCGATAGTTGGTGATCGATAATTGATTGTCTATGAAACAGCGCTGCACGGAAAAAAATAACTTTTTACCATCTTAAAGTATGTATATTTTCCTGCATATGATTATATATATGCATCTCTCTCTATATATATGTACAAAATATTATGTGTTTCTCAAACGATATATGCTTCTTTCATTGGGCTTTTTTCCTGAGAAGCATGAAGATCATATATTTAATATGAAAAGATACCTTAACATATTAAAGACACACACACACACACACATGCACACACACATATATATATCACATAAGAAATGGAGAATCGGTGGTGCGACGAATAAGATTTATTAGACATATTACAATCGTTTCTCTGGCGACCAGCTCGAGGCACGATCGATGCAATGATCAAACCTGACTCTCAAATCGCAAGATCCTCAGATATGTCTCGATTCTACGAAGCAGAGTTTCCAATTATATATATATATATAATATACACATATATATAGAACATGTTATACAAAATCACCGATGGGTAGATCCCGGTAAAGTATTCTAAAAAGAACATTTCACAAGCATTTACCCTAGGGACATAGTTACATTTAATTAACCTAAAAATAGGAAACCTGACTGATATATATATATATATATATATATATATATATATATATATAGTAATAATAATAAATTTGAAGACTAAAATCCAAAGAGGGCTCGATAAGGATAAATATATATCAAATATATAAGAACCGTAGAGCAAATATTTATTAAAATAACAGATTAAAGTTTAAGCAAAGAATCGCTGCTTTCACCCTTAACTTTAATCTGTTATTTTAATAAATTAATATATATATATATATATTAGAAAGATCGAGTATCGAAAAATCGGCGCACGAGTTAACGAAAAACGAAATCCGATATGAGCGGCAGAGGGCTCAATAATTCAGATGAATCAGAGCTATAACTATCGTTAAAATACCGTCACATATAGAACAAGTCTACAATCAACCATACGATTTAAAATCGATAAAGGAAGATTCGGGCCAAACAGATAAAAAATATCAATAAAACAATACGTCAATAATTTAAATGAATGTAAAATCATACCCGGACCCACTAGAAAGGTGTTAAATCTAGCTTCATGGGTTTCTGTAAATCCTTAGACAGTACTCTATCAGCTCACATATAAATATAAAAGCCTACTAGAATAAGTGGAATGGAGTTTACGTTGTCAACGAGTTTTATCCTGGCGGCAAAGGAGTCAACTAGCGGTGAAAAACGCACATGGCATTAGACAAGGGAGATGACCCCTATACCCCTATATATATATATATAACGAAGGAGTTGTGGTAAGGAACCAGATGGACCATAACGCACCAGAGTACTCAATACTTAGGGTAGTAGAATGGGTAATAGGAAAAAGTATGACCCCGACGGCAGAGCTCAAGCCGTTTCGACGGCTATTTCTGTCCAGAAATAGCCGTCGAAACGGCTTGAGCTCTGCCGTCGGGGTCATACTTTTTCCTATATATATATATAAACACACACACACACACACACATATATACATATGATGGCAACAATATTATTTTTCTTTAAAAACGTTTTTCCAATTCCACCCCCTCGCCCATCCCTTCAATCTTTCTAATTTCTCATTCTTTCTTCTGATGAAGGACTAGCGTCCGAAACGTTAAGATATTCTTCCTGCTATTTCAAGTGTTAAACTAATATATTCCTTCCATACACTGTACCGATTGTGTTATTATTTCTGATTACCTTTTACGCACATGCGCGCACACACACACAAACACATACATATATGTGTATATATATATATATATGTATATAAGGTGTATATATATATATAATATATACCTTTCTCCAGAACTTGTGTCATTCCTCACTAGGGTGGTTATCAAAATGTGATAACTTTTGTAATGTGCACATACTGCACAGAGGCCATGACACAAATCTCGATGAGATTATCGGCCTCTTTTGATATTTACAGAACCCACATAAAATTAAACGTAGATTTGTTGGTACTTCCAACAAAATTAGTGTTTAGATATTAAAATATATACTGTACAGTGAAGATAAATTAACACAGTCTTTGTTCAGTCTTTGAACAATATAACAATAGAATTGAAAAATACCTAAATTTCAACATATACATGGTGGGTGGAAAGAAACTGCCTATTGTAAATTAGTTATAATGTTTAGCCTACTGTGACCACTTGGGACAACACCAATGGCCTCATATTCATGCAAGATGCCACCCACCCTCATTTTGCACGCACTCTGAAATTACTATGAATTATATATTATTAATTTATTATTATTAATCAAGCATTCAACATATACGTTTGCAAGAATTGTTTTATAATTTGTCTGGTGTCAATTGTCATCAGGCTACAAAGGAATGCAAGCCAATTCATATGTTACTCTTCCAATGTACTACAAAGCTGCTTCTTTATAATTTTCAGTCTTGAAAATGAACAGTTTCTCTGTATAGTTGGTTACCATTGTGCATGTGAACACTCGAAATGTAATTTCAACGTTGGGAAATACAGATTTCAAATTGTCCCAAATTGTTTCTTTTTAATCTTTTTTTCTTCTATACAATGCAATTAAAACTATTTTCTGCTTGAAATGTTCGCAGTCATTTTGAATGTCGTCAAAATCAAGATCTTTGCGATATACATTAGTCAGATAGTCACACATTTTGTTTAACTCCTCTTTTAACCCGTCATCTATATATAATATAAAAGAGAGATGTTTTTTGGTTGGTTGAATCCCGCGAAAACCACCCACACACACACACATCTAAAGAGAGAGAGAGAGAGAGAGAGAGACACAGAGGGAGAAGCAGAAAGAGAGAGATAGGCCGTTATACAGAGAGAGATACAATTAAAGTGTTAGATATTCAGAGAGAGTGTGTGTGACGTCCCACAAAAGTCTAGAATTGGCTTAAACTATAGCTCAAAGTATATCAGTTGAAGGTTTAACAATATTGCGTTTGCTTTTATAAAGTAGTTTTACAGTCTTTGATTTTACAGAACAAAGAAAAATTGATACTATTTGAAATTAATCTACCCTCCAGATTTTACCCATATACTGCTTACAGACCGTACTAACGAAGCTAAACACTTCAGAAGCAATGTTATGCGGTATATTGCTGCGTTTCAGATGACGTCCTTTGGAGCTGAAAAATATCATATTGACTATGGTGATTTCACATTTAAAATCCAAGGCTAATGCTACCATTTAATCGGCAGTTTACTCTCCCAGCCTAATAAAGTTTCATGATTTTTTTTATGTCTCTCTCTCTCTCTCTTACACACACACATTACGTTCTCACCTCATACTTGACAACACATCCAATACAATCGTTTTCTCTTTTATCTGTCTTTTCTTAACTGTTCTCTTGGGCGAAGCCGGGAACCTCAGTTAGTATCTAATAAAACACACGCGTCGTTTTTTTGTTTACCTTCTTCACGTGAGAACCAATTCACTGAAGACAGAAAATAGATTTCCAATCAATGAAATAAGCTTCTACATGTTTTGTCAGTTCACATAAGATTTCTTGGTTCAGTTATGTTCTGTATTAGTATTATCTCAAGAACATCATGCTCTTGATTACCTAAGTCCTAGATGGTGCAGATGTCCTAAAATCTAGGACATATGCACCATCATAACTTCCTTCTTCAATTCTGAACACTTCTCATAAACTCTTCGATATTCACTTATGTCATTCACACGTTTGCTTTTATCTGTCTAGCTTGGCTATTTAGTATTTGTTTTCTTACATCAAATATACCCAATTTGAGCCAATAGACCGCATTGTGTTCAGTTTGATTCGAATGTGTACCTCCATAACTGTCCTATTGAGCTCGGATCCGTCAAATTTTCCTCTTTTCAATTTAGGTGAAATAGTCTAAACATTTCCAGCATTTATAAGGTAAAGACCGAGTTCATCTTGCTGTACAAGGGGACACCATTGATTCCAGCATCATTCGCGCCGCTGTGGAGTAAATTATTATTTGCCATTCTACTTATCAGAGGGTTGTAGTTTTAAGGCTATATGACTACCAATATTTTTATCGAGAGACCATCTCTAAGATGGTTACCAACCAAGGCTAAAGAATTCCTCCTCCAGTTGGGGCAGATTTAACTCTGTCAGGTACCAGAGCAATACTACTTTATAGCAACGAGCTTTAGCTAACACAAGACACATGGATCTTTTATTCAAGTATGTGACACTCTAAACACTTCCGAGGAACAGTGAAGTAATTTACACTAAAAGAATGATTTAATCTTATTTTCAGCAATTATTTTGTTTTATTGGAAATGATTTCTACTTTAGATACAAGGTCAGTAATTTTGTGAGGGAAAGAAAGCTGAATAAATCAACTCCAGTACTTAACTGATACTTTATTTTATGGATTTCGGAATAACGTAAGGCAAAGTTTATCTCGGCGAGATTTGAACTCTGAATGTAAAAAATCACCAAATACTATAAAACATTTTGTCCAAAGCTTTAACAATTTTGCCAATCTACTGTCCTATGTTGATGTTAATAATGGTTTCTGATTTAGGAACAAGGCAAGCAATTTGGGAGAGGGAAAAGTCGATTGTATTGCCTCCAGTGCGTTACTGGTACTTTATTTTATCGACCTTGTAAAGCTGACCTCGACAGGATTTGAACTCAGAACGTAAAGGGCTGTTCTGAGTATAAATAATAAGGGTAATAATGACGAAAATAGTGATAATGGTAATAATAGATATTGTTGTTGTTGCTGCTGTGATTATGTTGTTGATATCATTATTAGTATCAATATAAGAATGGTAGGTTGGCAGTATCGGTAGAGCGCCGGACAACATGCTTTGCGGCATTACAGCCTTTTGCGTCAATTCCCGCTGAGGTAAACTTTGCCTTTCATCCTTACAGGGTCGATAAAATAAAGTACCAGTAATGGTGGTGGTGTTAGTAGTGTTGGTGATGGTGGTGTTGGTAGTGTTAGTGATGGTGATGGTGTTGGTAGTGTTGGTGATGGTGTTGGTGTTGGTAGTGTTGGTGATGGTGGTGTTGGTAGTGATGGTGGTGGTGTTGGTAGTGATGGTGGTGGTGTTGGTGTTGGTAGTGTTGGTGATGGTGGTGTTGGTAGTGATGGTGGTGGTGTTGGTAGTGTTGGTGATGGTGTTGGTAGTGTTGGTGATGGTGTTGGTAGTGTTGGTGGTGATGGTGGTGTTGGTAGTGTTGGTGGTGTTGGTAGTGTTGGTGATGGTGGTGTTGGTAGTGTTGGTGATGTTGGTAGTGTTGGTAGTGTTGGTAGTGTTGGTGGTGGTAGTGGTGGTAGTGTTGGTAGTGTTGGTGATGGTGGTGTTGGTGTTGGTGGTGGTAGTGTTGGTAGTGTTGGTGATGTTGGTAGTGTTGGTAGTGTTGGTGATGGTGGTATTGGTAGTGGTGGTGGCGGTAGTGTTGGTGGTGGTAGTGTTGGTGGTGGTAGTGTTGGTGGTGTTGGTAGTGTTGGTGGTGGTAGTGTTGGTGGTGGTAGTGTTGGTGGTGTTGGTAGTGTTGGTAGTGTTGGTGATGGTGGTGTTGGTAGTGTTGGTGGTGATGGTGGTGTTGGTGTTGGTAGTGTTGGTAGTGTTGGTGGTGATGGTGTTGGTAGTGTTGGTGATGGTGGTGTTGGTGGTGGTAGTGTTGGTGGTGTTGGTGGTGGTAGTGTTGGTGGTGGTAGTGTTGGTGATGGTGGTGTTGGTAGTGTTGGTGATGGTGGTGTTGGTAGTGTTGGTGATGGTGGTGTTGGTAGTGTTGGTGATGGTGGTGTTGGTGGTGGTAGTGTTGGTGGTGGTAGTGTTGGTGGTGTTGGTGATGGTGGTGTTGGTGGTGGTAGTGTTGGTGGTGGTAGTGTTGGTGGTGTTGGTGATGGTGGTGTTGGTGGTGGTAGTGTTGGTGGTGGTAGTGTTGGTGGTGTTGGTGATGGTGGTGTTGGTGGTGGTAGTGTTGGTGATGGTGTTGTTGTCGTCATCGTTATTATTCTTACGACTAACTTCTGTTGTCGCTAAAGTGGAGTTGGTTATTGTTAACTGCCAAGTTTCTATCGTTTTCTTTGTATAGCTTCCTTTCTGTCTGTATTTACATTTGGTAGGCCTGCTACTATCTAACAGGAGACATTAAGTCCTGCGGCTACTATTCTCTTCTCCAACTTTAATTCAGCCATTTTGAAATCTGAGAGATCTTGGCAGATAGTGCCGGATTTACGATTATGATAAGGTGTGCTTACGCACAGGGCCCAGTTGGCCAGTGGTGTTCCCCTCTTCCTGCCCAAAAGAATTTTTATGATGAATTACCCCCTTCCGGGCCCAAGTAAGGGGCCTTATAACTCAACTAGCACAGAGTCTCATTTAGTAGTTAACTTCTGTTGGCAGAGATGAATTTTGGGAACGTAAGAAAAATATACGTGACCGCTTCGGCACTTGCCTAGTCACCTATGGAAATGAATTATTTAATTGTGGTCAACTTTATATTAGCAATGTTTGAATAAAGGTCACCGGCGAAGAATCTGCGTAGATATGTGTGATTCCATTGTCAATCACTCCCCGTCTTCAACCAATCGAGCAGCGTTGTCAGTGCAAGTTCCACTCAAGCAATCTAAAGAGGATTAATGGCGGGGACGAGTGACGACGCTACCCAGGAAGCTCTTCGCATCGATGAAGTTAAACTGGTCAGTTCTGTTCTAGAGGATTTCAGGCTTGGGACTTCTATGGATAATTATCAGAAATTCTTGGTCTTTCAGGGAGACACGGAAATGTCTCCAGGCAGACATGTCCAAGATGCACACAGAGTGAAGAGACTGTTTTACATACACCCGTTCAGTGCTCGGGTATTACTGACTGACTGGTGGAGTTATATAGAACAACTGCTACTGAGTGTAAGACGGAACCAACTATCGTTCAAGTCCATTGTGACGATCACACTGCCTATCCTTTCCCTAACAGGGAAGAACAGACAGTCTTTCTCTACCTAAAGAGGACGCATGGTGGATGAGGTTTTGAGGAATGAGGACAGGTGTCTTCATCTTAAGCCAAGCTCTCGGCCAGAAAGGAAACGAATATTCCTTCCGCCAGTGTTTTTTTAAACGGTGGGTGCATGTATGCATGGTTCTTCTCTCAGTTGTAGTTGACAGCCGAGAGAAAAGAGTACTCAAAACCGAAGAAGAGTTTAAATATTCATTTTATTATGGCTAAATAGTGAGTCTTGTTACACTAGAGTTTCACCTGCTTCTCACTTGACTTGTGTCAGATGCTGTGACCCCGGATAGACCAACAGTACCGTTGGTTGGGGTCGAAACTGCCAAAGTCCATGTCAATGGCTACCTGGAGTTCTGTCTTTCGTTTGTGTTTTAATTTTTAAAAAAATAATTTTTTAAAGTTTCCTCTTTTTATTTTGCATTGTTTTCGTTCGTTGTCTTGTCCCCTGTTAAGTTTATCATATATGTATATATAATATGGAGGCACATGGCTTAGTGGTTAGAGCATTGGCCTTGCAATCGAAAGGTTGTGAGTTCAATTCTCAGACCGGGTGATGTGTTGTTTCCTTGAGCAAGACACTTTATTTCACATTACTCCAGTTTACTCAGCTCTAGAAATGAGATGATAAGGACTGGGGTCCATATCATTCCACTGCAAAGTGGTCGTGGAGGTGCCACGGCAAAAAAGCACCCAGCACTCACTGTAAATGAGGTTGGTGTTAGGAAGGGCATCCAGCTGTAGAAATCAAGCCAGAATCAGTTCCTGTCCCACCCTTGCAAGGAGGGAAAAAGCGGACGTAAAATGAAATGATGATGATGATGATGATATATATATATATATATATATATATAAGAAAGAGAGATTTATTTAATTATGTCTCATATAAAATAATACAGCCAAACTATCCACGAAATACAATATAGTTAACACCCCAAACGTATAATTGGGATTATACTCAGGTATATCCTAATGTTTGAGTGAGATGGGAGTTGGTCGGAGTATCGCTAAATGCTTTCTCTGTTAATGTATTAAGTATATATATATATATATATATATATAAATTGAAACAAAATGAAAACGAAATTTCATTTCTCACTCTTAGTATGGCACTTACTTAAATGTAAGTATGCATGTATACGTACATACATATATGTATACAGACGTACAGTAGCATGCACATATATATATATATATACATATATATATACATATGCATACAGGTACACATACATATATGCACGTATCAGTTTAGCGGCGCTTATTATAACGTCGCTTTGTTCGTTTGTAAACAAACTGAACAGCCTGAATTTATGCCATACGGTGTTAAGGCAACCACGTCACCTTTTTGTTCAACACTGACACAGGAACGATGTACTAGTTTCAAGCTTGTTAGCTATCATCAGCACCGTTTACCCATCTGCCAGATAGTTGAACGTTCGAAAGTATATACTTTCCTTATGAAAATTAACGGCTGAGCAGCCTAATTTGCATATTGAGTGAGTTAAATCGGTCAGGCATACCGAAAACGATAAATTGAAACAAAATGAAAACGAAATTTCATTTCTCACTCTTAGTATGGCACTTACTTAAATGTAAGTATGCATGTATACGTACATACATATATGTATACAGACGTACAGTAGCATGCACATATATATATATATATACATATATATATACATATGCATACAGGTACACATACATATATGCACGTATCAGTTTAGCGGCGCTTATTATAACGTCGCTTTGTTCGTTTGTAAACAAACTGAACAGCCTGAATTTATGCCATACGGTGTTAAGGCAACCACGTCACCTTTTTGTTCAACACTGACACAGGAACGATGTACTAGTTTCAAGCTTGTTAGCTATCATCAGCACCGTTTACCCATCTGCCAGATAGTTGAACGTTCGAAAGTATATACTTTCCTTATGAAAATTAACGGCTGAGCAGCCTAATTTGCATATTGAGTGAGTTAAATCGGTCAGGCATACCGAAAACGATAAATTGAAACAAAATGAAAACGAAATTTCATTTCTCACTCTTAGTATGGCACTTACTTAAATGTAAGTATGCATGTATACGTACATACATATATGTATACAGACGTACAGTAGCATGCACATATATATATATATATACATATATATATACATATGCATACAGGTACACATACATATATGCACGTATCAGTTTAGCGGCGCTTATTATAACGTCGCTTTGTTCGTTTGTAAACAAACTGAACAGCCTGAATTTATGCCATACGGTGTTAAGGCAACCACGTCACCTTTTTGTTCAACACTGACACAGGAACGATGTACTAGTTTCAAGCTTGTTAGCTATCATCAGCACCGTTTACCCATCTGCCAGATAGTTGAACGTTCGAAAGTATATACTTTCCTTATGAAAATTAACGGCTGAGCAGCCTAATTTGCATATTGAGTGAGTTAAATCGGTCAGGCATACCGAAAACGATAAATTGAAATGTACGTCTGTATACATATATGTATGTACGTATACATGCATACTTACATTTAAGTAAGTGCCATACTAAGAGTGAGAAATGAAATTTCGTTTTCATTTTGTTTCAATTTATCGTTTTCGGTATGCCTGACCGATTTAACTCACTCAATATGCAAATTAGGCTGCTCAGCCGTTAATTTTCATAAGGAAAGTATATACTTTCGAACGTTCAACTATCTGGCAGATGGGTAAACGGTGCTGATGATAGCTAACAAGCTTGAAACTAGTACATCGTTCCT
>OZ024742.1:45239633-45254633 GCA_964016885.1 Eledone cirrhosa | reverse complement strand
GGGACAATTATTGCTTTTGGTCAGGAAAAGGTCATGAAGCAAAAAAATTTCAAATCAATCAACAATAAGGGCAAAAATCGATCATGCTTTGAGGTTTAACACACCTCCCTATAGTTTCTTAGCTTTACTCTCTCCGTCGCTCTTCCCTCTCTCTATAATAGATCAATTCCCCTTTCTATAATTTAACTGCTTTACTCTCTCTGTCGCTCTTCACTCTCTATATGACAACACTGTTTTACACACCTCCCTATAGTTTCTTAGCTTTACTCTCTCCATCGTTCTTCCATCTCTCTATAATAGATTATTCCCTCTCTCTATAATTTAACTGCTGCAGGAGTCATTGGCATTCCATATTGACATACGGCTTTTCTTGAAGATGTTCAAAGCCTACATCAACGTTGAGTTTTACAACTGCGTCAAGTCAATAAAATACATATGCAAATATGTAAATAAGGGCTCTGATGTCGCAATGTTCGCATTACAAGCTGAAAATAGCAGGGACGAGGTCACAGAATACCTGGCGGGGCGGTACATCAGTAGCAATGAAGCTTTTTGGCGCCTATTTGGTTTTCCCCTACACCAACGCCACCCTGCCATCGTACAGCTTGTGGTACATTTGGAAAATGGGCAAAGGGTTTACTTTACGGACCAAATCGCCACCAAGTTGGCCGCCGATCCGAAAGAGACCACTCTGGCGGGTTTCTTCAAACTTTGCCAGTTCGATACATTTGTGCAAACAATTGTGTACCCCCAGGTTCCATCCTACTTTACATGGTCGAAAAACACTTAGGTGCAAAGAAAGTCAGGTCAGGCTGCTGAAAGACATCCTGGTGTAAAATTTGACAGCTGTCTTGGAAGGATTTACACTGTGCCCCCAAGTCAGCATGAGTGCTTTCATCTCCGCCTTCTTCTGCTTGAAGTTGTAGGCCCACAAAGTTTTCAGGACCTCAAAACTGTTGATGGAGAAATATGTGATACGTACCGTGAAGCCTGCTTTGGAAGATGATTTGCAATGGGATTCCACTTTAGCAGAGGGTGCTTTGTTGAAATCACCTAAAAGGCTACGGGAACTCTTTGCTATTTTGCTTCAAAAGTGTGAATTGGATGATCCCAAATCTTTATGGGTCAAGTAGAGACTTCATGTCTGAGGACTTCCTGCGCCTCGCTCATCTGCAGTATCCTTCAGTGGAAGTTAGTTACAGCGACATTATCTACAACAGGGCACTCATTGATATCGAGGACGCCCTCCTCGACATGGGTGGGAGTGAGTTGGTGACGTATGGCTTGCCGTCAAATGTCAGAGAGGAAGCTAACACATTGGCCTCGGATTTGTTGCGGGAAACAACATATGACATCGAATCTCTTTCCCAATACTTAGATGAAAATGAGCCCAAACTTCTGTCGGACTAAAGGTTGGCCTATTTAACTATCATTGACGCGGTTCAAAATCAGACTGGGGGTATTTACTTTCTCGATGCTCCTGGGGGTACCGGAAAAACTTTTGTAACGAAATTGATTCTTGCTAAAATTCGTCAGGAGAAAAAAATTGCGTTGGCTGTTGCATTGTCCGGGATCGCTGCTACTTTGCTGCCGGGAGGCAGGACAGCACATTCAACCTTTAAACTCCCCTTGGATTTAGTAAAAACTGAGACACCAACATGCAATATCAGCAAGAGCTCACACGAAGCTCTGGTTCTCAAAAAATGTTGCCTCATTGTTTGGGATGAGTGCACAATGGCACACAAGAGTGCTCTTGAGGAATTGGACAGGACCCTGAAAGACATTAGGGATTCTACGGCTCCTATGGGTGGCGTAACCCTTCTGCTATCAGGGGATTTTTGGTAAACGCTGCCTGTCATCCCCAAAAGGACAAGAGCTGATGAAGCGCGTACCTGCCTTAAGTCATCCATGTTGTGGCCCCAGGTGAAGAGTTTGTACCTGAGCACAAATATGCGTGCTCATTTGCATGGTGACAACATGTCTGCAGCATTTGCTCAGAACATTTTAGCACTTGGTGAGGACAAGGTCCCTGCGGATGACAAGGGCAGCATAGCAATCAACTCCCTGTGCAACATTATGAGCAGCCCTTCTGACCTTTGGGAATCAGTTTTTCCTAATGTCTCATCTAAAGCAGTGATATCAGGTCCACTATCTTCTTGGGGATTCCATAAGCCTGTAAGATCTTCATTGGTGTAGTGGAGTCTGTGCTGCTGTACGGGTCTGAGACTTGGACACTGACCAAGAAACTCACTCAGATGGTGGATGGGTGCTACATGAGAAGGCTGAGGATGGCTCTGAACATTAATCAGTATACACTGTGGATGAAAAACTCAGAGCTGTATAGGAGCATCCCAAAAGTCAGCTCAAAAGTGACACAGAGAAGACTGAGGTTGGCTGCACATGCTCACCAACATCCAGAGTTGACATTGCACTCAGTGCTCCTGTGGGAGCCCCTACATGGACACACTGGAAGAGGAAGACCAAGGTTAAGGTATGTTGATGCCCTAAGGACAGACACTGGTCTGTTGGAGACGCAGGACATGGCAGCGATAGTGAGGGACAGAGACCGCTGGAGAGAACTCGTCCATGGATCTCGGGAATTTTACCCGCCCTAGAAATATATATATATATATACATATATATATATATATATATATACATATATATATATATATATATATATATATATATATATATATATATATATATATATATATATATATATATATATATATATATATATATATATATATATATATACATATATATATATATATATATACACATATGAAAGGCAGACTGTATGATGCGTGTATCCGAACAGCGATGTTGCATGGTAGTGAGACCTGGGCGCTGAAGGTGGAAGACTTACGTAGATTAGAGAGAAACGAAGCCTGCATGCTCCGATGGATGTGTAACAGTAATATACGTGTCGTTTATATATATACGTGTCGTTTATATATATACGTGTCGTTTATATATATACGTGTCGTTTATATATATATGTCGTATATATATATATATATATATATATATATATATATATATGTGTGTATGTATATATATATATAGATGAGATTCTACACGACTAGAACTGTTTCATTCTTTAGAAATCATCACGAATCCTAATGATTTCTAAAGAATGAAACAGTTCTAGTCCTGTAGAATCTCATCTATATTAAAACTTTTTTATATTTGTGTATGTGTATTTATGTATTTATTATGTGTTTATATGTGTAGATGTGTTTGTATATGTGTATATTTATATATATATATATATATATATATATATATATATATATATATATATATACACCCCAATCCGGACTGCCTGGCGCTATAAAAGACAGATTCTATGAGACGCTGATTCTCACTACCTCCCAAATAACCGACAGTGACTATATAATTATTGCTGGCGACCTAAATGGTCACGTTGGACAACATTGTGACGGCTATGACGGAATCCATGGAGGCTATGGGTTTGGTACTAGAAATGAGGAAGGCTCCAGAATCCTGGAATTCTGTGACTCAAATAACCTAACTATCTGTAAAACTAACTTAAAAAAACGAGACAATCACTTGATCACCTACAGATCAGGGGAACATACCAGCCAGGTAGATTATATCCTTACCGTGACAGAGTGTCTGTTGTAAACACTAAATCCCTCTCCCATGAAGAATGCACCTCCCAACATAGACTGATAATTAGCGACCTCATAGTCAGGATGAGACGTACTCGACAACAATAGAGGACTATCCTCAGGAGAAAAATATGGAAGCTAAAGGACCCCACAGCCAGTAATAAATTTAAAAGCATATTACTTGATGCTTTCGACAGTAAGGAAGAGCAATTAGAGTCGTACAATATAGAGGAACAGTGGGAATTCCTGAAAGCAAACCTGCTGATGGCGTCAGACGAAGTCTGTGGCTGGAGCAGGCCTATAGGCAGGAGGAGAGTAACGTGGAACAGTAAGGTGGAGGAGTCAATTAAGGCCAAAAAGCAGGCTTGGAAAGTATGGCGGGATGGGGGAAGTAGAGAAGACTATCAAGTGGCCAGGGGGGAAGCTAGGAGACAAGTGTACTTCGCAAGAAGGGAAGCAGAGGAAAGAAAGTTCAAGCATGTTCTACAACGCGAGGACCAAAAACGTGAGGTGTTCAGGATTGCTACGCAATGTGTCAAGGAAAACCGTGATATTGTCGGGGAGAAGTGTGTCCTTAATGATGTACTTGCCATCACTGACGCTGATAAGAAGGTAGCTTGGAAGTGTCACTACGAAAGGCTACTAAATGAGGAGAATAATGGGAAAAAGACAGTCTCCCCCACATCGATCCAATAAAGGGACCAGCAGTGTTAGTCGAAGGTAGTATAATAAGTAAGGCAATCAAAGATATGAAGACGGGTAAGGTGGCTGGGCCTTCGGAAATAGTTGCTGAAATGCTGAAAACTTCTGGAACGGTGGGACACACCATGGTCACCCGGATAGTAAACCAAGTCATACAGAATGGGGTTGTTCCGAAGGACTGGCGTAGCAGCATCATCATTGACTGCTACAAGGGTAAAGGAGATGCCCTAGATAGGGGTAACTATAGAGGCATTAAATTAATCGACCAGGTCATGAAGGTCACAGAAAAAGTAATAGCGCAACTAATCAGAGAGCGAATTGATCTAGATGAAATGCAGTTCGGGTTTGTGCCAGGTAAAAGTACCACAGGCGCTCTTTTCATTGTACGACAACTACAGGAGAAGTACCTAGCTAAAAGTAAACCCTATACTTAGCTTTTGTCGACTTGGAGAAAACCTTTGACAGAGTCCCCCGTTCCATTATCTGGTGGGCTCTTAGAAAACTAGGTGTTGATGAATGGCTTGTGAGAGCTATACAAGCCATGTATAAAGAAACAGTCAGCAAGGTTAGAATTAACAACGAATATAGTGAAGAGTTTAGCGTAAAAGTTGGCGTCCATCAGGGCTCTGTTCTTAGCCCCCTACTATTTATTATTGCCCTTCAGGCTATAACAGTGGAGTTCAAGACCGGCTGCCCATAGGAACTCCTATACGCAGATGATCTAACGCTCATAGCTGAATCAATGGCGGAACTAGAGAAGAAATTCCAAACATGGAAGCATTGCCTAGAATCAAAAGGCCTTAAAATTAACCTGTCTAAGACTAAAGTTCTAGTTTGTAGGAAGGAAAATAGGGTACCGGTTCAATCCGTGTGTAGGAAAGGAGTAGGTAGAAACTCCATCTTATGTCCCAAATGCAAAGTATGGGTGCATAAAAGATGTAGTGGGATCACAGGTAAGCTAACTAAGAACATAGATTTTACATGTGGCCGGTGCTCTGGTGCAATAAGTAGCAGCAAGTGCCCACAAAATACTAGCTCTTACAACTGCGCAGAGGGCTCTATAGAAATAGTGGACAGCTTCCGTTACCTGGGTGACAAAATCAGCAGTGGAGGAGGGTGCTCTGAAAGTACAGTAGCTAGAGTCAGAACTGGATGGAAAAAGTTCAGAGAGCTTATACCACTATTAGCTGCTAAAGGGTTCTCCCTAAAAATGAAAGGCAGGTTGTATGATGCCTGCATACGAACAGCAATGTTGCATGGCAGTGAGACCTGGGCATTGTGTGCAGAGGATATACGCAGACTAGAGAGGAATGAAGCTTGCATGCTCCGCTGGATGTGTAACAGTAATATACGTGAACGGCAAAGCATAAACGAACTAAGGAAAAAATTAGAAATAAGAGGGATCAGATGTTGTTTACTCGAGAGAAGGCTACGTTGGTATGGACACGTGATGCGCATGAAAGTCGATAGCTGTATAACAAAGTGCAGGGCAATAAAGATAGACAGTAGCCACGGAATAGGCAGACCTAGAAAAACCTGGGACGAGCTGATAAACTCCGACCTCACACACTTACACCTCTCCAAGACAATGTCACTGGACCGAGACCTTTAGCGGTACTCAGTAACAGAGAAGACTCGCCTTACCTAAATACATAGTAAAACCTACTACAGCCAGTAGGCATCTCTAACAAAATACACCCCGTCCCACCACCCCCACCCCATCCACACCGCCCCTTCTATGTAAAGTTATGTTGGTGCCACGCCATCCAGGCCGAAACAAATGAGATCGTGTAGGTGTCACGACAAAAAAAAACACACAGTCCACGCTGTAATGTGGCCGTGTAGGCAACACGGTAAAAACCTCCCAGACCCACACTGTAAATGTGGTTGGTGTTAGGAAGGGCATCCAACTGTAGAAAACCTGCCAGACAGTCCTATGTGAGCAAGACAATCACTCTTGCCTCAAGTGGGAATACCCCCATCCAAACCCATGCAAGCGTGGAACACGGACGTTAAACGTTGATGATGATGATGATGATCTACGCGTTTATAATTACGTAATTTATATATCATCATCATCATCATTTTACGTCCGCTTTTCCTTGCTTGCAAGGGTGAGACGGGAACTGATTCTGGCTTGATTTCTACAGATGGATGCCCTTCCTAACACCAACCTCATTTACAGTGAGTGCTGGGTGCTTTTTTTCCGTGGCACCTACATGTCCACTTTACAGTGTGGGCTGGGTACTTTTTTTGCCGTGGCACCTCCACGACCACTTTGCAGTGGAATGATAGGGACCCCAGTCCTATCATCTCATTTCTGCAGCTGAGTAAACTGGAGCAATGTGAAATAAAGTGTCTTACTCAAGGAAAATATATATATATACATATATATATATACATATATATATACATATATATATATATATATGATTTGTTGTTTCCTTGAGCAAGACACTTTATTTCACATTGCTCCAGTTTACTCAGCTGCAGAAATGAGATGATAGGACTGGGGTCTCTATCATTCCACTGCAAAGTGGTCGTGGAGGTGCCACGGCAAAAAAGCACCCAGCACTCACTGTAAATGAGGTTGGTGTTAGGAAGGGCATCCAGCTGTAGAAATCAAGCCAGAATCAGTTCCCGTCCCACCCTTGCAAGCAGGGAAAAAGCGGACGTAAAATGAGAAAAATACATATATATATATATACATACACATATATATACATATATATATGTGTGTGTGTGTGTGTGTTTATACAACCCTTATCGAGTCCTCTTTAGAGTTTGGTCACACACACACACACACACACACACACACACACACACACACACACACACAATCATGTAGAGACACATATGTTGGCATTTACAAGGTTTCATAATCTCAGTAGTCATTGTTTGATACTATCCGATGTGCTATGTTTCTCTGTTCATGTACCTACATTAGAGAAACAAACAAAGGTTATATTGTTTTAGCAATTTCTTTTCAGCTCTCTTTTCTAATCTGTTTTGGCTGCAACCAGCTTTTGTCGTACATACCTCTAGTTTCTATTTTGACACAATAGTATCTTCTTTTCTTCACGATCGTTTTCAAGGTATTCTCGCTAAAAAGTAAACAGATCCCTCCTAAAAAAAACAACGACATTGACAAAAATATTATATATATATATATATATATATATGAAACTGTCTTTTACCTATCGCATTGAGCTTTAAAATGTTCTTTGTTTTACATGGTTGTAAAACAAAGAACATTTAAACTTTATATATATATATATATATATATACATACATACATGGTGGGTGCCAACTCGTTTTCGAGTACGGCCACTACTTTATATCCATGTAGGAGAACCCCTACCGATGCACTGAACAAGTGTGACTTTTTAGTCCAGCCAGCGACTTGAAAACTCTGGTACAAACACTACACTTGTGACAATTACTGACACATAATGCTGGGCCCATGGTACCATGTGACGACAAGTGCAGAGAGATCTCCAGATATAAAGCAATGCCTGTGCTGTGAAGCTTTTATAGTGAGCAAAGGCACTGCACAAAGCCAGTCCCACTCTCTTAACCAAGATGATATTTACCAAAAAGAATAACAAGTCAACATCATTGGATACCATCAGGGTTGCAGGTGTTATATCAGAGTTTTCCTTCTCCTAGAATTCTGCCTTGACAAAGGCTAAGGGGTCATCTCTCCAGGTGATTTTGGATGGCCATTGACTCTTAAGAACTCCTATGCCCTTTGACAGGTTTTGTTTTTAGTCCTGCAGGATGTCCAAAGTCACCTTCCTCACCAAGAAACCTTGGTGGGGTTGCCAGTTTAGTCGCCAACGACCCGACCATGGGACAGGTTGTACTGGGATACATGTTACCAGTAGCACCAACTGGTGACCTGACATAACATAATACATACATACATACATACATATATGTACATACATACATACATATATATATATATATATATACATACATATGTATATATATCAAATATTTACTTTTTCTTGTATCGCATTTCATTAAATATGTTGTTGTTTACTCTTTTTTCAATTAGATAAACTATATTCATGGCGAAAGAATAAATTGATATAGTTTTTAACTTGGAGTGGATACTGGGTTACCGCCTGACCCAATTGTTTGAAATTGTGTAACCTATCTCACAAATAAACCATAAATAAATCATTGAAAGACAGGAAAGTAAGTCATTGCCATATATGTTTAAATGAGTAGTATAAGAGGAGTTAGTGAAAACAAACCAAAATAAACATATTTTCTATAGTTTGTCAGTAATTGTTGACAAGAAGCTCGGAGTATTAAATATGTTCACTAAAAAAATATATGCAAATGAAAACTGTGCAAGCAATGTTAATAATGATAATATGATAATGAAAATTATTGTGTACAAAGCTCAGGTGCACTACAACTCATTAAAGGTGCATGTATAGTACATAGAATAATTGTTTCTACTTTTGGCACAAGGCTAGCAATTACACCAGTGTATTACTGGTACTTTATTTTATCGACCCCGTAAGGATAAAAGGCAAAGTTGAACTTTATGATCTGAGTTCAAAAACCGCCCAGGGTAACTTTTGTACAAATGTCAAGAACATGAACAGTGTATGAGTTATCATCATCATCATCATCCTTCGACACCTCTGTGGGCAGTCGGAACTCTTTTGACAATCCCTTTCCACACTGTTCGGTCCTGCATTGCTGTCTCCAGATCCCTTATGTCCAACCCTGAGTCCCGAGCTATGGTGTCTGGAAAGTCAGTTTTCGTGTATAGACACATCCAGAGGGTTGCCACAGAAGGAGGGATGAAATGATTTTTTTTGTCGGCTCGATGACAATGACCAGCAAACTAGTCTTTTTCGCTTGAGTTTGAAGGACTTCTGAGTATAAAGCAAAGACAAAAATTGCAAACAATTAATAAAAATCAAACTATTTTTATAAATGCTTGTCTGTCTATCTATCTATCTATCTATCTAGAAACATATCTATCTATCTCTCTGGCAAGCGGGCGCATCAACCAGTGGAGACTCCACTTCGACATTCTATAGAGGGATTGTACGTTACAAGGGCGACAACGTGCTCGGAGAGACTCTGGGCGTCGAAGACGATGAGCTCACCAGTCTGTTTGGTAGGACTTTCCGCCCGGGACCTATGGACAACTTCCAGAGGTCCCTGGCCTGGCAGTGCTACCAAGGAGCTCTACCGGTTCGTGACAAGATCTACAGACACGGATGCCCTGGCAGGGATCCTTCCAAGAGGACGTGTCCAAGATGCGCGCAGGACATTGAAACAGTCCTACACGCAATTGTACACTGCTCAGCCGTAACTGACTTGTGGAACTATGCAGAACAACTGCTGTCACGTATGGGATAAATCAAGTTGATTGCCGAGTCCATAGTAAGGATCAAACCGCCAGCCTCTTTCAAAAACGAAAGAGAGTCGGTTTTCCTCTGTATGGTGGCTATGGTGAAAGAGGTTATATGGTGGACGAGATTGAGAGGACTGAGGACAGATGCCTTTCTCTCCGGACAACAATTGATTCCCTTGTGTAAGTATCACTTTAGAAGGAGAATCAGAGTGGAGAGAGAGGCACTGCACCCCAGTAAATTTACTCAAAGGTGGGTGAATGAAGCGAAAATGGCCCGAGTGATTGGGCCTTCTCTGTTTATAAGCCTGTAGGTTGAAGAGGAGACCAAAAGGAAGAAAGGAGCACTTGCACAACATGCTCCTGGAGTTGAGGGTTGTTCTATTGACGGGGTATTAAACAACCCATTTGTGGCGCCTCCCCCCTATTGGGGATTTCGATTGTTGTAATTGTTTTTATATTTTTATACGACTGTATGTAAAATCCTCGGCATGTCTTTGTATTGTCACCTTTTCTTGTGCGCCCTTGTGGCAAATAAAGAAATCTATCTATCTATCTATCTATCTATCTACCCAGCTAGTTAGCTAGTTATTCGCTCAGTTCACTTACTATATCAATTTCAAGGGCGATGAAAACGGAAGGGGTGGGGGACATACCCCCCTCCCATTATAATTATATTTTTCTCCCCAAACTACCAAACCATATATTTGTACGTGCTACAATTTATGTATGTTTTGTTTATCGCACATCGAAGTTTAAAAAAAATCGTGGTTGATATTTGATAATAACAGCTAAACTGATATTTGATAATAACTACAACTAAATTGACTAAATTTGCACCCCCCCTCCCAAAAAAGAAATTCGGAAATGCATCTACCGTCCCTGAATTTAGATACTATTTTCACATAAGTTATAATCTTTTAATTTTAAGTAATTAAAAAAAAAAATTTAAATAAATGGAGGCGCATGGCTTAGTGGTTAGAGCATTGACCTTGCAATCGAAAGGTTGTGAGTTCAATTCTCAGACCAGGTGATGTGTTGTTTCCTTGAGCAAGATACTTTATTTCCCATTGCTCCAGTATACTCAGCTGTAGAAATGAGATGATAGGGACTGGGGTCCCTATCATTCCACTGCAAAGTGGTCGTGGAGGTGCCACGGCAAAAAAGCACCCAGCACTCACTGTAAATGAGATTGGTGTTAGGAAGGGCATCCAGCTGTAGAAATCAAGCCGGAATCAGTTCCTGTCCCACCCTTGCAAGCAGGGAAAAGCGGACGTAAAATGATGATGATGAAATAGCTGGAGAGCGGCTGACAAAAGTCTTACTGAGTGATGCTAAGACACCCTCAGCCTTCTTGACAATTTTAGAGATGTGCTTTGTCCAATGCAGATCGCTGTTGACGATAATGCCCAAGTCACATTCACAAGAAGACTTCCTGAGATTGGTGTTGTGGAGTGAGCATGTGAAAGCTGGGTTTTTCCTCCCAAAATGCATGGTTGCACAATTGTACATAGCCTGCTTGAGTTGCCAATCCATAATCCATTGCTACATTGTGTCCAGGTCTGATTTGAGCAAACATCTATAGCATACAGGATCTGTCCTTTTTATCTCAAGATATAGATTCATATCATCTGATATTTCAGCATTGTGACATTTTTCAAGTTGGCACGTTTGTCATTAATATATGCAACAAACAAAAGGGGACCAAGAACAGATCCCTGTGTTACACCAGATGTCATTTCATAGGGTTAAGAATGCTGTCCTAGAACCGTGACTACCTCATGAAGGACTTCAACCAGTTATAAAGATCATCTCTCACACCCATTGCAGAGAGTTTTGCCATAAGTCTTTTGTGTGACACAGAATTAAAATCTTTAGCAAAGTCAAGATAAATAATATCCACCCACGAGCCGCCATCACTGATTTGGGTAATGTCTTTAAGAAACTCAATGAGTTGACCACAGTAATTTTATAATGTATATTTATTGTATTCTTTATCCAATCAATCTATATTCTTTAATTTTTTTTTTTCTTGAGTGTTGGTATATAATGGATGCTCTAGCCATGTTCTGTAATTTTTATATGTCTAACCTTATGATTAAGTGCTTAAATAATCATTTAGGTGATAAAAGTTACACAGCACGGACATACAAAATCATATGAATTGCGTAAATTCAACCAAGAAACAAAACGATGTACAGAAACAACTGTAGAGAATTTTACACATGAATTGAATGTGATTTTCATCACCCATTGTTATCGTGGTAATTAAACAATGTAAATGGTTTACAAAAATTACTTGAAGCAAATCCAAGGTGGTATAACAAGAATAATTAAATAATACCATCACAAAGACATTCATCACTACCATACATTCCCTAAAAAATTGGTGAGATGTCAAAATGATTTTCTTATATAAAAAATCAGTTTTATATATAGAACTTGATTTTCCTAACAACTTAATTTATATATATATATACAAATTTTAGTACAACATTTACAAAGCTTTAGGTTGCAGCCAAGCTAATGAATGCAAATTCGGTATGTAGCTTTAGCACTCGGTAGGGAATAGTACCCCAGAGTAATAACAATACGTTTAGACAGCTTTACAAATAAAATATAGCGATCGGCAGTCCAGCCGCATTGCCATATATATATATATATATAAATATATATATATATATATATATATATATATATATATATATAAATATATAAATCAGGATGGATGCAGTAAAAACCAGTTAGACCATTACTCACCAAAGTACTCGACAGAGTTGGTAATATGAAGAATTCTGGAGCTATGGAAATGGCAGGAGCTCAGCTGTTGGGATCTCGAATCCCCCATTTATATATACAGTGGCGTAGCTAGGGTGTGGCAAGCAGGGCACATGCTCGATTTACATCCATGTCGTTTTTATCATTTTTTTAAATATAAGCCAAAAATGAAGCATGTGATTTCTTGATAGCCGACTTCTACGCCATGTCTAGTGCACTAGACAGAGCAGATGTCTGATTTGACTTCACCCCCCCCCCCCACACACACAAACACACTGACAGCAGGGTGGGTTGCAATTATACGGGTGCTATGTTTAGCTAGCTATACATTGCAAAACAGCGGATACCTCACTTGACCTCACAATCCCCCCCCCCCCCCCCCCTCCACCCACCCACACACACTCACTGACTGAAGGGACGTACTTTTGGACGTGCAACTGGTGGACACGCAGGCGCTATTTTTAGCAATGCATTGCAATGACCAATACAAGATAATTATAATTATGAAGCTGGCTTACAAAACAGAGTAGTTTGTCTTTTACAACTGGTACATAAGACGTATAGAAAAGGTATCATAATCCAAATGGCCAGATAGGATTGGATAGCTTCTATTAGGAATTCAATTTGACTCCAGTTTAGATGGTTCAATGTTTTCTTCTATAATACAGTTCGTCAGAATTTACTAAATCGTATCCAAAAAGCAAGATACTATGGTCTGCTGATTGATTCGACCCCTGACCAGGCGCACCGAGAACAAGTGTCAAAAGTTGTGCGATATGTCGATGTTGATTTCAATATGAAGACAGTCGTTCTGAGGGAACTTTTCTTGGATTCATTCAAGTAGTCAAAAAAGATGCCGCAAGCCTTGTTGAAACAATCGTGAAAGGGCTAGAAAAAGATGACCTACCACTGCAGAACTGTCGATCGCAGTGCTACGACTGCTGTCATAATGGCTGGGCATTGCTGTGGGGTTCAGCAGAGAATGAGAGAGAAGAAGAATTTGATTCACTTCGTTAATTGCGATAACCATTCACTTAATCTGGCTGGTCTTCATGCAGCCAAAAATGATTCTGCTATGATGAACTTTTTCAGTTGCATTGACTCGTTATACAACTTTTTTTCTCATTCAACACGACAATGGGAAGCCCTTAAAGAAGTTGCTCCAGTGGTTGTTAAATATCCTTCCAACACGCAGTGGAGTGCTAGATGTACCGCAGTCAGACCGGTGGCGAATTATTTGACGTTGATTGTTCAAGTTCTCAAAAAAATTAGTGATGATGAAACAGAGACATGCGAGAGTAGAAGTGATGCCAGTAATCTCCATAATCGGATACTGAGTTATGAATTCCTGAACTTGATTGGATTCTGGAACACTATTCTCTCACGAATTGACCGGGTTCAAAAGAGACTTCAAGATCCAAGAATGAATTTTCACGATGCTGCAGCTGATATAGGAGCCCTTCAACTTTATTTTAAAGAAGAAGAAACATCTTTAATCCACGAGTCTCTTGAAATGGGCTTCGACCTCTGCCAGAAATGGAATGTCGATTTTCCGAGGAGGCGAGGAAGACGACAAACCAATACCGAATTTACTGAGGACATCGAGGTAGCTGCCAGAAAAATGATATAGAGAGCAATGCAAAGTTCACTCAATCGTCTTCAAACAGAAATGGAAGAACGGTTGACTCAAGTTTTGGCTTTCTTCTTGATGTCAACTATCTGTTTTATTTGGCTGCTCCTGATAACCTTGTCCTTAAACAAAGGTGCAACAGTCTTGCAGAACTATACAACTCCGACATCGACGGAGAGAAATTGTATGAGGAAATCTTGGACTCCCGATTTTTGCTGGCTACTAGGACAGCTGACCCAATTTTAAAGCCGGAGGCACTTCTCCAATTCATCATACAATACGGCGATGAATGTGTTTTTCCCAATTTGCGAATCAGCATTCAAATAATGTTGACGATTTCTATTTCAATTGCCAGTTACGAGAGGTCGTTCAGCAAGCTGAAGCTAATACATTCGTATTTGCGAACCTCAATGGGCCAACAATGGCTGACTGACCTCGCCCAATTTTGATGCTTGCCCTGGGTGCCGTTTACCCTAGCTACGCCACTGCATATATATATATATATGTGTGTGTGTGTGTGTGTGTGTGTGTGTGCATGTATATAGGTTTAGTCTACTGAAGTTCACTCACATGGTATTGGTTAACCTGAGGTTATGATAAAAGACAAGGCACACAGGAGATCATGTGGCTAGATCAAACTTGGAACCGAGTGGTTTCAAATCAAATTCCTTAACTATATAGCAATGCAGACACTCTTTTAATATTTTGTTTATTATCTCTAATAACAAAAAATATGATGAATTTTAGATATAAATAAACTGACATTGATGGTCATTAAAATCTAAAAAGGTTTTCAATGAGCTAGTTTGCAAATATATTTTTATTGCTACTCGTTATATGAAAAGAAAATAGGTGAGAAAGAA
>OZ024742.1:45227133-45232133 GCA_964016885.1 Eledone cirrhosa | reverse complement strand
AGCCGTCGCAGTGTTTACCTACGTGTCCGTTAAAATCTCCTGCAATGATTAGGAAGTCCTTGTCGTCTGTTAGAGCAGTAGTGTGTATTAGGGACTCGTAAAACCTATCCTTAAGTTCGTCTGGCAGCCCCGATTGGGGTGCGTAAGCTGATATTATTGTGGTAATTGTCTTATTCAGGACTAGTCTGAGTTTAATGATTCTTGCATTTACCCTGTACACTGAGATTACTTTATCTACCCACTTGTCAGCTAATAGTATACCTACACCACCCATCCCATCGTCATTTCCCACCCAGAAAAATTTGTAGCACTGGCTTTTTCCTACAAGGACTCTAGCAGACCCTCCTCTCCATCTAGTCTCTTGCACACAGCATACATCAACTTCCTTTCGCTCTAGCATTTCTACGATTTCTCCTGCTCTTCCTTTCATTGAGCCTACATTGATGGTACCAACTCGGAGTTTTGGGCATTTGTCGACACTCGTAGGGGAGGGTCTCTGGGTTGGCGCTTCACGTGGGTGCTTGGTAGCTCGCAGATTCATATTTCATCTATTGATTCAGAGTTGCTCGTGTATTCCCAGCTCATCCATCCCTAACGGTGGGAAAATTGAGGGCTAGAAGGACAGTGGTGGTGGGGTAATGGCAGGGTGTGTTGGGATGCGCCAGAGGAGGAGAGAGTTAGTTAGGCAGGTAGTAGCAGCAGCAGCAGTGGAAATGGCATGCTAGGTTTGATTGGTCGAATAGACTATGGTGGTGTGTGGGGGTGGGGGGGAGGGAAATTGTGAGGTAGGAACTGAGGGTCGCATGGTAAATATCCAAGTTAATACTACATCAGTAAAATTAACAATAATAACGTCATGAAAAAAGCTACTAAGAGAAACCCTCGAAAATTTATCGCTAATACAGCAGGGAAAATTTAACGCTAATACAGCAGGGAACATCATAATATTAACGACATGAAAAAGCTACTAAGAGAAACCCTCGAAAATTTATCGCTAATACAGCAGGGAAAATTTAACGCTAATACAGCAGGGAACATCATAATATTAACGACAATATGTAGGCTAAAATACCTTCGTAGATTAGGTGGATGGCTGGCTGGGAAAATTTGAATCAGCTCAGTGGTACATTTTAGCAGAGAAGAATGGCAAAGTGTCTTATCTCTTCAATATTTTCAGATTGAATGAATTAGGTTAAAGACAGGGTAGTAAGCCTTAAAGAAGTGCATAGAGGGGGGGGGGGGGGGTAGGAACTGAGGGTCGCATGGTAAATAACTGAGAGAGATACAATAGGATTAGAATACCGCATGGTAAATATCCAAGTTAATAAGTTAATACTACATCAGTAAAATTAACAATAATAACGTCATGAAAAAAGCTACTAAGAGAAACCCTCGAAAATTTATCGCTAATACAGCAGGGAAAATTTAACGCTAATACAGCAGGGAACATCATAATATTAACGACATGAAAAAGCTACTAAGAGAAACCCTCGAAAATTTATCGCTAATACAGCAGGGAAAATTTAACGCTAATACAGCAGGGAACATCATAATATTAACGACAATATGTAGGCTAAAATACCTTCGTAGATTAGGTGGATGGCTGGCTGGGAAAATTTGAATCAGCTCAGTGGTACATTTTAGCAGAGAAGAATGGCAAAGTGTCTTATCTCTTCAATATTTTCAGATTGAATGAATTAGGTTAAAGACAGGGTAGTAAGCCTTAAAGAAGTGCATAGAGGGGGGGGGGGGGGTAGGAACTGAGGGTCGCATGGTAAATAACTGAGAGAGATACAATAGGATTAGAATACCGCATGGTAAATATCCAAGTTAATAAGTTAATACTACATCAGTAAAATTAACAATAATAACGTCATGAAAAAAGCTACTAAGAGAAACCCTCGAAAATTTATCGCTAATACAGCAGGGAAAATTTAACGCTAATACAGCAGGGAACATCATAATATTAACGACATGAAAAAGCTACTAAGAGAAACCCTCGAAAATTTATCGCTAATACAGCAGGGAAAATTTAACGCTAATACAGCAGGGAACATCATAATATTAACGACATGAAAAAGCTACTAAGAGAAACCCTCGAAAATTTATCGCTAATACAGCAGGGAAAATTTAACGCTAATACAGCAGGGAACATCATAATATTAACGACATGAAAAAGTTACTAAGAGAAACCCTCGAAAATTTATCGCTAATACAGCAGGGAAAATTTAACGCTAATACAGCAGGGAACATCATAATATTAACGACAATATGTAGGCTAAAATACCTTCGTAGATTATATATATATATATATTAGGGAAATGAAAAATGGTAAGGCGGCCGGACCATCGGGAATAGTTGCTGAGAAGCTGAAGGCATCAGGGGACGTAGGCACTAAACTGGTTGCACGCATCATCAATCAGGCTATATATGGTGGTGCAGCAGTATTCTCATAAATTGCTACAAAGGTAAAGGGGATGCTTTGGAGAGGAGCAATTATAGGGGTATAAAACTGATAGATCAGGTTATGAAAGTGGCAGAAAGGATTTTAGCACAACTAATTAGAGAAAGGGTCAAACTAGATGAGATGCAGTTTGGTTTTGTGCCTGGGAAGAGTACAACAGATGCCCTCTTCTTGGTGAGACAATTGCAAGAGAGGTTCTTAGAGAAGAATAAGCCACTATACTTAGCCTTTGTTGACCTAGAGAAGGCCTTTGATAGGATACCCCGATCTGTCATCTGGTGGTCCCTAAGGAAGCTAGGTGTTGAGGAATGGCTTGTGAGGACAGTGCAAACTTTGTACAGAGGTACTCTCAGTAAAGTCAGGGTAGGAATGGAGTTTAGTGAGGAATTCCAGATACAAGTAGGAGTACATCAGGGTTCGGTCCTCAGCCCGCTCTTGTTCATTATAGTCCTCTAAGCCATAACAGAGGAGTTTAAAACTGGCTGTCCATGGGAACTTCTCTATGCTGACGATCTGGTTCTTATAGCAGAATCAGTAGAGGAGCTAGAGAATAAATTCTGGCTATGGAAACAGCAGTTGGAAGCAAGAGGACTGAGAGTGAATCTAGCTAAGACAAAAGTGTTGATGAGTAGAAAAGAGGACAAAACCCTGATTCCGTCAGGGAAATGGCCATGTTCGATATGCAGAAAAGGAACTGGCATAAATTCTATAAAATGCACACAATGCAGATCCTGGGTACACAAGAGATGTAGTAGGATAGCAGGCAAACTAACAGGTAGGGAGAAATATGTATGCAGTAGATGTACAGGGAAATTAGACAGTAGAAGTCGCATTCATAGACACATTTTTCAAATGCAAGAGGGCGTTATAGAAGTGGTGGATAGCTTCCGGTACCTAGGAGATCAGATTAGCATGGGAGGAGGGTGTTCCGAGGCCATAGTATCTAGAATAAGGATGGGTTGGAAGAAGTTTAGGGAACTGCTTCCTCTGTTGACGAAGAAGGGTTTCTCCCTGCATACGAAAGGTCGGTTGTATGATGCCTGTGTGAGGAGCGCGATGCTGCATGGTAGTGAGACATGGGCAGCAACTGCAGAGGATATGCGACGGCTGGAGAGAAATGAGGCAAGCCTGCTCCGTTGGATGTGCACTGTAAATGTGCGTGAACGACCCAGCATAAATGTGTTGAGAGAGAAACTCTGTCTGAGAGAGATAGAATGTAGTGTACGGGAGAGGAGACTGAGGTGGTATGGACATGTGATGCGCATGGAGGATGACCGATGGGTGAAGAAGTGCCAGGAAATGCCAGTTGAAGGAAGACATGGTAGAGGTAGACCACTAAAAACATGGGCGGAGGTGGTGAGAACAGACCACAGATCATTGAAGCTCACGGTGGAGATGAGGAGGGACCGTGACGAGTGGAGAGATGCTGTGCTGAATAAGACCCGTCCCATCCTTGCAAGCAGGGAAAAGCGGACGTAAAATGATGATGATGATGATGATGATATATATATATATATAATATATATATATATATATAAAATATATATATATATAAAATATATATATATATATAATATATATATATATATATATATAAAATATATATATATATAAAATATATATATATATATAATATATATATATAAAATATATATATATATAAAATATATATATATATATATATAATGTATATATATAAAATATATATATATATAAAATATATATATATATATAATATATATATATAAAATATATATATATATATCATATATATATATAAAATATATATATATATATAATATATATATATATAACATATATATATAAAATATATATATATATAAAATATATATATATATAAAATATATATATATATAAAATATATATATATATATATATAATTTCATTTCATCATTTCATTTTACGTCCGCTTTTTCCCTGCTTGCAAGGGTGGGACGGGAACTGATTCTGGCTTGATTTCTACAGCTGGATGCCCTTCCTAACACCAACTTCATTTACAGTGAGTGCTGGGTGCTTTTTTGCCGTGGCACCTCCACGACCACTTTGCAGTGGAATGATAGGGACCCCAGTCCCTATCATCTCATTTCTACAGCTGAGTAAACTGGAGCAATGTGAAATAAAGTGTCTTGCTCAAGGAAACAACACATCACCCGGTCTGAGAATTGAACTCAGAACCTTTCGATTGCAAGGCCAGTGCTATGGAGGCACATGGCTTAGTGGTTAGAGCATTGGCCTTGCAATCGAAAGGTTGTGAGTTCAATTCTCAGACCGGGTGATGTATTGTTTCCTTGAGCACGACACTTTATTTCACATTGCTCCAGTTTACTCAGCTGTAGAAATGAGATGATAGGGACTGGGGTCCCTATCATTCCACTGTAAAGTGGACGTGTAGGCGCCATGGAAAAAAAGCACCCAGCACTCACTGTAAATGAAGTTGGTGTTAGGAAGGGCATCCAGCTGTAGAAATCAAGCCAGAATCAGTTTCCGTCCCACCCTTGCAAGCAAGGAAAAGTGG
>OZ024742.1:45142133-45219633 GCA_964016885.1 Eledone cirrhosa | reverse complement strand
TGTGGTCAGTGCTCTGGTGCAATAAGTAGCAGCAAGTGCCCATTGCACAGATGGTTCTATAGAAATAGTAGACACCTTCCGTTAGCTGGGTGACAAAATCAGCAGTGGTGGAGGGTGCTCCGAAAGTACAGTAGCTAGAGTCAGAACGGGATGGAAAAAGTTCAGAGAGCTTATACCACTATTGGCCGCTAAAGGGTTCTCACTAAAAATGAAAGGCAGGCTGTATGATGCCTGCATACGAACAGCAATGTTGCATGGCAGTGAAACCTGGGCATTGTGTGCAGAGGATATACGCAGACTGGAGAGGAACGAAGCTTGCATGCTCCGCTGGATGTGTAATAGTAATATACGTGAACGGCAAAGCATGAACGAACTAAGGGAGAAATTAGGAATAAGAGGGATTAGATGCTGTTTACTTGAGAGAAGACTATGTTGGTACGGTCACGTGATGCGCATGAAAGACGACAGCTGTATAAAAAAGTGCAGGGCGATAAAAATAGACGGTAGCCACGGAGTAGGCAGACCCAGAAAAACCTGGGATGACTTGATAAATTCCGACCTCACACACTTACACCTCTCCAAGTCAATGTCACTGGACCGAGATCTTTGGCGCTACACAGTTATACAGAAGACCCGCCTTGCCTAAGTACAAAGTGAAACCTACAGTCAGTAGGCACCTCTAACAAAATACATCCCGGCCCCACTACCCCCACCCCATCCACACCACCCCTTCCAATGTGAAGTTATGTTGGTACCACAGCATCCAGTCCGAAACAAATGAGGGCATGTAGGTGTCACGACAAAAAAAACACACAGTCCACGCTGTAATGTGGCCGTGTAGGTAACACGGTAAAAACCTCCCAGTAAACGTGGTTGGTGTTAGGAAGGGCATCCAGCCGTAGAAAACCTGCCAGACAGTCCTATATGAGCAAGACAACCAATCTTACCTCAAGTGGGAAAATTCCCGTCCAAACCCATGCTAGCGTGGAAGATGGACTTTAAACGATGATGATGATGATATATCTATATATATATATATTTTTTTTTATTAAAATAACAGATTAAAGTTTAAGCAAAGAATCGCTGCTTTCACCCTTAACGGGATCTTCTGATATATATTTTCCTTATCGAGCCCTCTTTGGATTTTAGTCTTCAATTTTATTATTATTACTATTATTATTATTATTATTATTATTATTATTATTACTATATATATATATATATATATATATATATATATATATATATATATATATATATATTAAGTTGGCAAGAAAGAAATTTCGGTTTTTTCATACAAAATATGAACTTCAATTATATATTTCCGATGACTTTTTGGCATCTTTCTGGCAACTTCATAATTCTGCGCTCATAGAACTTCTGGTCCTTATCAACCTGAAGCAAATAGGCTTTCAGGTCATCATCATTATTGAAAGTTTTACCTTTCAAAGAATTTTGCAAACTTCTAAATAAATGGTAATCTGATGGTGCAAGGTCAGGGCTATATGGTGGATGTGACATCACTTCCCGACCAAGCTCCAATAATTTTTCACGAGTTTGCAAAGACGTGTGTGGTCTAGCGTTGTCACGGTGAAAAACAATTCCTTTACGATTTGCCAATTCTGGCCGTTTTTCTTTGATTGCTTCCTCTAGTTTTATTAGTTGTTGACAGTAAACAGCTGAATTGATCGTTTGGTTCCTTGGAAGCAGCTCAAAATACACAACACCTTTGTAATTCCACCAAATTGACAGCATGACCTTTTTTTTTATGCAATTCAGCTTTTGGTGTAGTTTGTGCTGGTTCATTATGCTTGGACCATGATCGTTTTCGATTGATGTTAATATAGACAATCCATTTTTCATCACCAGTGATGATTCGTTTAAAAAAAACGTTGATTTCATTGCGTTTGATACATATCGCAAATATTGATCCGTTGTGTTAAGTGAATCTCTTTCAGTTTATGTGGAACCTAAATAACGAGCTTCTCAATGAGTCCAACACAATTTAAGTGATTTTCAATTGTTTTGTGTGATACATTTAACCTCTCTGCAATCTCTCGCACAGTTATATGACAATCGGATTCAATTATTGATTCGGTCATCATCAACTTCAGTAGGTCAACCAGAACGTTAGTCATCTTTGAGTGAAAAATCTCCAAAACGAAATTTTAAAACCATTTCTGACATGTGCCTTATGTTAAGCTATCAACGCCATATAATTTACATATCTCTTTATGAGCCTCAGCAGCTTTCTTGCCTTTACGGAAATAAAAAAGCAAAATATGGCGAAAATGTTTGTTTTTGCACTCCATGTTAAAATTGACACTGAATTAACAGCTGCAAACAAAATTACGCGCAATTTGCTTCTAAAGTTGCAAATTGCGCGTAATTTGCTTCTAAAGGAAGCTAAATGTAACGGCTATCAAATGTCAAAAGGAAAAAAATCATAACATTGACAAAGGTCATTAAAAAAATCCTAACTCTATTTACGAAAAACGAAATTACTTTCTTGCCAACCCAATACATATATAATATATTTATATACATACATACATACATACATATATATATATATGAAGGCACGTGGCTGAGTGGTTAGGGAATTGGATTCGCAATCGTGAGATAGTGAGTTCGATTCCCGGACTGCGCGATGCGTTATGTCCTTGAGCAAGATACTTTATTTCACGTTGCTCCTTCTACCTGGAGTTGTGACTGATAGATAGTACTAGCAACTGGAAAGACCAATGGAAACATTGTTTCCTCGGTCCGATTTGACGAAAGTCGATCGTTTAAAAAAAAAAATATATATATATAAAAGGTAAACAGAAATAACAAAACAAAAAGCACATTATATAGAAGAAATATATTAGTTTAATGCTTGAAATAACAGGAAGAGAGACTTAAGGTTTCGGACACTAGTCCTTCATCAGAAGATAGAGTTAGAAATAGAAGATAAATAGATAGTAAAGAGTGATAAGAGAACGGAATGGGGGGAAATGTAAAAAAAAAAAATGGGAAGAAAAAAAAACATATGTATTCAGTTGGCCACCTTGGCGAGTGGCTGACCAAGAGGTATTTTCTGCACTAGAGAGGTTTAGGAAGGGAGGTAATTAATATATAGTGAGTATGCATGCATGTATTGTGTGCGTGCGTGTGTTTGTGTGTTCGTATGTTTGTCACTTGAACCGTGACAAGCTGGTTGCTGAGAGAGTGAGGATGTGTGAGTGAGCGTGTGCACGTGACCTGACATATATGTACACAAACACACACACAGCAGCAGCAGAGAAGGGTTGTGTTGAAAAGAGGAGGTAGTAAAAATGGTAGTAGCCTGTATACTCGTTACCTGATATGGTTGTAAGAGAATCTGCATAGCTTCGCATATGATGATACAGTGGTGCAACCATAAACGGCTAAGCTGTTATGTCATTATGTGCATGGAGGGGGATAGAGCTGGGAGGTGGTGGGGATGGAGTAAATGTTAGGAAATATTCAACAGTGACGACGCCACAGCCATGGCACTGGGTGCCACGCAAACACAGATAAGCACACATGGATGTGAGCACAGAAATGTGTGTCGGTGGTGTGTATGAGCAGATCCACATATGTGTGCATGCATCCGAAGTGTAGGGTTGATAGTTATGTGTGTGCAGAAGTAGATGTTTGTGAGTGGTATATATACAGATGTTGTAAATGTGGGTGTGTATTTTGTGGTGGCTGGAGTTTATGTGTATATATGTGAGTGAGAGCAAGAGTAAAGGGAGGTTAAAGGAACTGTGGGGGTGGGGAATTGACTCCCTCCAGCTGTGTGAAGGGCTTGACAACCTCCTAGTGTCACTGATTTACATGATAAATCCACCCAGTGGTTGATGATAGGAAGGGCATCCAGCCATAGAAATCTTTCCAAACAAAGTGTTGAGAGGACCCTCAGTTGTGTCAAAGGGATGACAACCTCTCCTGAGAACTCTATAGAATGTGAGACCATACATAAGTGAAACACAGATTCTTGGCTGCTTGGGAGATCAGTGGCTCTGTTTCAGTACTTACTTTGTCTATATAGACCCGTCCAACCCTTGCTAGCAAGGAAAGCAGTCATTAAAACAACAACAATGATATATATATAATGAATAAAAATAACCAGGATTAAAATACATGACATTATTTAATTGATTTACAAATGTTTCAATCAATACAAAAAGAAAATACATTTCTACTGTTCTGATTGTAAAACTATTGTGATTGGAAATTTACTGATTGGATTAAACTCTGAACAATGTTTTACCTATCTTAGTGTGGACTATAAAATCACATTTGAGCTTTGAATTATTCTTTGCCTTTATATAGTTGTGTTATCAACTCATCTAAATTAATATAATAGGGAGACACAAAGCAGACTTTGTTTAGAAATGGCTAGCAAATTTGAAAATTAGGTACTGACATGTGCTTACGCCGTATTTGACTAAATAGAATTAGTTTGTTAGTTGAGATTTCACATTGGTCCAGCAAACCACCAAAGATGTGGGTTTGTGTCCCATGTACGTCAATACTCATCCTTTTTTTCCATTCAGAGGACTTTTTAAAATCTCAACTAACAGACTAATTCTATTTAGTCAAATAAGGTGTAAGCACATGTCATTACCTAATTTTCAAATTCACTAGCCATTTCTAAACAAAGCCTGCTTTGTGTCTACCTATTTATATACATATATATATATATACCTGCTATGGTTATATAGCTTCTAATTGAATGGAAGGAAACATGGGTGGTGTGTTGGTGTAATGGTAACACATTGGTCCGGCAAACCAAAGATGTGGGTTCATGTCAATACTCATCCTTTGAAAGTATTTAAAAATAATAATTTCTTGTTGACAATTCAGAGGTGATGTATTAGAAATTATTAGTTTGTATTGCTGTTTTAATTTAAACAACCCCAAACTACCCCTGAAATGTGTTGGAAACATTGGAAGACATTTTCTTTTTGTAAGACGGTCAGAGTGTTTTCCACTTCAATGGAGCAGATAGCAACAGTTTCTGGGTTGTGTTACTTTAGTCCAGATTACCTTTCAATACTGACCAGGTGTTAAAGTTTTTAATCATTTCTCATTGATATCCAAAATATATACTACATTATATATGAGTATTTGTGAAAAGTTTATCTTTGCAAAAAGTATTTCTGCCTGTATGTTTAAGCACTGTTCCGCTTCATTTATACAAATCTATAAATCCATCGACACACTTGTATGAAGATGGCACATTTATTAAGCAGATTTAGTAACACTGCTTGTATGTTTGTATACTGCTGTATATATGATATGGCCTGTTGCCATGAGGCTGGAGGAACCAGATTTCCAGATATATATGATATGGTGTTCAAATACCTCAATATATTTTGCCACCCAGACTACTTTCAGGTGGACAGTAATTTGACTCTTTTGTGTTTGATGACATTCAATTTCCAGATCTAAAAATAGAGACAAACAGTTGATGATATTAAAATAGATTTCTGAAATTATATCTTGTCACCCCCCCCCCCCCCCCCCGTCTGATTGTAACCATTTTATTCCAATTACCTTGGTGGAATCACTCCATCAATCCGATCAATGGAACAGCCTGCTCATGAAATTAACGTGCAAGTGACTGAGCATTCCACAGACATGCCTACTTTTAATGTAGGAGGGAGATTCAGAGTGACGCAGTGTATAACAAGGCTGGCCCTTTGAATTATAAGTACAACTCATTTTTGCCAGTTCAATGAACTGGAGCAATGTGAAACAAAGTGTCTTGCTCAAGGACACAGTGCACAGATGGGAATCGAACTCACAACCTTACGATCTTGAGCCAAATTCACTAACCACAAAGCCAATTATTTTGGTAATAGCCTTAAAAAGGCGTGATTAACACTGGATCACATTTTATCTTCATAATATATAAAGGCTTTAACCCTGAGCTTGAAGCAATCCAAGAAATCACTACACACACACACACACATACACACATGTATACACACACACACACACACACATGTGTGTGTTTGTGTGTGTGTGTATGAATGTATGTCATTACCTCCTCCCCACACACATACCTTACAGCTAGAAATATTATTGGCTATTATTTTTAACTTAGGTGTTTTTTTTTCCATTGAAAAATATCATTTCTCTTCATTCTACAATGAAGAAATATGGAAACCTTTTTCTTCTCTTTTCTTTTTGAGTATGGAGATGGTATGGCATGGGGAGTTCGATCGTCTCTTCTGTCAATACTTCCCAGATCAATGGTGCCTGTTATCAACTAATTACCCACCAAGTAATCGATGGAGAATTTTTAAGGACAGTGCAAAAGTCAGATTTTCTTGTCAGGTAAAAGGGAAACTTATTTCTTAATAAGTTTCATTTTCTTTTTTCTATTTTCAAAAGACATATTCTAATAAGGAAGGGCAGTGCCCATCACTCGTTTCAGGAGCTCCAAGACTAAAAGCATGAAATAAACCTGGAAGCCCAAATACTTACAACAAAATGGACTTTACCAAAGGTCAAATGGTGTACATTATATCGAGCGAAGGATTTATTCATTTGAGCACATAGCAGGGAGCATTGCTTTTGCTATGAGGCAGAGAGTTGTCTTAACGGAAGTGAACTGATGTTTACATAAAGACTCTCACTCTAAAGTACACAACAAGCCACTGATGCCACTTCAACATACAGCTCCACTGAGTAAATTTCCATAGAAACTACCTTGGGGATGATTGACAATTCATGGGGACAGGCCATGGGGAATAATTAATGGAAGATGTGGCATGAAGGAGACACGATCTGGCATGGAATAAAAATAAACTGAAAGAAAGGCATTCTATGGTGAAAATTGCCCAGCAATGACAGGCTACTTTGCTAGTATATATATATATATATATGACTTCCCACGGGTACAAGCCGAAGTTGAAGCATATAGACAATATGCCCCCACCTCCTTCCACTGCAAAGTGGTCGTGGAGGTGCCATGTAAAAAAGCACACAGCCCACACTGTAAAGTGGTCGGTAGGCGCCACGGAAAAAAGCTCTCAGCACTCACTGTAAATGAGGTTGGTGTTAAGAAGGGCATCCAGCTGTAGAATTCAAGCCAGAATCAGTTCCAGTATGAGCAAGTCAAGGTCAGCCGAGCAGGCACTGCCCACAACAGAACAACTTATCTAACACATGCTAGCATGGAAGAATGGACGTAAAACGGTGATGATGATGATGATATATATATGTATATCCATAGAGGAGAATGGACTCAACCATTGCTTTGAATAGCCCAGTTTTGTGGTTTTCTTTATCAGAGACACCCACACCATTTATAGGGAGTTAAGAGCCCCCCCCCCCCCCCCCCTGGTATGCCTATACTAGTGTCCACATCATGCTTTACTACCAAGATACAAGAATTCACCCACTTCCTCAATCTTTGAGCCATCCAGTGCATGCATTTATTTATTTGATGTTGCATTGAGATGCATTAATTTTGTTTTGTCAACATTCAAGAAGAGTTCAATGAACTGCATTGCAGCTGTGATTCAGTATAACACATCCTTAGCTTCTTTGCAGGTGAGCTGTGTCATCTGTGTAAGCCATTTTAGGTGGAACTTCCTCTGGATGTCAGGTATACTGTTGACTTGTCAGCATTATTCCGTCTAACAGTGTAATGGCGTAATTAAGGCATATAACAAAAAGGAAAGGGGCCAGAGGATCTCCCTGAAGGACTCCAGTATCAACGGAGAATAGGTCTGAGTTTTCCTCTAAGGTTATCTCAAGTGCTAAAGTATTCTCATACATGACTTTAATTGCATTCACAATCTGATTCAAGAATTATGAGCATCTTCTTTTCGTTATTTGAATCAAAAGCATTCTTGAAGTCTATGGATACAATTGCTGCCTCCTTGTGATTCTGTACCTCCTCAACAATCCTTCTTAGAGCCAAAATATGTAAGGTAGTAGATGGTTTAAATACATTTTAGTTGGAACATAGAATGTAGTTGATGCATAGTCTGATTCTATTCAGAATCAACCTATTGTAAGTCTTTGCTGCAATTTGCATAAGACTGATGCCTCTATAGTTGGTGCAGATGGTAAGGTCACCTTTCTTGGGTATTCCTGATATTCCCCATTCCTGAGGTCCATGTCGTTCAATAGTTTTGATGTGACTCATAGACACTAACAAAAACACTCACAAAAAAGATTAATGGCACATTTCCCCACATGCTGAAAAATGTCCAGAACATATCAGGGAGAACATGTAGTGAATAAATCACTCACCAGCTCACACCTTCACCTTTTTGACATCATAAGGCATAGGAGGCTTGCATTAGTCAAACAGGTGAAACGTCACAATAAACTTGCTGGCAGAGTTCTTTTCTGGAAACCTGATGTGTGCATATGAGTTGGAAGACCAACCACCATGCTGAACGATGTTCTTGAAGATGATACCAGATTGGAAGCAGAGAAAATGCAGATGGCAATGTTAGACAGGGGGATGAACAGAAGCATCTATCTTCCTCATGAACCACTCCCTAAGAAGTGTTATTTCATGCATAAGGGGGGGGGGGGGGCGTATTGTATAATACTGTGCCCAGGCTGCATGACAGCTTAGAACAAGTCACCGGAAAGACGCAAATGAAAAAACATTACAACATAAAGACAGAGAACAAGTGTTTGCTGTGATAATTCACAGCAAAGCAAGTATGTAAACAAAAACAATATAAAGTCGTATGACTGGAAATCGGACAGGATATGATGTAGACAAGTTTTTCAAAGTGGTATTTTACCCATTTTTCTAAGCTATTATTTATGACAATCGTCTATTATTACAGTTATTTTCTGAGTTTGGGATTCCTACATTTTATAAAAGAATATGTAATGCTTCTATAATATTCTTTAACTTGTGGGTGTGTTATGTCTGTCTAGTTCATTCTTCTTCCTCCTCTTCCTCTTCTTCTTACTACTACTACTACTACTACTACTGAAACCATTATTATTTTTTTTTATTATATATTTTTTTAATTATATATTATTATTATTATTATTGTTTTTGTTTTTTACACGCAGAAATGCCCATTTGTACCGTCCTGTATTGTCCTGCACTGTCCTTAATGTCTACTTTATGTAAACCCTTGTGGTTAATAAAGAAATCATTATTATTATTATTTTTATTATTATCATTATTATTATCAATATTATTATCTTCATTATCATTTGTTATAGCAATGTGGTCATGGTTGGACTTCGATGAAAGGCAGAGTTATATTTTGGTTTCATTTGAATTTTGCTACGAGTTCTGGTTATGTGATGTTTAAATTATATGGCCAACAGTGTATGCGATGTAAAAATGGTTGTTATGAACCAGCAATGTGGTACCCTGAAGAAGTCGTAAAAGTGGGTAAATTAACATTTTTTCCTTTGTATATATGTGCATATATCAACGAGCTATTTTCCCCTATTATCCCATCTTACATTGTCTATGCTTCAGTGTCCTTCTATGTCCACACATTGGACAACAGTCCTTATTCTCTTCTGTTTTACTATTTCTCTCCTTTCTTTAATCTTCTCCTTTGGCTAAGCCCTTGTGCACTCTATATTTGTGTAATTTCCCTAAAGGTATAACTTGTCTCAACCTGTTTGTTATGTCCCAATGTGCACTGGAATGAATGGTATGGACCTTAATGCACTGCAACCGTAGTGATTTCCAGAGGTTGACTGGCGAGATGGGACTTTCTGTCTTTCCGTTGTTTTTTTTCCATTGTCTTTGTCCTGTGCGCTCACTATTTTGAATATATATATAATTACACACACATCATCATCATCATTTTATGTCCACTTTTTCCTGCTTGCAAGGGTGGGACGGGTCCTATTCAGTACTGCATCTCTCCACTTGGCGTGCTCCTTCATCACATATACACACATATATATATATATATATATATATATATATATAGAGAGAGAGAGAGATTAACTAATATATATAAACTTACATATAATATTTAATTAACTGGTTAACATAACATTTTCTTGTCCCTGTAGCCCATTGGCTCATATTTTGAATCTTTAGTAACATAATTGTTTGGCTGGAACAGTAGACACACCTCACTTGTAAAATCTTCTTCGCCCTTAATTCATAATGAAGTTTTTGGGGAACCATCGTTGTTACATACAGTGTGCCCTAAACATTTTAAACATGACAGAGGCCATCTTAGAACACAGAACACATCCGATTTCCTCCAGAGATATATACAAAGAAAAAGCAAGAGAGAATTAAGAAAGAAAGTATAGAGGTAGAATCTACCCCAGTATTGAACTGATATTGACTTTGAAAAGATGAAAGGCAGGAAGTCTTCTTTACACTCTGGTATAACATGGAAAATCTCACCTGGGCTAAATAACAATAAACACGTTAGCATTATCTTAAGAATGTTTCTGATCAATGGTGACCTGAAGTTCAACAACAATCTTGTACCATCACCACCACCACCACTACCACCACTAGAAAATAGACCCCTGTAGAATATGGTAATTGTAATAATTCAACTGATATTAAATTGTCAGATATTTACTTGTTTTTTTATACTTTGTAGGTCATTGGGAATGTCTACAATCGGATTGGTCAGTTGCATTATGGTTTTGTCCGTCCTCCACTTCGAATTGACCGTCGTGCCGGTAAACCTAGGAATCAGCACAATACAGACCTATGCCAAGCATGTAAAGAAGGTTTATGTAAAGAAGAATGGTCTTTCTCCTGACACAACATTTTGCTTTAAATGGCACCACCATTATTAATTGACAATGTGAATGGCGTAAAAAAAAAAAACACATCAAAATATTTGTTAAAGTAGATTTTTTTACTGTTTTGTTTTTGATTTTTTAAGAAGAAAAATAAAAAAAAAATTCTTTATATATGTTTTTTACATAAATATTCATATCTAATTTTGTTTTTCATTCTTTGTTTTGTACAAATCTACTTCAGGGTTGAAATTAATGGAGATGACAATTCTAAAAAAAAATAACTGTAAGGATAATAAAGTGTTGTAGTTTGCTTGAAGCATTGTGGAATAAGAAATACAAATATAACTAGGAAATAAGTTTAATTATTTGGAAGCCCAAATAGCTATAAAATTTCATTAAGATTTTGAAAGTGAATGTGTTAAAAATGAGACAATGGTTACTTTATTTACACAGAGGCAAATATATTACTAACATTTATATAGAGGCAAATATATCATTAAAATTTACATAGAGGTAAATATAGCGCTAAAATTTACAGAGAAGCAAATATATGGCTAAAATTTACATATAGGCAAATATAATGGCTAAAATTTACAGAGAAGCAAATATAAGGCTAAAATTTACATAGAGGCAAATATATGGTTAACATTTACAGAGAAGCCCATATATCACTAAGATTTACATAGAGGCAAATATATCACTAAAATTATTGAAAAAGATGTTGATTTTGAAGTCTATTCCCAACAAGATAATGTAGCAATCTGAGCTGATAGCCAAGCTATATCAATATAATTAATTACTGGAACTCCATTGGTTATGGTAATTTGTGTTCCAGTTGACACAATGAATGGAACAGCCTGCTCGTGAAATTAACATACAAGTGACTGAGCATTCCACAGACAGGTCTACTCTTAATGTAGGAGGGAGATTCAGAGTGACACAGTGTATAACAAGGCTGGCCCTTTGAATTACAGGTACAAATCATTTTTGCCAGCTGAGTGAACTGCAGTAATGTAAAATAAAGTGTCTTGCTCAAGGACACAATGCACCATCAGGAACTAAGCTCACAGTTGTAAGGTCATGAGTTGAATACCCTAACCACTAAGCTACACGCCTTCACATCACATCAATATAATTAGACAGGCAGAAAATGCATCGAAGTCCATTTCATGGGTTGTACCTGCAATTCATAAAAGGTCAGTTTGTCACATATTAAAGATACAGGTGTCTGTGGAACATAGGAATTTAGTTTGTAGGTAGTTTGGTTAATCAAATATCTGGAACGTTCAATCTTCCTTGGGGGTAGGAGATTGATTAATGTACTTTATGTCTAATTTGAGTTGTTTTAGGTTAGTAATAGAATTATTGAAAATATGGGTGGTGCTTAGTGCTGGATTTACCATTGTGCTTAGATGTGCTTAAGTACAGGGCCCTGCAAGCCAGGGGGAACCCACCTTCCTGTGTAGGCCTACTGAAACTACCTCCTTCAGGGGTCTCATAACTTAACTAGCACAGGGTCTCATTTGTCCTAAATCCCCGCATTGTTGGTGCTCCAGCATGGCCTTAGCAAACACAACTTAAATACTGAAATACTAATGACATGTAGATTTAGGGAAATAAAATGTTGGACAAATGTCTTTTTTTGTGTTGGAAAGGTTGGACACACACACACATAAGCACACACACACACACATGTGCATGTGTTTGCACATTTAAGACTATACTTTATGAAAGCACATGACCTATGATTGCAATATTCTGAGTTCAATTCCAGACGCTGTGTTGCATCCTTGAGTATGACACACTATTTCACGTTGCTCCAATCTACTTAGCTTATAAAAATGAGTTGTATTTGTAATTGAAATGGCCAGCCATATCATACATACACTGCATCACTCTGATTCTCCCTGAGAAATGTGTGATAGATACATGTGTATTCAGACTGCTCATCCATTTGTACATTGATTTCACAAGCAGGTTGTTCTGTTGATCAAACAACTGGAGTGCTCATCATTGGGATTTCCGGAGGTCCAAAACAGGGTGCCACTTTGCTATTAGAAATGCATGGTTGATACTACTAATATGAATGCTTTGAGAAAGAGATTTTCCTGAAATATTGAATCATGAGTACATCAATGTAAAAAGGATCAGTCTGGACACATATCAATAAATCAATAAATACAATTTTAAAGAATGAGTATATACACTAGCTGCTCCATCAATTAAATGTCTTATTCATTGAAGGTTAGTGAAAGTGTCTGAGCATTCAACAGATAATGTAATCTTAATGTAGTCTTCAGGCAGACACAGTGGGACATTGTATGTGACAAGATTCGACTTTTGAATTACATGTAAAATTTCATCTGAAGGACTTCTGCAAAGTTTCTGTCTGCCTTATTTCACTTACAAGGCATGGGTTGATTTCAGGCTATGTCAGAAAATACTAACTTATTTTGTCCATAATTTCACAATTTCGAATCGATCTTCTTAACCACGCGAACATACCCACAAGAAATCATTAAATTATCTCTAGCAAGCAAAAAAATATTGGGGATCACTTAAATAGTTGTTATCAGCTGTTATTTGTGAGTTAATTCCACTACATTGCTTGACAGCTGAAGCTATAGATAACAGCTGATAACATGCCATATAACTTATATCACCAATTAACTTATATCACTTTATAAATTTATGGTTACTTAGTTAGTACTGCACTTGGATGGTAGTGTTGTTGTTTAGCCCAAACAGTTGACTTATGATCAATGGCATTCCAGCCGTGACTGTCCTGTGAGTTTTTTTTTTCTAGGCATGGTTAAACCCTTGTGCCATGATATCTAATGTGTCAGTTTTTTTTCATATATGGTAGGATGCGATTTGAGTGTGATTTGACTGCTAGTTTTTCAAGGTCGAGTGACTATGGAGATGCTCTTTCGTCAGTTTGAAGTCAAAGAGACAAATGTATAAATGCTTAAAACATCTCCTATATTTACTAACATCATCATCAGATATTGTCTGCTCTCAGCAGATTCAATATCATGGCTCTCTCTAATGCTATTCATAGTTAACTAAGGATAACATGGTTGAGCTGCAATCTTTTTCATAGTGGCTGGTAGACCACAGGAGAATTTAAGCTCTAACTACAAAGAGCTGGAATAAATACTGTAAGGAATCCAGCCTGACACTCTAACCAGTTCACAGCTCTAAATTGGTAATTTATTTATCGACTTCAAAATTATGAAAGACCATGGCAAATTTTGAACCCAGCATGCAAACTACCAGAATAAAGAACCAATTTGCCACCTTTCACTAATATTGTATTTATATATGAACCCATAACTCCAAGTGGTGTCATAGGAGTGCCATAATATCATATGGCGCTACTTGGGCATTTTTAATATCTTTTGGAACCCAGAGAGAGAGAAAGTGACAAAGATAAGAAATGAGAAAAAGATATAGTAGAAGAATCAACTACAGTATTGGATTGATGCTTATTTTTATCAGCCTCGAATGGGTGAAAGGCAAACTTGGCCTTGGTCGGATTTAAACACAGAGTGTAGAAAGCTGGAACAAATAGCACAATGCATTCTATCCAACGTTTTAACAACTCTGCCAATATTACAACTGATTTAATAGGGAATTATTTCACATTATTTATTTATTTATTTTTATTGAGAAACAGTTTACATAATGATGTAGCATTAATAATTTCAAGTGTATAATCGTGTCAAACAAAGGATTGTTTTAGCTTTATGCAAACACAAATACAATTGAACTTATATAACTAACTGAAGTAGATAGTATCCAAATGGTTTCCCTAGATAGGATTGTAAAGGAATTAGAATGGTCATTTCAAAATCTACTTTATATAAAAGACGTCTCTTAACAAATACACTTATTTATAAACACAACTGAGATTGAAATATAATCAGAAAGGATGTTAATGGGTTATTACAGATATTTGGTAAATAGATAAATTGACTCTATTGTATGTAAGGTGTCAAATACACTTAACTATAAGTATATAGTGGAACCTCGGTTGATGAACTTAATTAATTTCTGAAATGTTCGTAAACTGAAACTATTTTTACCATACAAAATGTTGAGAGAGAAATACAGATAGAGAGAGACTGTGTGAAAGACAGATAGATATCACCATAGTAACTAACTACACAGCAAGTAACGCTTTCCTGCTGATACTCCAAGCTTGTTGCCGGCTTGCGTATTCATTACTCGAGACATCATTTGTGAACCGAGGCATTTTATGTTCGGAAAAGTTGTTTGTAAACTGAGGTTCCATTATACTTAATATTTGATGATGGGTTTACGGAATCGTTAGAGCGTTGGACAAAATTCCTTGCAGTTTTTTACATTCTGAGTTCAAATTCAGTCTTTCAACATTCTGGGAGATGATATAACTAACTGTCCCCTTTCCTCAAACTTGATATCTTGTGCCTATTTTAAGAAATCAGCATTTGATAATATACATACACAAATCAGGGAGCTGAGATGTGACAGTGTCGCTAAGAAGCTCGCTTAGCAACAGTAAGGTTTCAAGTCTGATCCCATTGTATGGCACCTTCAGCAAGTGTATTCTCAGTACTGGATTTATCATTGTGCTAAGGTGTGCTTAAGCACAGGGCCCTGTTGGTCATGGGATCCCATCTTCCTGCCAACAAAATTTTTTCCATGAATTTTTCAAATCTTTTTCAAAGCCTCTAGCACATTTGCCCTAAATCTGGCACTGTGTATTCTACCATAGTTTCACATCAGCCAAAGCTTTGTGAGTGAAATTTGGTAGATACTGATCAGTTTAACAGCACCACCCAGTCGTTGGGTAACCCAAAGCACAATTTACTCAATTGCAAGCATCCAAGTCAACTTCCCAGTGTGAGGAAAACTCTCCATCCTCGCCACCACTTTCGACGGCTATGAAAAGGACCATAAGCACGTCCCTTCTTCCTCTGACTAAGCTATTAAAATACCTGTTGATAGGTGAATTGACTGTTATATCCATTAGAAGAGTGATGGTGCCCCAGTAATCATTGCGATCTGCATGAATAGAACAAGTTGTCTCACTTCTGAAATCCGATAATTAGTGGCGTGTCTATTGTACAACCTGGGATCCAATCTTTTCAACTATGCTTGATAAATCCTAATACTTGAAGTGAGCAAGTGGCCTGCAATATGTTCATACATGAAAACTGATATATTACAAAACTTTTTAAAGGATAGGCAAATGTACAAGACAGCACAGAACACAAATTAAAAAAAGAATTATTATTAATTGTATTTAATCTGACATAAATATATGTTGACATAAATATCAAGGTGAGTGCGTGTGTGTGTAAGGTTCCTTTCTGTTAGACTAACTCTTGGTTTCTGATTTAAGCACAAGGCCAACAATTTTGTGTGAGGAGAAAGTCAATTAAATTAACCCCAGTACATTACTAGTACTTTATTTTAAGGATGAAAAGCAAAGCTAACCACGGTGGGATTTGAACTCAGAAAGCATGTTATTCGATGCTCTACAGTACTGCCAATCCACCACCCTTAGATTAATTATTAACATTTGAGAACACACAATACCGACCTTAAATATATTCGAGAACAAATGTTATATTCATCGTTTCCTTGATAAGTTTTCAAACATAACCGAAAAGTATAGAATTACAAATCGACTTTTTCTAACCTGAAATAAAGCCCAGTGTTTAAAGTAAATAAATACTAAGGACAAGCTATATCAGCTGATTAAAACAATGGGATTATTGTGTATTGTTCTTTTGTTGGTTTTCAGCTTCTTGTTAATTTTGTCCTTGTTAATTACAATTTATAACTAATGTTTCTTTATCGTAATCATGTATATTATATTTTAGAAGTAGAGAGGGGGAGCTGTTTGACTTTAAGCATGTGAACAAATCAATTGTGCACAGGCATTGTTGTGAGATTAAGACATTCGCTTTGTAAGAATGTGATTTCAGATTCGACTCCAGTTTGCGGTGGTAACATGGGTAAGTTTTTATTACCATTGCCTCATGCTAGACCAAGGCTTTGTGAGTGGAATTTGATGGACAGAAAATGTGCCCATCATATAAATAGCTATAATAATTGTTTCTACTTTTGGCACAAGGCCAACAATTACCCAGTGTTTTACTGGTACTTTATTTTATCGACCCCATAAGGATGAAAGGCAAAGTTAGATTTCTTTATTAGCCACGCAGGGCTGACATTAAGAAAACAATAAAGACGGCAATACAAAGAGGGGTTTTTGTGTGTAAAAAAGGTATTAACATAAAAACAACAAATGTGTGAAAAATTCAAACAAAAGAAAATTCTCCAATAGGGTGGGGGAGACTTCCGAGAGTCACTTGCAGAGAAAGCCCTCAAAAAGCCACAGTTACCCTAAACACTAGGGCAATTGTCCCCTCACAGTTGTCCTGCAATCTATAGGTGTATACTCAGAGCAGACCCATTCAATCAGACCAGGCTCTCCACTCTCACCAACCTTTCAACAAACTGGTTGAAAGGTGGCTTTTCCCTCTCCACTTGTATTTGAAGTGAAACTAAAATATTAATCAGGGATTTGCTGAAGAGGAAAGTAAATGTCTTCAAACCTTAGAAAAGCATCCACCACATGATCGATTTTGCCATGGTCACCAGGCAGATAAAAACAGCCTGCTCTTCCTTGTTATAGGAAGACGGTGGGGCAATACTCATGATGGACTCAGCTGACAGCCGAATCCGTCCTACACTTAACAACAGGTGTTCTACATAAATCCACAAGTCAGCAATGCTCAAACACTGGATGAATACATACAGGACGGTTTTGCTGCCCTGTGCACATTTCCAAGTTGCCTGGCTCATGGCACTTCTGTGCCTGTAGAATTTATTTCAAAGTGGCAATGCTCTCTGTCAGCACTGTCAGGTCAAGGATTTCTGGAATTTATCCATGGGTACTGAACCAAATGTCCTCCAGAAAAGTATGGCTAGTTGAATTTTGTTGGCACCCAGAGTCTACCCAAGAACTTTGTTGCTTTTACCCGCCACAGCCCATCTATAGAACACAATTTTGGAATTTTTACTGATTGAACTGTTCGATTGGCTGAGGGCTATGAGCGCTTAAAGATATTCCAGTTTCCAAGCACTCTTTCTTGGTCTTCGTTTGGCCTATGACTGAAGCTCAGCCAAGGAGACATGCTGGGGAAAAACACACCTTGCAAACGACGACCAAACCTGTTCACTATCAAGGAAAAGTTAAAGATGTCTTAGCTTCAGCATTTATTTGCACATCATCAGCCACAGCAGATCCATTGGTATCAAAACCGGTAAGTGTAGGATCAGTTGATATGTCACAAACCACACCCCAGATATATGTAAGTTTTGTACATAGTGACATTATTCCTGAAACGTGAAATTAAAGAATGTATATAATTATATATATTATAGCAAATGAAGTATTTCTTGAAATATAAGAGAAATGGGCGTGCATTTACACAATTTGCTTGCTGATAACCGACTATCAAGGAGCAGATATTGCCCCAAATCAAATTATTTTAATATATTTTTCTCACGTACAAATATTGTCTGTTGAGCTAGAAACAAACATAATTTGTGAATTTCTGGTACAACGCAACAACTTTATAAAATACCTACAAATGGAGTAGAGTAGTGTCTATTATGACATCCTATTGTGACAGTTGTGATGTAGCGTCAGTTGTTATGACAGTTGTGATGTGTCAGTTGTTATGACATTCTATTATGACAGTTGTGATGTAGTGTCAGTTGTTATGACATCCTATTGTAACAGTTGTGATGTAGCATCAGTTGTTATGACATTCTATTATGACAGTTGTGATGTAGTGTCAGTTGTTAAGACATTCTATTATGACAGTTTTGATGTAGTGTCAGTTGTTATGACATTCTATTATGACAGTTGTGAGGTAGTGTCAGTTGTTATGACATTCTATTATGACAGTTGTGATGCGTCAGTTGTTAAGATACTCTATAATGTCAGTTGTGATGTGTCAGTTGTTAAGACATTCTATTGTGACAGTTGTGATGTTGTGTCAGTTGTTAAGACACTTTATAATATCAGTTGTGATGTAGTGTTAGTTGTTAAGACATTATGAGAGTTGTGATATAGTGTCAGTTCTTATGACATTCTATTGTGTCAGTTGTTAAGGCATTCTATTATGACAGTTCTGTTGTAGTGTCAGTTGTTATGACAAGTGTGATGTATGTCAGTTGTTATGACAGTCTATTATGACAGTTGTTAAGACATATATTAAAACAATAGATTTATTTAAGTTGAGGTAAAATAGGAGACAACTTATATTTGGATTAGCTTATATTTAAGACATTTCTGGGTAATATAAAACTAGATATAATATTGGAACATCCTAGATAATAGTAGATGAAGCACTACCTCCTTACGGACAACTGACGCTGCATACCAGGTTTGAACACAGAAGAGCCAAACTCCCACTGTCATCACCTCTATCTTTCTCGCCCTCCCCATCTCTCTCTATTATGAGCAAATGGGGTCCTACACACCCCATGGCCCTGGCAGACAGAATGGAGAAGGCGTTTCCTTGGAGGATGGTAAGGGAGATGCGCTGAAAGAGCCATTCCATTTCGCGAGACTCACACCTGCAGCTAGCCAGCTCAGCACCTATAGTGGTAAATAGGGAGGTAGCCCTAGGGCCAAGGATACCAGAAGTCTCCACTGTTAGGGGCTTGACTGCAGACCTGTCGGAGAGCGACCGATAATTGAAGAGTTTCTCCTCATCAGCCCGAGGTGCATCAGAGCATGGGTTAGTTGCAGACTGCACCAGGTTACCACTGGAGAATGTGTTGCTGCAAGAGCATCCCAGACGAGGGGTTTACCACCGTGGAATGGCTCAAGCTGGGAGGGGAAGCTTGCAGCATCCAAACCATGCTTTATAACCTCCTTGAGAGCAGCATGGTGTGGAAGGCGACCAGCACTATAGCGAAAGGAAAGCGGGTGGAAGCCGAAAGTGTCCACGGTGGATCTGCAGTGACATTATGTGGCACGCAGATCCGGAGGCCAAGCCTCAGGTAAACCCTGATGCGCAGGTTATTGTTGTCCAGCTGCATGCCAGTGGGGAAGGAGGGTAAAGCATGGACCCAGGCACTGCTGTGGGGTTGTGAGGCTGTGCAAAAACATGCAAGGTGGAGCTGGTTGAGCTGGGGTGCTAGCCTGTCTGAGGCCAAGTTGCACTGGATAGCATTCCAAATACTCTGGGGGGACTTGACGACAGCAGGGGGAGAAGGAGGAGGGACGTCTACTGGGCTAAGTCCAAGCTAGTTCCATGTCTCACAGGTGGCCTCATGTTCCTCGATCACAGTGGGTTCCATTGTATTTAGGAGAACCTTGTTGATGAGGACACGGCATGAGGTTACCGACGAAAGAAACGCTGGCAAAGCCAACGAGATCAGGGACTGGAGGCAAGGCCACCATATCTAACAGGTAAGGTGGCCTGTTGCCATCCAATTTTGTCAAACCTGACGTTGCATATCTTCTCAGCTGCCACTTGGATACAAGTGTCGAGGTCAGCAAGGAGAGATGCGTGGCTGTACTGATAAGGATTATCAGAGAGAAAAATTGCAAGAAGAAACTATCTAAAAAGGAGAGAATAAGGATGAAAAAATCATGAGCATGCTGGTTGTAGTGGTGGTTGAGGTGGAGGTGGTGGTGGTGATGGGGGGGGGGGGGGGGGGTTGTGATTGTTTTGATGATGGTGGTGGAGGTGGTGGAGGTGGTGGTGGTGGTTGTGATTGTTTTGATGATGGTGGTGGAGGTGGTGGTGGTGGTTGTGATTGTTTTGATGATGGTGGTGGTTATAGTGGTGGGGGGTTGTGATGGTGGTGTTGGGGCTGTGATTGTTTTGATGATGGTGGTGGTGGTGATGGAGGTGTTGGTGGGTGGGGGGTAATCATCATTGTGGTGATTGGGATGGTTTTGATGATGGTAGTGGAGGTGGTAGTAGTGGTTGAGATGGTGGTGGTTGTGGAGGTGGTAGTGGTGGTGGAGGTGGTGGAGGTAGTGGAGGTGGTGGTGGTGGTGGTGGTGGTGGTGGTGGTGGTGGTGGATGTGGTGGTGGTGGATGTGGTGGTGGGGGGTTGGAGGTGGAGGTGGTGGATGTGGTTGTGGTGGTGATCATCATTGTGGTGGTTGGGATGGTTTTGATGATGGTAGTGGAGGTAGTAGTGGTGGTTGAGGTGGTGGTGGTTGTGGAGGTGGTAGTGGTGGTGGAGGTTGAGGTGGTGGTGGAGGTGGTGGAGGTAGTGGAGGTGGTGGTGGTGGATGTGGTTGTGGTGGTAGTGGTGGCAGTGGTAGTGGAGGTGGTTGTGGTGGTGGTGGTGGTGGTGGTTATGGCAATGGTGGTGATGGTGATCATCATTGTGGTGGTCGTCGTCGTTGGTAGTGGTGGTGATGGTTGTGGTTGGTGGTGGTGATGGTTGTGGTGATAGTGGTGATGGTGATTCTGATGGTGGTGATATTGGTGGAGGTGGTTGTGGTGGTGGTTAATTGTGGTTGGTGGTGGTTCAGGATCTAGTAGTGGTAGTGATCAACAGACGTTAAACGTCATCAGGTCGTAATATCTCCAATAACTTCAACATGATAGAATGGTGAAGTGTTGAGATAATGTTTCAAACATGTTCTTTCAAGCAACACCTCTCACATCTAGCTCTCCTTACTGCCACATTTATTCAAGTCCGTTAAAATAACTACCAATGTTGCCCTTCTCCTGTTAACTTCAAAATTCCTTGGTTTTATCATAATTACAAGTGGGGCATAATGTTTTCATTATATCTAAATCTCCGTTATGTTAAAAAGAAAGAAAGAAAAAAGGGAAAGATAAGCTTAATAGATAAAGAAATTATCAAATGAAAATGAAACAACTAAATAAAATACAAAAACAAACGATTATCCCCCCCCCCCATTTATGACATTTCATTGACGGTGTCATCGATACCTGTTGGGATGTCACTTGTTATTTGAATATTATTCTCGTCCTCCAGATATCATAATCTCATACAAACGATATGCCAAACAAACATAAATATAGTGTTTGTGGAAAACAAAACAAGATATGTAACAGGGGCGATGGGAGCTTTTCTGAATTGGGAGGGGAGGGGAAAATTTGGTCAATTTACGATTAGTTGTAGTGATTAATTTAGCTCTTTGCACTCTAAAATGGTCAGAAAACTTCGATATGTGATAAACATAACATGAACATAAATACATATTTTATTTTAACAAGGTGTATAACAATATAATAATATAATTAATTGAACAATCTAAACTATAATAAAGCAAGGAGCACGGGACTGCGTACGGTTTATTATTATTTTTATCCCATTAGTAAAATAAGTTGGATTACGTTGAATAAATAATTATTTCTACTTTTGGCACAAGGCCAGCAATAACCCAGTGCATTACTGGTACTTTATTTTATCGACCCCGTAAGGATGAAAGGCAAAGTAAACCTCGGCAGGATTTGAACTCAGAATAGCAAGGGCCGTAACTCTATGCTTGGAAAGCATGGCATCTGACCCTCTACCAATACTGCCAATCCACCAACCCTATTACTTTGAATAAATAAATAATATTACATAATGTATCTACTAAATCTCGTGGCTGTTGATTAAATATATTTTGTTTATTTAAAGATTCACTTCTTTAAAATTTCTGAAATGTCAACACTTCCGGTTGGCCATCGCGTAAATAAACATACTAATTTTCTGTCACTAATTTTCTTCTAATGCAGTTTATATATAACTAGTAGAGGTACCCGGCGTTGCTCGGGTATTAAATAGCAGTTGTGTATACCATTTATGTCAATACTTCAGTGCTACTTCGAAAACTATACTTTTACAAAAGCATCGGCTTTTTCCAAAAGAGGGTTCCTGCTCCCAGGGGTCCCCTACTCAATATGTGCCAATTCTGAGAGTTCACATTCATCTGTAGGACAAACGTAGCCCATGTGTCAAGTTTTGTGAAAATCGGTTGCGAACTCCAGAAGTTATGACGTTTTGTTGCATTGCACTGCAGTTCTTCAGTCGACTCCAAGGAAGTGGTTCAAGGGGGTTATCTGCCGGGAGGCCCTATAATCAATATCTGGAAAAATGACAGTGCCCATGACCATCCGGAGTATATAAGTAACCTATGTCTTAAGTTTGGTGAAAATACTGTAGAAATGCATAAGGTTTATACACGCGCGAGCTCGTGTGTGTGTGTGGAGGGGGGGGGGGGGTGTATTTGTGTGTGCGTATGTATGTGTATGTCCGTCGGGGCATACACATACATACTGGCCTAAATCTTCACTATTTACTTTTACTATTTTAATAACCTCTGTCATTTTCGTTTTCAATTTTATTTACATCATTCTTAAACTCCGAGGCTGGAAATCATTCTGTTATGTTAAATAGAATATTAGTCTAACACTCCATTTATACCATAAACTTAGTCTTGTCTTTGCATGAAATTGTTCTTCACGCTCCACATAACAACGTATTATCCTCGCTTTTTTCCCCGTTCATTGCCAGGGAACGTCTTCACGAACCAAAATATCGTCTTCCTGTTTTCGTTCGGTTGGAACGTTTCTCGAAATATTTACTTCTGCGTTCACAGATTACTCTCAGTTCAATTTGAATGGGAAATTCCTGTTTCATCGATTTTCTCCATAACCATGGAAGATTGTTAAAAGTCGACCCAACGCCTCCTCGGGTCATTCTGCATAACTGTGTAAATTTTCGCTGCATTCCACCAAGCCATTTCGACGTTTATCCGACTACACTTACTTACTTACTTAAATATACACTTAAATATACAACGTCCGACCATTTCCAATTTATAGAGTAGATATCGTCTTTTTTTAATGTATCATGGATTACGTTACTGATTAAATAAGGCAGTGTAACGCAATCTTCGTTCAATTTCTATGTATTATATATTGTCAATTGCGATTTTATTTGATGTATCATATCTACATGTATATATACCTGCGTATAATATCAATATACTCACTACACATGCTAGCAGAAAACCACCCGCAGGCTGGTTTTCCTGCTAGTAATGGTAATGGAAAAAAAAAAAAAAGTAGCGGGGTGCAATTATTTTTTCCAGACGTTTGATGGAGACAGCGAAGTTCTTGTCATCATTGGCGGCTCACCTTACTGAGGTATCAGGTGATGTCCGTGAAGGTGCCTGGTTATTAGTCTCGCCATCACCCGTGGTAATGATGTTACCTCGCTTCAAAGTGTGTAGTTAACCCCTAAAGTGTGAGGTGCGGCCGATTGATGGTGAATCGCCCTTGATGGCAAATTGTCCCCGCCCCCCTCTTTTTTATTTCCTTTATCATTATTGTTAAATGAATTATATTATTATATTTTTGTACATAAATTGTAGCGCATATACAAATAGATATGTGTTTTGGTAGAAAAATATAATTATTGGGGCATTGGGGGGAGGGGCGATACCCCCCTCTCCTAGTTCCATTTCCCCTGTATATATATAATTTTAAAACAAATTATGCTTTGTAACCTTTCCTAAGGGGTTAATATATCGAGCTTCTTCGCATTTGTAAGAAACTAGTATAATACCCAATTTATTTATCTCCTATATATAACTCGTTTTCACAATCCCTAAATATATATATATATATATATATATATATATATATATATATATATATATATATATATATATATATATATATAAATATACAATATATTAATAAATGGAAACTATATTTATAAAACCATACTTATTTTATTATATATATTTCAAGGGCGACTAAGGTAAATTATGGTGCGCTTTCATCAGATAAAATACAGATTTGTTTTATAAATAAATAGTGACATACCCGGAAAAAAGACAACCTCAACGGTTGAAATTCGCTGGATACTATTCATTTATTAATATATTGTATATTTACTCCACTAACTTGTTGAGTGCTTTATATCAGCTATAAAAATGTATAAGCTTGTTGAATCCCAACAAATTAAATATAACCTCTGCATATATATATATCTCACTTCCTCCCGTTCGTTAGTAGTGGGATTCTTTCTTTCTCACATCTCATTCACGTCGGACGGTCTGTTTTCTGACCGCTCATGAAATTCACCCAGCTTATGCTGATCGGATATCCATCATGTTGCTTGCTGTTTTCCTACCTTCGGTTTGCTTTTCCTTCTATGTTGTTTACTTGTCTCACTCGCTTTACGCGATTCACTTGTCCCAATAGCTTATTTTAGTTATTGCTCGCACCAACCTGAGGTATATGATTTTTAATGCGATGAAATACCAATGATGGTTGGCAAATCACTGATGAGGGACTAATTTTATAATATGTAACCCATGTGCAACCACGCAGTTTACCTCTTTCTTCCCATGTTTTTCATATATATATAGGTTCACCAGAGTGAGCACTCAATGCGTAGTTTCCAGTAAATATAGAGGTGTAGTACGAAGCAGAGTGTAAAAAAAATGATAATTGTTTCTACTTTTGGTACAAGGCTAGCAATTATCCCAGTGTATTACTGGTACTTTATTTTATCGACCCCGTAAGGATGAAAGGCAAAGTTAACCTCGGCGGGATTTGAACTCAGATCATAAAAGGCCGTAACTCTTTGCTGCAAAGCATGGCGTCAGATCCTCTACCGATACTGCCAATCTACAAATAGTGCTATGGGATTTTAGGATACAGACGGACAAGGAATTAGAACACAATAAGCCTGACCTGGTGGTTTTGGACAAGGAAAAAAGATCGTGCCTGATTGTAGATGTATCCTGCCCATATGACACGAGAGTGCAAGAAAAGGAGAGGGAGAAAATTAATCGATACCAAGATTTAAAGTGGGAGTTAAAAAGGATTTGGGACTGTCATGAGATCAAGGTCGTCCCGATTGTCATAGGAGCACTAGGTACTATCTCAAAGAGTTTCCAAGGATGGTTAAAGAAGATTAGCCCAGCCCCGCTTTTTGGAACACTTCAAAAGGCATGCTTGCTGGGAACAGCAAGAACCCTCCAATACGTCCTGAATGTCTGAGGCTGCAGATAGCGGCTTGATATTCATTTCAACAAACTTTCCAGTTAAATAACATCAATGACTGAGAATACTAATAATGGTTTCTTTATTGGCCACAAGGGCTAACACGAAGAAAAACATTAGAGACGGCTCAGAACAGTACAGGACGATAAAAAATGTGTTTTGGTCGTGTAAACAGGTTATAACAAAATCGGGCTAGAAATCAAAAAAATTCAAACAACAAAAATTCCCCAAGAAGGGGGAAACCTCCGAGGGAGTCACTCGTGATGATAACCACACAAAAGACCACGGCCACCCTGACCACTAGGGCAAGCGACCTCTCTCATTTTTCCCACTCCTCAGTCTACAGGCCCATATTCGCCACTTTCACCCACCTTTCAACAAATTTACTAGAAGACAGCACTTGTCTCTCCACCCTGATTTTCCTCTTCAAGTGAAACTTGAAAAAGTTAATCAGGGATTGGCACAGAGGAAAGTATCCGTCTTCAACCCTTTCAACCTTGTCCACCACACAATCTCTTTCGCTATGACTACCAGGCAGATGAAAACTGCCTGCTCTTCCTCCTCTTTAAAGGAGGATGGCGGGGCTATCTGAACAATGGACTCAGTCGATAACCGGATCCGTTCTACACGCGACAGCAGCTGTTCGACATAGCTCCTCGGGCACTGAACAAGTGTGTGCAGGACGGTTTCATCGCCCTGCGCGCATCTCGGACAGGCTCGGCTGACAGCACCTCCGTGCCTGTAGAGCTTATCCCGAACCGGCAACGCTCCCCGGTAGCACTCCCAGGCCAGGGATTTCTGGAAGTTGTCCATAGGCCCCGGTCTGAAAGTTCTCTTATAGAGAGCGAACAGCTGATCGTCTTCGACGCTCAGGGTCTCCCCGAGAACGTCGTCGCTCTTTCCCTCCACTAGCCCTCTATAGAACGCCGAGGTGGATGTTCCACCGATACTATGCCCAGCTGGTAGAGGGCGGTGAGCGCTTGGAGACATTCCAGCTTCCAAGCGCTATCCTTCGGTCTTTTCCTGAACCAGCTCCGTCAAAGTGACGAACTGGGGAAAAGCGCGTCTGGAAAACGGCGACCACACCTGTTCACCGTCAAGGAAGCACCAGAGATGTCGCGGCCTCAGCGCATCATCAGCCACGGCATGCCTAGTCCTCCACGCAACGGGTGTTGACAGCAAATGGATCGTCTGACCATGGGAGCACGTCCCTTCCACAAAAAGCGGAAGAGAAGGCGCTCCATTTTGGTCAGAGTTGAGGGAAAGGTACGACGGACGCTATGTACGCATTTGCCACCTCCGCCCGACCTTTCAGAGACACCTCGCTCCAATTTTTCTCCATCTGGAGGTCCGGACCGAACCAGACCCCGAGTAATTCAACCGGTCCTTTCGTCCAGCGCCCCACGATGCTGTCGGACGGCATGGACTTGTCTCTCCAGGTGCCGAGTTGCAAGCCCACCGACTTTTCTTGGTTTATCTTTGCTCCTGTCACCGCTTCGTATTCCTTGAGAGCGGTGCCGAGCATCTGGACGTGTTTGGTGCTCGACACCACCACGGTGACGTCGTCGGCGTAAGCTGACACGGATCTCCCGCATCCCAGTTCGCGTGGGACTCCCCTCATCGTCTCCAATTTGTGCAGTAACGGCTCGAGAGCCAGTACGTACAAGAGGGACGAGAGGGGGCAACCCTGGCGGACTGAGCGCATGATGTTGAAAAGCTGCGATAGGTGACCATTCACCCTCACAATCGAGCAGATGTCGCTGTGCATCGCAGCGATCCAGCCTCTAAAAACGGGCCCGAAGCCTCGAGGACCGCAGCCAGGTACCGATGGTCGACCCTATCAAATGCTTTAGATTGATCCAAGTTGATCAGGGCCCCACCCGTGCCAGGTTCCTTAACCACCCTCTCTATGATGTATCGCATGAGATGGAGGTTGTCGTGGATGGATCTATCCGGAATGGCGCATGTCTGCGCCTCTCCCACCAGATCACCGACGACAAACGCCAATCTCTTTGCTAACACCTTGGCCAAAATATTAAACTCTGCGTTTAGCAGAGTTGTGGGCCTGAAGTTGTCTATAACATCCCCCTTGTTCGGGTCTTTTCTCAGGGATGTTATAGACAACTTCAGGCCCATAACTCTGCTAAACGCAGAGTTTAATATTTTGGCCAAGGTGTTAGCAAAGAGATTGGCGTTTGTCGTCGGTGATCTGGTGGGAGAGGCGCAGACAAGCGCCATTCCGGATAGATCCATCCACGACAACCTCCATCTCATGCGATACATCATAGAGAGGGTGGTTAAGGAACCTGGCAGTAGACATCTGCCAAGAGGTCGCCGAACAAGTCTGGCATATACGCATAAAGCTCGTAGGGCAGACCATCCAAATCTGGCGATTTACCCCTCCTGCAGTCAGACATCGCTTCCCGTATTTCACCTGCTGTTATCGGCTTTTCGCAGCACTGCGCTGCGGTCGTCGAGAGCCGCGGCAGTCCGTCGAGGTATGTACCGAAGTCCATACTCCGATCCGGCCCGCCGCCGCTCCCGAACAATTGAGCAAAGTGCTGTTGAAAAGCCGCACACATCTGCTCGGGTTCGAGCAACATGCGCCCGTTTTGATCAGGCAAAGACCGAATTGTGGACTTGTTGCCCCGTCGCGCCTCCACCACCCGGGCCCATTGAACGGCTTTCGTCCCCCCGTGTCTTAGAGCACGCGCTCTAGCTCTGACAACTCAGCCTTCATGCTTTGCGTTGAAGAATTGGTCGAATGCCAATCTCGCCGCAAGCACGTCGGTTGCGATGCCTGTCCTAAACGCCTCTTCTAGCTTTCTAACTAACTCTCCCTCTACTCTATTTTCCTCTATCACTACTCCTTTGCTAAACCTTATCGATTCTACTTTAATAGCCCTTTTCAGGGTAAACCACCACCTGTTGTTGACGATCGCATCCGTCAACGCACGCTTAACTAATTTGCTAATCCCGTCTCTGTAAGTTTTGCGCGCAGGGAACGACGCGTTCAGCTTCCAGTAGCCGAGCCCTTGTCTATGGAGTCTATCTAAGTCAACTTCACAGATCACAGATTTGTGGTCCGTGTAGTCGACTACTTTAAATTGTGGACAACCTACACTAGCCTTATCTGTTTCCCTACAGAATACCCTACCTAAATACGATCTGGATGACCCGATGCGGTTTGCCCATGTCCACATTGGCACATTCGGATAATCCAGTCTATACCTGTCACACAGTTCAAAACGTCTGAGCAGGTCGTTGAGGCTTTTACACCCTCCTGTCCTGTCTACTAGCCCCACATAATCCCAGCGTGCATCTAAAATACCGTTCCAGTCGCCCACTAACACTAAAGAGCGGGACGTTCCAAGAAAGGTCTCTAGACGTCTGAAGAAATCTGGCCTGTTGGGGCGTAGACGGCTACTAGCCTGAAAGCATTGCCTTCGCTGCCGGTCTAGTCCAGCACCACCGACTTACCTTCTGGGTCCAGGAAGATGGCCCGTATGGCGAGATCCAAGCCTCTCCGAAAAAGCACGGCAACCACTACCCCCCCCCCCGATCCTGGACGGCTGGGAGATGCGTATACATCGTAGCCGCCGAAGATCGGTGCGAAGGCTCGTACTTCGGGGATTCTGGTCTCACTGATGGCCACCACATCTATGTTTAGTGACCTGAGGTCGTTGAGCAGGTTACTCTGCTGCCAAGATGACCCCAGGCCACGTTCATTTATACTGCCTATTCTAAGTACGGCCATGTTGGATGAGAAACGGGTAAGTGAGAAAGGATCACTTACCTTGATCGTGTGGGGAAGGGACAGGAGAACTGTCCCTTTGACTGGTCTTGGGTGTTTCCAAGAGGATGTCGGTGTATATCCTCTTGGTAACCGACCCTCTGAAGTCTCCAACTGCGTTGGGGAATTTTTGTTTTAAAATTTTGTAATGTTTTATTTTGATTTCAATGATGTTTATGTTTGTCGGGAGAGTTCTTGGTGTTGGTGGGGTGTAGTAGTTATTTTCTCTGATGTCTGTGTGCTGCTTTATATGTTGTAAGAGTTCTTTATTTGCCATGTTTATGGCTGTGTACTTGGGGGGGGGGGATGTTTTCTTGTTGCTGTTGGGTGTGTGTGTTTTGTTGTGTTTGCAATGTTGGTGTTTTTGTTGATGCTGGTGGTGGTGCGGTTGCTGTTAGTGGTGATGCTTGTGGTAGTGATGGTGATGGTGTTTCTGCAAGTCTCCTTGCAGCCTTTACCCCTCTTTGTTTGCCTTCGCTTTTGGAAGGTGAAGCTAAGGGTTTTTTCCTTTTTTGTTTTTTGTGGCAGACCGTTTTCCACTTCCCTCTCGCCTCATACTCCATGTCGGACTCCGTGGCGTCTGGGAGGGGTATGAGCTCTACTGCTGTTGGTGAGGGTAGTGGAACCCGCTACGGCGATTTTTCCGCCGGTGTAGCTACTGCGACTGTTGGTGTTGCCGCTGTGTTAGTTGTCCGTGGCCTTGATATGGGTGCCACGGACGTTGCCCTCCTACTCACCATGAAAGGGTCTTCTGCCTCTGTTTCCTGCCCTGCTCTTGGTAGCGGATCAGGCGTCGGAAGGAGGGGGCCCTCTTCTTGTCTGTCTTCTGCGGGCAGAAGGCCCTGAGATGACCCTTCTGCCCACAGAGATAGCACTTTGGGCGCCTTCCTTCCACGCTTATAAGGAGTCCTTCTTCGAGGTCTATGATATCTGGGATGGCCTCGATGGTGGGGGCGGGGGAGTAGGTCTACTGAGGCGTACTTTTTGCCTCGGGTGATGTGTGTTTTGCGCGCCCGGACGCACTCCAAGGCCTTTTGGATTTGAGCCTCCATGGCTCTCTCCACTCGACTTGACATTTTTCTTACGGTGCGGTAAGTCACCGTGCACAGCTGCTTGTCTTTGAAGAAATCGGGTGGAGGTTTCAGGGAAACTCTATTTTCATTCCTTGTCACCATGGCCCTTGCAACTGCCATCTCCTCCTCCGTGACTAGCACTGTCTCTATATTTCGGGCCACACCAACGAAAGAATTGGCCCATTTTTCAGCGGCACCATTATTGCTGCCGCTACTGTTGCTACTGGTCTTGTTTTTCGTGCTGTTGCTACTGCTATAAACTCAGATCGTAAAGGGACGTAACTATGCTGGAAAGCATGGCGTTCGACCCTCTACCGATACTGCCAATCCACCGCCCTTTAATAATAATAATAATAATAATAATAATAATAATAATAATGATTTCTTTATTAACCACAAGGGTTTACAAAAAGTAGACATTAAGGACAGTGCAGGACAATGCAGGACGGTACAAATGGGCATTTCTGCGTGTAAAAAAACAAAAACAGAGGATGTAACAAAAATAACAATGAAAATAACAATGAAAAATTCCCCAATAGGGGGGAGACTTCGGAGGGACATTTGTGGAGAAAGCCCAGTAAAAAGCCACAATGACCCTGACCACCAAGGCAAGTGCCCTCTCCCAGTTTTCCACCTTTAGTTTACAGATATATACTCAGAGTCGGCCCATTCACTCGGGCCATTCTTGCTTCTCTCACCCATCTTTCAACAAAATGCTGGGAAGAGAGCACTTCCTTCTCTACTCTGATTTTCCTTTTCAAATGAAATTTGAAAAAGTCAATCAGAGCATCACCGAAGAGGTAAGTGCTCGTCTTCAGCCCTTTCAAACGTGTCCACCATACTATCTCTTTCGCCATGGCCACCAGACAGATAAAAACTGCCTGCCCTTCCCGGCTAAAGGAGGAGGGCGGGGCAATCCTCACGATAGACTCAGATGATAGCTGGATCCGTCCTAAACGCGACAGCAGGTGTTCGACATAAACCCACAAGTCAGCAATTTTCGGACACTGGACGAGTGCGTGCAGGACGGTTTCGTCGCCCTGCGCGCATCTCGGACATGCCCGGGTGACGGCACCTCCATGCCTGTAGAGTTTATCCCGAACTGGCAAGGCTCCTCGGTAGCACTGCCAGGCCAGAGATTTCTGGAAGTTGTCCATAGGCCCTGGCCCGAAAGTTCTTCCGAAGAGATTGGCTAGTTGATTTTCGTCGACGCCTAGAGTTTCCCCAAGTACGTCGTCGCTCTTCCCCTCCACTAATCCTCTATAGAACGCCGAGGTGGAGTTTCCACCGATCACATTGCCCGATTGGTCGAGGGCTGTGAGCGCCTGAAGACATTCCAGTCTCCAGACGCTCCCTCTCGGTCTTCGCTTGACCCAGGACTGCAGCTCCGTCAAGGAAACGAGCTGGGGAAAAACGCGTCTAGCAAACGGCGACCACACCTGATCACCGTCGAGGAAGAGGTGGAGATGTCGTAGCCTGAGCGCGTGCCTGCGCATCATCAGCCACGGCATGCCCAGCCCTCCACGTAGCGGGTGTTGACAACAGATGGACCGCCTGACCATCGGAGCACGTCCCTTCCACAAAAAGCGAAAGAGCAAACGCTCCAGCGCAGTCAGGCGAGGCTTAGGACAAGGTACGACGGTTAGGCGGTAGCAGATGACAGACGCGATGTACGCGTTAGCCACCTCCGCTCGACCTTTCAGGGATAGCTTCCTCTCCGCCCATTTCTGGGTGAGAGAAGCCACCCTGCTCGTCACCTCGTCCCAGTTTTTGTCCGTCTGGAGGTCCGGACCGAACCAGACCCCTAGCAATTTAACCGGTCCGTCCGTCCAGCGTCCGATGACGCTGTTGGACGGCATGGACCTGCCTCTCCAGGTGCCGAGCTGCAGGCCCACTGACTTTTCCTGGTTGATCATTGCTCCTGTCACCGCTTCGTATTCTCTTAGTGTAGTGCCGATCGCCTCGATGTGTTTGGCGTTCGACACCACTACGGTGACATCGTCCGCATATGCTGACACGGATCTTCCGCATCCTAGTTCGCGCGGGACTCCCCTCAACGTCTCCAGTTTGTGCAGTAATGGCTCGAGAGTCAATACGTACAAGAGGGACGAGAGGGGACATCCTTGGCGGACCGAGCGCATGATGTTGAACGGTTCCGACAGGTGACCGTTCACTCTCACCACAGAGCAGATGTCGCTGTGCATGGCAGCGATCCAGCCTCTGAAGACGGGCCCAAAGCCAGCCGCCCTCAGGACTGCCGCTAGGTAACGATGATCGACCCTATCGAAAGCTTTCGACTGATCTAAATTGATCAAGGACCCACCCGTGCCAGGTTCCCTAGCTACCCTCTCTACGATGTATCGCATGAGGTGGAGGTTGTTGTGGATGGATCTGTCGGGAATGGCGCATGTCTGCGCCTCTCCCACCAGACCACCAACGACAAGCGCCAACCTCTTTGCTATCACCTTGGCCAAAATCTTAAACTCTGTGTTTAGCAGAGTTATGGGCCGGAAATTTTCTATGTTATCCCCCTTGTTCGGATCCTTTCTCAGCAGTGCCACCGCTCCTCGGCTCACAGAACTGGGAATTCTCCCGTTCTGTTGCCAGTTGCAGTAGACGTCCGCCAAGAGGCCTCCGAACAAGTCTGGCATCTGTACGTAAAGTTCATAGGGCAGACCATCCAAACCAGGCGATTTGCCCCTTGTGCAGCCAGTCATTGCCTCCCTTACTTCAGCGGCTGTTATCGGCTTTTCGCAACACTTCGCCTCAGTGGCCGAGAGCCGCGGCAGTCCGTCGAGGTAGACACTAAAGTCCATCCCTCTACCCGGCCCCCCGCTGCCCCCGAACAGCTGAGCGAAGTGTCGCTGAAAAGCTTCACACATTTGCCCGGGATCGAGTAGCATGCGCCCGTCGTGGTCCACCAAAGACCGGATCGTGGCTTTGTTGCCACGACGCGCCTCCGCCACTCGGGCCCATTGAACGGCTTTCGTCCCCTCGTGTCTGAGAGCACGCACCCTAGCTCTGACAACGCAGCCTTCGTGCTTTGCATTGAAGAATTGGTCAAGGGCCAATTTCGCCGCAAGCACGTCGGTCGCAATGCCTTTGCTAAGCGCCTCGTCTAATTTTCTAACTAGTTCTCCCTCTGCTCTATTTTTCTCTATTGCTAAAGCCTTACTAAACCTAATGGATTCTATTCTAATCGCTCTTTTCAGAGCAAACCACCACTTGTTGTTGACGATGGCCCCCGTCAACGCCCGCTTAACTAGTTCGCTAATCCGGTCTCTGTAGGCCTTGCGCGCTGGTAAGGACGCGTTTAGCTTCCAGTAGCCGGGTCCTTGTCTATGAAGCCTATCTAAGTCAAGCACACAGATCACGAATTTGTGGTCCGTGTAGCTGACTATCTTGAATTGTGGACAGCCTATGCTAGACCTATCTATTTCCCTACAAAATACTCTATCTAGATATGATCTGGATGACCCTATGCGATTTGTCCAAGTCCACATTGGCACATTCGGGAAATCCAATCGGTACCTGTCAGACAGTTCAAAACGCCTGAGCAGGTTGGTGAGGCTCTTGCACCCTCCACCCCTATCCGCTAATCCCACACAGTCCCAGCGTGCATCTAAGATCCCGTTCCAGTCGCCCACTAACACTAAAGAGCGGGACGTTCCAAGAAAGGTCTCCAGACGCCGGAAGAAATCAGGCCGCCCTGCTCCTGTCGGGGCATAGACGGCCACTAGCCTGAAAGCTTGCCCGTCTCCGCTGGTCACGTCCAGCACCACCAACTTACCCTCTGGGTCCAGGAAGATGGCCCGTATGGCGAGATCCAAACCTCTCCGAAAAAGCACAGCAACTCATCCCCCCGATCCAGGACGGCTGGGAGATGCGTACACATCGTAGCCGCCGAAGATCGGTGCGAAGGCCCGTGCTTCGGAGATTCTGGTCTCGCTGATGGCCACTACATCTATGTTTAGTGACCTGAGGTCGTTGAGCAGGTGACCCTGCTTCCATGACGACCCCAAGCCACGCGCATTTATGCTGCCTATTCTGAGTGAGGTCATGTTTAAAATAGAGTGGAAAAGATGGGAAAGACCACTTACCGTACTTTTCGTAGAGGAGGGATGGCTTTTCCATCCCTTTTCACTTGATCGTCTGGTAAAGGGACCGTTGAATCGTCCCTTGGGCTGGTCGTCGGCTCTTCTATGAGTATGTCCGAATATACTCTTCGGTTGAGAGTCCCTCCTAGGTCTCTGAAATCACCAACTGCGTTGGGGAATTTCGTTTTAATGTTTGTGTATTGTTTCTGTGCTATTTTTAACAGTCTTATGTTAGTTGGCGTTTTGATTGGTGCTGGTATTATGTAGTCGTGTTGTGAAATGCCTGTGTGTTCAATTATGTAAGTCATTAGTTTCTTGTTGTGTGTATTTATTGCCGTGCATTTGTTTTTCGGGGGGGGGGGTCTGCTATTTTCTTGTCGTTGTTGCTGGGTGTGTTTTCTTGTTGTGTTTGCGATGTTGGTGCTTGTGGTGGTGGTGTTGAAGGTGTTGTTGTTGTTGTTGGCGGTGGGGTTGTCGCCGGTGGTGATGGTGGTGCTAGTGTGGGTGGTGATGGTGTTGCTGCTGTGAGTCTCTTTGCAGTAGCCTTTACCCTTTTTTCATTTCTTTCCTATCTTTTCGAAGGCGACGATGCGCTGCTTCTGCGTTTGTGCCTTCTTACGACCTTTTGCCATCCCTCTCCCACCTCACACTCCATGTCTGATTCTGTGAGGTCGGGGAGGGGTACCAGCTCCACTCTTTCACTTGTTGTTGTTGGTGATGTTTGCACTGGAGTCTCTGTTGCAGCTACATTTGGTATTGCTGTTGTTGTTGTTAATACTTCCACTGCTGCTGCTGTTTTTGATTTCCGTGGCGTGGGTATGGGTGCCACGGACCTATCGTTCCTGGTTGCCGCTTGTCCTGTTGCTGGTAGCCGTGGAGCCGGTTTCGGAAGGAGGGGGGGTTTCTCCTTTCTCAGGGTCTTCTCGTTGCAGAAGGCCCTGAGGTGAGTCTTCGATCCACAGCGAAAGCATTTCGGGCGTTTGCCCTCAACACTTATGGGCAGTTGAGTGCCGTTATCGAAGTCTATCAGATCCGGGATAGCTTCGATGCACTCCTGGTTGGTTTGGATTAACATCTCAATAGAGGTGCCGTCCCAATCTTCTCTTACTTTTTTCTGTACTTGCAGTACAGTTGTTTTGTCCTCGGTTCCGACGAGGACAGACGCGACCAGCCAAGAAGGGGCCATCCCGGAGGGGGGGGGGGGGGGGCGTGGGTCAGTTTGACCCTCACAATTTTTTGCCCGCAGTAGGAGGGCACAAACACCATTTCCTCGCTCCTTAGGGTCACTAAGGATTGAGCCTTTGCCTCCTGGGGTGTGGCAAAAAGTACGTCTACGGTGGTATATTTCTTGCCTCGGGTGATGTGCGTTTTCCGCTGCCACACAGATACCAAGACTTTTTGTATTTAAGCCTCTGTGGCTCTTTCAACCCTACGGGATTTTGTACTTACTGTACGGTACGTGACCGTACAGTGCTGTTGGGTTTCGAAAAATTTTTCGGCTGCCTTGCAGATTGCTCGGTGTCCGGTTTCTGTCGCTTCCTCTAATTCCTCATTTGTTATAAGGATGGTTTCCAGGTTCTTTGCGATACCTGCAAACGAGATTGATTTTTCTTTGCTATTGTTGTTGTTGTTGCTGTCGTCAGAGCTGCTGTTACTTTTGTTGTTGCTGCAGGTACTACGACTACTGCCGCCGCCGCTGTTGCTGTTGTTGTTGTTGTTGCTGCTGCTGCTGTTGTTGTTGCTGCTAATGCTGTTGTTGTTTATGCTGTTGCTGATGTTGTTGCGGCTGCTACTGTTGTTTTCCTTGTCACTGTTGCTGCTGTTATTACGGCTGCTACTGCTATTATTCCTGACGTCAGACGAATGAAATGGGTTTTCGTATTTCCCGCACACCTTTTTCGTCGTTGTCGTCGTGGAGAAATTTGCACGCTTTGCACGTGATTTTTCTTTGCTGGCGTCGCTTGCGAAAGAGAAGGGAGGGAGAGAGACACATTTAGAGAAGGGAGGGAGAGAGACAATCTTCTCTCTGCTGTAGTGACGATTGAAGAAGAAGAAGACGGAATGAGTGGGAGTGACCTATGAAAATTCTTTTTCGTAGCCATGTTGTTTTTTTGTTTAAAATAAATATTGGGCACAGAACCCCAATAAGCGGTTATTTAACCCCGAAGGGCCAAATAACGGGCAGAAAGACCCCTCTCACGAGGAGGCGGGTGTTTTTGTCTACAAGTTGGTTAAAGTTTTAAACAATTTACAATTGTTATAGCGGTCAAAATTTACAATACCTTACAGAGCCGAGCCTCCGTCAACCATAGCATTCAATAATAATAATAATAATAATAATAATAATATATATATATATATATATATATATATATATATATAAGTTATTCCGGGTTGAGTCGGAGGTAACCACAGTAAGTAAGGTACTCAATACATTGCAGAGTATAAAAGTTTTAATATAGATGAGATTCTACAGGACTAGAACGATTTCATTCTTTAGAAATCATCAGGAATCTCTGAGATTCCTGATGATTTCTAAAGAATGAAACAGTTCTAGTCCTGTAGAATCTCATCTATATTAAATATATATATATATATATATAGGTTTGAAGGTTCACCACTGTATAGAGTTGGTCATTCCGTATGGTCAATCTTGATGTAATAACATGGAGAGTACTCAACGTAAAGCAGCTCAACCGTCTTCGTTTGTGTAGTTGGTGGTGCGAGTACGGAGTTAAATATTATAATAAAATAACAAGAGGCTGGACTTGTGTAAATCCTTGAAAGGTTTATTATACTATGATCATTTCAATGACCGGGTTCTGTATGAATCCGGTGATATCATCAGGTATTCGAAATATAATAAATGAATGTAACAGATAAAATCCATGGGGCTGAAAATCATAGACCCAGGACGACCGACCATCTAGCATCTTCCACTTTAGCCGGTCGCCCTCAAGGGGCATTGAGATAGAGAGAACGAGAGCACAAACGAATAAAATATAAAAGATTGTGGACAACCGAGCCACTACCAGAGAAAAAGATAGCAATATCGCGAGGAGCACCTCTCTAACGATTTTTTAGGCAAGCCAGCACGCTCGTGGCGTTAACTCGAGTGATGGCCAGGCTGATGCGTTGGATCATCCAAGCGCCCTCGCGAGATTCACCAGTTACCTCTGTTAGGCGGATCGCCAGTAAAGCTAGGAAAGTCGCGGTCAGCAGCCCGATTTCCCCGAACGTCTCGAAAGCCACAGGCTGGAAAACGTAGTTGGCCGACAGATCACAGTATTTTAGGGTTTTGCTCCGTTCGTCCCAGACCAGGGGCACAGGGTAAGGCCGCCAGGTCTTTTCTTATCACTCCTGAACAACCCAGATGGTTCCAAGATTGAAGGGATGTTTGCCCAAGCCAAAGCTCTCTTGAGAATAAGGTTTAGCTCCGTGTGACGCGTGAAACGACTGGCATTCAGGCGGCAAGAAAGACCGTGGAGGTCTGTGGAGTCGAGGAGTTTGCTACAAGGACACCTCAAACCCGTACAGACGTCAGCTCCCATATATATATGTATATATATATAGTAGTAAAAAAACAAAAATAAAAAACAATAACGAAGAGTGCAGTACAAACAGTGTTGGTATTAGGTTCACGCTTGAGAGTGGGGGGGGGGGGGCGTTTCGGGCTTAAGCCCTTCATCGGGAGAAAAGCGGGAAGGAAAAGAGTTCCGAGGGTGTGAGGGGGAGTGGTGGAAAGACATTAAAAGGGGGGGGGGAATTAAAAGGAAGGAAAAAGAATTAAAATGAGGGAAAAAAATTAAAATTAAAACAAGTGGTGAAAGGGTGTGAGGCATGTAGAGGTGGTGTGGGTGGATGGAGGGAGGGGGGGGGGAATTGGGGTCCAAGCGGGGAGGGCAGAAGGTGGTGTGTGTGTATGTGTGTAGGTGTACGTGTGTGTGTATGTATGTGTGGATGTGAGTGTGAGAGTTTGGGGAAGAATACAAGTGCGGTGGAAGCATTTCTAAATCGGGGAGGGGGATTTGGTCAATTTAGTTGTAGTGATTAGTTTAGCTCTTTGCACTCTAAAATAGTCAGAAAATGCGATTTGTGTCCAAGCAAGTTATATTACATTTACAGCTTTCAATAATTATAAAGTGATTATAGCAAAATGACCTATGAAATCTGTCTCTGAATACACATCTAGTAATTGGCAAATAGTGATACGTGGAGAAAAAGTTATGACATGATAAAAAAAATTTACTATGAAGGTTATCAAATATCAACCAAGATGTAAAAATAAAACTTCGATATGCGATAAACATAACATGTACATAAATTGTAGCGCATATACAATTAGATGTGTGTTTTAGTAGTTTTGTGAGGAAAATATAATTGTTTCTACTTTAGGCACAAGGCCAGCAATTACCCAGTGCATTACTGGTACTTTATTTTATTGACCCCGTAAGGATGAAAGGCAAAGTCAACCTCGGCGGGATTTGTGAGGAAAATATAATGATTGGTGTTTTGTATAACACCTCCTCTACCCACCAGTTCCGTCGCCTCTGCATATACAAGTAATATATGTGCATATGTGTGTGTGCATATGACGGTGTGCGTGTGTGCCTTTGAATAAATGTTAATGTTATAGAATTAAATATATACATATTTATAATGAGGCAAAACGGAGAAATTTTTCATAATGAAAGCTATAACCATTTTCACAAAAGAAGACATCTCTCACCCACTTTGGAGTGGGTGAGAGATCTCCCCGTCCTACGGGGAGAGTTGACAGGTCTGCACCTACACGACCACTTTACAGTGTGGTCTAACTGGGTGCTCGTTGTCGTGGCACCAAGATGACCACTTTATAGTGTGGGGAGGTGCATAGGGATTGGTGATGTAGATGTAGGGGTGGAGTGTTACAATGTATGTGGTGGGGTGATGAAAGGGAAGGTGGCGCAATCTAGATGTAAGCCTCGGTCCATATAGGGAGGCGGGTCTTCTGCATAGCACCAGAGATCACGGTCCTGTGTCATCGCCTTAAAACAGGACTGTTTCTTGGCACCTACGCTTTTCTCCATCTATTTAGTAGCCATGATGTTTGAACTCCCTCCTGGCAGCCCTGGAGTGTTTATCTGCACTACCGACTTGATGGGGACCTCTTCAATACTGCCCGCTTTCAATCTAAGAAAAACACCACGGCCTTCAAAGTGACTGACCGAAAGATCTGTGAGGAATTATACCAATGCATACAAGTGGTTTGGCTCACAGTAAATGTGAATAAGACTAAAATCTTGATCTATCACACCCCAGGATTAAATGGACCTGACCCCAACATCAGAATTCGAGGGATGAAGGTAGAGAGTGTTTCAATTTCCCAACCACGGAGAAGTCTTAGCCGAAGATGAAACAGCCAGCAAAGACATCGAATGTAGGATCCAGGCAGCAAGTGCTGAAAAGGTAAACAAAGTTCATGGCTGTGAGACATGGACGTTCTCCCGACATCCCGCTCTCAACGACATATTAAGAGGGAACTTGGACGCAGTTGGCTTCCCATTACAACTGGAGCCAGCAGGCCTTGACTGCGGAGACGGCAAGCGCCTCGATGGAATCACCCTCTTCCCATTCGAAGGAGGTAGATACCTCATCTTGGATGCCACATGTAACAAGTTCTCCGCCTCCAACTTAGTTGCTTCGGCCACAAACCCCGGTACTGCGGCCTGCAATGCAGAGGAAAGGACGACAAACAAATACCAGGGATTGTCCTGCCGCTTCCTCTTCGCACCGGCCGCCATCGAGACCTCAGGCGTACTCGAACCCCGTACTCTTAGGTCGTAGGTCAGTATTAAGATGGTTGTGTGTGGCAGACACCCCCACCAAAAAAAACCATCGTGAGAAAACGCGTCAAGATTTCGCTACAAATGAACGATTAACTAGATCTGCTACTTTAATAATTTTATTACTTCATAACTTGCTTCGAAGTTATTGTGACAATATAGGAAAACAAAGATATTGACAGTTGATTGGTGTGATGTGTATGAGTGTGTGCATATTCAGAAAACATAAATGGGACTAAACTTTGTTCAAATCGAACGTGAATATAGTTGCCTCGATCAGCTGTCCGAAGTGTTTGATTAACAACTACATTGTCCTGTTTGATGGAACGAAAAGATCGACTGCCTACCTAACAGCTGGAGACTAACTAATTTTTCTGAAGCGAGTTATCTCCTGACAATTTGCCGATGATCTCCAGATAGCCAATCCTCCTGAACAAAGGAACTGAATATCTACGTGGCCAAACAAATTAAGCCAGTATATCAGCAGCCATTTGTGGCTTTTCGTGGCACGTCACCTTTCCTAATGAGAATCGCTGCAGATTTCCGAGGTAAATATTGAAGTTCTCCCTCTCTAGTGCATCGCATTCCACGAAAGGCCGTGCAAAGTATTACTGAAAAAGGTCACACATTTATATAGAATCGGATAGCCTATGCCCATCCTGGTCTTTGCTAACACGTTGCGCCTGTACCACTCAGGTCCTTTGTTCGGCTTTCGTTCTCTTGTGCCTAAGAACACGCGTTTTAGCTTAGATAATCCAATCTCCGTGTTTCACGCCAAAGAAATGCTCGAAGTTATGGTGAAAGACACTTGCCAAGATGCCATCTACAGGAATCGAACTTGAGACTTTATGATAGTGAAGCGAACTTCTTAACCATTCGCCAATTATCTAGAATTACAATTATCGAATATATCTTTCACTTTTTAAAGATGGCAGGCTGCGATTTGAGAGTATATTTGGCTACCATCTCTAGCAGGTCGTACTGTCATACAGAGAGAGGCTCTCTTATTGGTATGTGTAAGGCAAACGTAATCAGTATAGCTGACTATAAAGAATCTGTCCTCTAGGTTATTGTCAAATTGTAAGACTTGACCTAAATCCGGCAACACGCACACGAGCTTCAACACACGTGTTTGTTTGTCCATATACTTTCTACGCATTCCATAAATAACAGAATATCAAATTAAACAAGACACTAGCAAGCATAACACAATAAAAACATTTAGGATGAGAAAACAGAGTAACATAGAAAGAAATTCAGAATCTGAGGAACCTAGTTGTTGGTTTGAAGCGATGGAGAGTTATTTGGTTGTAGCGTGAGAAGTTTTGGTATCGGGTTTGGTATTGTTGTTTACTTTGGCGTGGCAAATGTTGTAGTCGTAATGTTGTTGCCTCTCCCCGTCCGACGGGGAATCTCCCTCCCACATCGGGGTGGGTGAGAGATGTCTTCTATTGTGAAAATGGGTATAGCTTTCATTATGTAAAATCTCCCATTTTGCCTCATTTCTCCCCGTTTTGGGGCACCTTTTTTATGATACTCCCCATTTGGGGTTTTAGAGGTTGTCAGGACTGTTATATATAGTGTTGGTCTGTCCTACATGAAGCGTTGTGTGAAATGTCGTTGAATGAACAAATAAAACAAGATCGATACTTAAATATATTTATTATTTCAATAACCTGCAATAAAGTACCAGTAATGCACTGGGTATTTGCTGGCCTTGTGCCTAAAGTAGAAACAATTATTTCAATAACCTGCAGGGCGGTGAATTGGCAGTATCGGTAGAGGGTTGGACGCCATGCTTTCTAGCATAGTTACGTCCCTTTACAGTCTGAATTCAAATCCCGCCGAGGTTAACTTTGCCTTTCATCCTTACGGGGTTGATAAATTAAAGTACCAGTAATGTACTGGGTATTTGCTGGCCTTGTGCCTAAAGTAGAAACAATTATTTCAATAACCTGCTACGAGGCTATTGTTGACAATGCAAGAAAACAAAGCTTATGTTGTGGTGTATGTACCTACTGCTAGGCTACGAAAATCTTATGAAAATTTATACTCATAAACATACTTTCAAAATTTTAAAAACAAAGTGTTGTGGAGTCGTTCGTGTCTTTATTAATGTTATTGATCCTACTTAAGGTCGACTTCTAAATCATTTGGGTGATCCTTAAACTACATCCTCGTTTTGTTTCACATCTATCTAGACTATATTTTAACCTGTAATCCATATTTCATTTCTGTTGCACCTCATTTCTCTCTCTCTCTCTCTCTCTCTCTCTCTCTCTCTCTCTCTCTCTCTCTCTCTCTCTCTCTCTCTCTCTTTCTTTCTCTCTGGGATAATTGAATCTACTATGATTTGGGCTTACCTTATTCCTATATATATGTTTTTGCATGTCATATTCAAACTTACAATGATTGACATTATATATATATATATATATATATATATATATATATATATATATATATATATATATATATATATATAGTGCCGGACTTCCCGGCACTATAAAAGACAGATTCTATGAGACACTGATGCTCACTACCTCCCAAATAACCGACAGTGACTATATCATTATTGCAGGCGACCTAAATGGTCACGTTGGACAACATTGTGACGGCTACGACGAAACCATGGAGGCTATGGGTTTGGTACTAGAAATGAGGAAGGCACCAGAATCCTGGAATTCTGTGACGCAAATAACCTAACTATCAGTAACACTAACTTAAAAAAACGTGACAATCACCTGATCACCTATAGATCCGAGGAACACACAAGCCAGGTAGATTATATCCTTACCAGAAGACGTGATAGAGTGTCTGTTGTAAACACTAAATCCCTCCCCCATGAAGAGTGCACCTCCCAACATAGACTGATAATTAGCGACCTCATAGTCAGGACGAGACGTACTCGACAGCAGAAGAGGACTATCCTCAGGAGAAAAATATGGAAGCTAAAGGACCCCACAGCCAGAAATAAATTTCAAAGCATATTACTTGATGCTTTCGACAGTAAGGAAGAGCATTTAGAGTCGGACAATATAGAGGGACAGTGGGAATTTCTGAAAGCAAACCTGCTGATGGCGACAGACGAAGTCTGTGGCTGGAGCAGGCCTGTAGGCAGGAGGAGAGTAACATGGTGGTGCAACAGTAGGGTGGAGGGGTCAATTAAGGCCAAAAAGCAGGCTTGGAAAGTATGGCGGGATAGGGGAAGTAGAGAAGACTATCAAGTGGCCAGGGGGGAAGCTAGGAGACAAGTGTACTTCGCAAGAAGGGAAGCAGAGGAAAGAAAGTTCAAGCATGTTCTACAACGCGAGGACCAAAAACGTGAGGTGTTCAGGATTGCTAGGCAATGTGTCAAGGAAAACCGTGATATTGTCGGGGAGAAGTGTGTACTTAATGATGACGGCGTACTTGCCATCACCTACGCTGATAAGAAGGTAGCTTGGAAGTGTCACTATGAAAGGCTACTAAATGAGGAGAATAAATGGGAGAAAGACAGTCTCCCCCACATCGACCCAATAGAGGGACCAGCAGTGTTAGTCGAGGGGAGTATAATAAGTAAGGCAATCAAGGATATGAAGACGGGTAAGGCGGCTGGGCCTTCGGAAATAGTTGCTGAGATGCTGAAGGCATCTGGCACGGTGGGTCACACCATGGTCACCCGGATAGTTAACCAAGTCGTACAGAATGGGGTTGTTCCGAAGGACTGGCATAGCAGCATCATCATTAACTGTTATAAGGGTAAAGGAGATGCCCTAGATAGGAGTAACTATAGAGGCATTAAATTAATCGACCAGGTCATGAAGGTCACGGAAAAAGTAATAGCGCAACTAATCAGAGAGAGAATTGACCTAGATGAAATGCAGTTCGGGTTTGTGTCAGGCAAAAATACCACAGGCGCTCTTTTCATTGTACGACAACTACAGGAGAAGTACCTAGCTAAAGGTAAACCCCTATACTTAGCTTTTGTCGACTTGGAGAAAGCCTTCGACAGAGTACCCCGTTCCATTATCTGGTGGGCTCTTAGAAAACTAGGTGTTGACGAATGGCTTGTGAGAGCTATATAAGCCATGTATAAAGAAACAGTCAACAACGAATATAGTGAAGAGTTTAGCGTAAAAGTTGGTGTCCATCAGGGCTCTGTTCTTAGCCCCCTACTATTTATTATTGCCCTTCAGGCTATAACAGAGGAGTTCAAGACCGGCTGCCCATGGGAACTCCTATACGCAGATGATCTAACGCTCATAGCTGAATCAATGGCCGAGCTAGAGAAGAAATTCCAAACATGGAAGCACGGCCTAGAATCAAAAGGCCTTAAAATTAACCTGGCTAAGACTAAAGTTCTAGTTTGTAGGAAAGAAAATAAGGCGGCGGTCCCTTCTGGGAAATGGCCATGCTCAGTGTGTAGGAAAGGCGTAGGTAGAAACTCCATTTTATGTCCCAAATGCAAAGTATGGGTGCATAAAAGATGTAGTGGGATCACAGGTAAGCTAACTAAGAACATAGATTTTACATGTGGCCGGTGCTCTGGTGCAATAAGTAGCAGCAAGTGCCCACAAAATACTAGCTCTTACAACTGCGCAGAGGGCTCTATAGAAATAGTGGACAGCTTCCGTTACCTGGGTGACAAAATCAGCAGTGGGGGAGGGTGCTCTGAAAGTACAATAGCTAGAGTCAGAACTGGATGGAAAAAGTTCAGAGAGCTTATACCACTATTAGCCGCTAAAGGGTTCTCCCTAAAAATGAAAGGCAGGTTGTATGATGCCTGCATACGAACAGCAATGTTGGATGGCAGTGAGACCTGGGTATTGTGTGCAGAGGATATACGCAGACTAGAGAGGAACGAAGCTTGCATGCTCCGCTGGATGTGTAATAGTAATATACGTGAACGGCAAAGCATAAACGAACTAAGGAAAAAATTAGAAATAAGAGGGATCAGATGTTGTTTACTCGAGAGAAGGCTACGTTGGTATGGACACGTGATGCGCATGAAAGTCGATAGCTGTATAACAAAGTGCAGGGCAATAAAGATAGACGGTAGCCACGGAGTAGGCAGACCCAGAAAAAACTGGGACGACATGATAAATTCCGACCTCACGCTTACACCTCTCCAAGACAATGTCACTGGACCGAGACCTTTGGCGGTACTCAGTAATAGAGAAGACCCGCCTTACCTAAATACAAAGTAAAACCTACTACAGTCAGTAGGCATCTCTATCAAAATACACCCCGTCCCATCACCCACCCCATCCACACCACCCCCTTCTATGTAAAGTTATGTTGGTGCCACACCATCCAGGCCGAAACAAATGAGATCGTGTAGGTGTCACGTCAAAAAAACACACAGTCCACGCTGTAATGTGGCCGTGTAGGCAACACGGTAAAAACCTCCCAGACCCACACTGTAAATGTGGTTGGTGTTAGGAAGGGCATCCAACTGTAGAAAACCTACCAGACAGTCCTATGCGAGCAAGACAACCACTCTTGCCTCAAGTGGGAATACCCCCGTCCAAACCCATGCAAGCGTGGAACACGGACGTTAAACGTTGATGATGATGATGATGATGACAAAGCGGACTAGGTCTAAAAATATTGGTTGCCAGATGAAGGGGGTCCACCTACATATAGAATGCTATCATTTAATTTTTATAATAAATAAATAGCATTTTCAAAAAATACATAAGTAGGAACAAAACAGTGCAATCAAATTTTTGCGGGAAAATATCTTATTTTCTCCAATAAAAAATATTGTCTTTTGCGAAATCCAAAGACTTTCAATAATGACCTGTGGTCTTTCACACTCACTCAATATATGTATGTATATGTGCGTATGTGTGTGTGTGTGTGTGTGTGTGTGTGTGTGTGTGTGTGTGTGTGTGTGTGTGTGTGTGTGTGTGTGTGTGTGTGTGTGTGTGTGTGTGTGTGTGTGTGTGTGTGTATCTATATCTATCTAAAGATAGGGACATGTTAAGCTGTCCACAAATGTTCATGGTTGCCTATTTAGATCACAAATTAGTGACCTGCATGGTCAACCTTGATAGAACCCATGGACAAGGACCCGGCTACTGGAAGCTGAACTTATCGTTACCGACATGCAAAGCCTACAGTAGACGGATTAGCACTTTAGTTAAACAGCACTTGAAAGGGGCCATTGTCAACAACAGATGGTGGTACTCTCTCAAGAGGGCAGTTAGATTAGACTCGTTAGTTTTTAGTAAAGAATTAGCGTTAAATAGAAATAGGACCGAGAAGGAACTGATAAATAAAGTAGAAGAGGCAATTAGAAGTGGCAACCTAGCCAGCGTGTTAGCAACGAGAACGGCCTTGGACCAGTTCTTCGACGCAAAGCACGAGGGCTTCGTTGTCAGAAGCAAAATACGTGCTCTGGGTAACGAGGGAGCCAAAGCTGTTAGCTGGGCCCGGGTGACGGAGGCAAGGAGTTCACGATTCGGTCTTTGAAAGACCAAGACGGACGCGTGATACGTAAGCCGAAGCAGATGTGCGCGGCCTTTCAGCGGCACTTTGATTAGCTGTTCGGGCAGGGCGGCGCGCCGGGAGGGGCTATGGATTTCGGTTCATACGTCGACGGCCTACCGCGACTCTCGGGCAGCGAGGCGAAGTTCTGCGAAAAGCCGATTTCAGCCGCTGAGATAGGGGACGCGCTGAGCCAATGCGACAAACGCAAATCTCCAGGTCTCGACGGTCTACCCTGCGAATTTTACGTAGTAATGCCGGACTTGTTCTCCGGTCTCCTGCAACTGGCGGCAGAACGGGAGAATTCCCAGTTCTGTGACCAGGGGCGTAGTCACACAAGTCAGGAAGGACGAGAATAAGGGGGATGACATAGGCAATTCCGGCCCATAACTCTGCTAAACACAGAGTTATAGATTTTGGCCAAGGTGTTGGCAAAGAGGCTGGCGCTTGTCGTCGAAAACCTGGTGGGAGAAGCACAGACATGCGCAATCCCGACTAGGTCCATACACGACAACCTCCACCTCATGCGATACATCATACAGAGGGTAGGGTGTAAACCCGGCTTCGGTGGGGCCCTGATCAACTTGGATCAGTCTAAGGCTTTCGATAGGGTTGACTATCGTTACCTGGATGCGGTGCTCGAGGCGGCAGGCTTCGGACGCGTGTTCAGGGACTGGATTGCTGCAATGCACAACAGCAACATCTGCTCAAGGGTACCTCTCAGAGCCGTTCCATATCACGAGATCCATGCCCTCTCTCCTCCTTCCTGTACGTACTGACTCTCGAGCCACTACTGCGAAATTTGGAGCTATTGAAGGGCATCCCTCTGGAACCGGGACTGCGGAAAGCGGCGTCGGCCTACGCCGACGACTTGATAGTAATGGTGTCGAGCACCTCGCAAATCGAGGAAGTCGACACCTTACTGAAGGAATACGAAAGGTTCACAGGAGCGAAGCTGAACCGGAACAAGTCCATCGGTTTGCAACTCCGATGGTGGAGAGGCAAACCGATGCATTCCGATGGCCTCGTCGGACGCTGGGCGGAAGGACCGGTAAAGCTGCTCGAGGTCTGGTTTGGTCCGGACCTCCAGATGGAGAAGAACTGGAACGAGGTGACGGCCAAGGTGTTTGCACTCACCCAGAAGTGGGCCGAGTGCAAACTATCCTTGAAAAGTCGAGCGAGGTGGCGAACACAAAATGGAGCGCGCGCTCTTCTAATTCCTTTGGAAGAAGCGGGCTCCTTTGGTGAGAAGATCCATCTGCTGCCAACGGAGGGCTGGGTATGCCGTGGCTGACGATGCGCGAACACGCGCTCAGACTGCGGCATCTCTACGTATTCCTCACTGGACAACCGGTGTGGGCCCCGTTCGTGAGGCGAGCCTTGCCACGACTCGTCTCGCTGACCGAGCTGCAGTCCTGGGTCAAGCAAAGACCGAGGAAAATGGGCGACTGGCACATCGAATGTGCTCAGGCTCTCATAGTCCTCTGGCAGGCGGACCCGGCGATATGAAATGTCTCCCCTATTGGAGAAAATCGATTAACTTTTCAATTGCATTTGTGATAATATTTTACGTTTTTATTGTATGTAAACTTCCCCCTTTGTATTTGTCCCCTTCTTTGGTGCGCCTGTGGCTAATAAAGAAACATATCTATCTATCTATCTATCTATCTATCTATCTATCTATCTATCTACTCTCTATATCAGCCTGTAGATTGAGGAAAAGGAGGAGGAGAGGAAAGGAGTACAAGCTCTTCGTACTCCTGGAGATGAGGGTTGCACATTTTTTCGGGGGTATGTGTTACCCATATAAACTGTCTCCCTCTATTGGGGAAAATCGACTAACTTTTAAATTCCATCTGTGATAACATTTTACACGTTTTTATTGTATGTAAACTTCCCCCTTTGTATTTGTCCCCTTCTTTTGTGCCCCTGTGGCTAATAAAGAAATATATCTATCTATCTACTCGTCTCGCTGACCGAGCTGCAGTCCTGGGTCAAGCAAAGACCGAGGAAAATGGGCGACTGGCACATCGAATGTGCTCAGGCGCTCACAGCCCTCTGGCAGGCGGACCCGGCGATCAGTGGAGACTCCACTTCGTCATTCTATAGAGGGTTGATCCGCAGCAAGTGCGACGACCCGCTCGGTGAAACTCTAGGCGTAGAGGAAGATGAACTGGCCAGTCTGTTCGGTAGGACCTCCGCCCGGGACCGATGGACAACTTCCAAAAGTCACTGGCCTGGCAGTGCTACCTAGGAGCTCTACCAGTTCGAGACAAGCTCTACCATGGGCGGCCGGGCAGGGACCCTGCAAAAAAGATCTGTCCGAGGTGCGTGCGAGACGAAGAAACCGTCGCGCACGCATTCATACACTGCCCGGGCGTCACCGACCTGTGGGGCTATGTAGAATGACTATTGTCGCGGGTGGGACCAATCCGGTTGACCACCGAGTCCATTGTCATGATCAAACTACCACCCTCCTTCAAAAACGAAGGAGAGGCGGTTTTCCTTTGTGTGATAGCTATGGCGAAAGAGGTTGTATGGTGGACAAGCTTCAAAGGGCTGCGGTCAGACACCTTTCTCTCCGGCCAACAACTGATTCTTTTTTTCAAATACCACTTTGGAAGAAGAATCAGGATGGAGAGAGAGGTGCTGTACCCTAGCAAGTTTTATGAAAGGTGGGTGAAAGTGGCGAGAATAGCCCGAGTGAATGGGCCTTCTCTCTATATCAGCCTGTAGGTTGAGGAAAAGGAGGAGGAGAGGGAAGGAGTACAAACTCTTCGTACTCCTGGAGATGAGGGTTGCCATTTTTTCGGAGGTATGTTTACCCATATGAACTGTCTCCCCCTATTAGGGAAAATCGACTAATTTTTAAATTGCATTTGTGATAATATTTTACACGTTTTTATTGTATGTAAACTTCCCCCTTTGTATTTGTCCCCTTCTTTTGTGCCCCTGTGGCTAATAAAGAAACATATCTATCTATCTATAAATATATATATCTATCTTGTCTGAGATAGAGGAAGTCGTGTACCAGTCAAGCTGGTAAGTTTTTGTCTTTTTACATATAAAAAATAAAAATTATTGTTTTAAAAAATATACTACTGTATAAATTGACCCTCTGACTAAATTGTCAGCGGGTGGGTCATTGAAATTTTAATTTTCATAAAAATTTATAACAAATTGTTTTAAGTATGAATGATAAAATTGAAGCGCTTCCCGCCATAAGTGGCAATGAGAGCGTTGAAATGAATGTCACTATGGCAACAGGGAGTAGTGACCGAGAAAAATCACACCAAAACAAAAGTATGGAAACACATACGGCACAAAAAATAATTGAACAAGAAAAAAAAACAACTTCACAAATGAACTCCACAACCACAAATCAAGCGATTGAGAACAACAACAACAGCAACCATAAAAAATCTTTTTCCACAATAAGGAAAGGAACTTTTACAAATATTGATATTTCCAATGCGAAGGAAATGATCAATGAAGGAAAAAAATATATTACCTTCGAGGAAAAAGGGGGATTTAAAATAACCTCTCCGCCACAAGTCAAAGCCGACACTATACGAAGGACTGTGACTTTTCGCACGATTTTGAACAAACAAAAAAAAAACGGCTTTTCTTACTCAAGGCTAAATTGAATTCGTCTTGAAAGAGGCAATGCCGGAAATACAATACATACAAAGGGCTAAACTGTATGAAAGCATTTCGGTGCTCTTCAAAAGTGAGGCCCTTGCGAAAAAACACTCAGTGACCCCGGTCACCTCTGCCACACACACCTTTTTCTCTACATACATGGGAAAAAGAACACAAAGAATAAACATCACCAATATACCACCCAACATTAACATCTGGTGGATTCTGGCAGGGTATGGAGAAAGATGAAGACAATACTGTCGATTCAAAAATCCACAAGAAACACCTGGAACGGCACAAGCTTGGAAATTTTGGTCCAAATGAAACCGGACAGAATTTCCAAGATACCAGAAAGGGTGCCAGTAGACGATACCAATTACATCCATATTTTGGCAGATGAAAGGAGGCCACATTGTTTTAAATGCTCGAGCGCATCGCATTTAAAAGCCTCCTGTCCCCTCTTACGAACAAACACCACCACCCCCCAAAAAGTACTTTTACGAACACCAACTCCAAAACCACAACAACAACACACAAAAACAAACAACTGTTCAACCACAAACAACAGAAAAAACACAAACAATTCCCCTGAAAAACACAGTCCCACCCCATCCCACACTACCACAATCACACACACAAACACACCATCACCACACAATATACCCCTCCCACACGCCCCTGATGACGATTCATCACCAGACGAGGTTACTTCTCTATCCCCAACTGAAGATGAAGGAGAGCCTCGTAAATAAAAAAAAACAAAAAACAAAAAAAGAGACACCACAAAGCCACAAAAACAACAATCACCAACACAAACCCACAACCACCAACACAACCACCACCACAATCACCCCCCTCCCCACCAGCCAGCAAAACAAACACCAACACCACCCCAAACACAAATGCCTACCATAAAAAGAAACCTACAAAATGAACAACAAACCCCCCGTCCCGAAAACAAAACCCCGACATCACTCCAAACACAAACACCTACAACAAAACAAAAGCTCACACAAGAACAACAAACAAAAACCAACACAATACAACAAGAACATTACACATACATAAACAGTGAAAACAAAACTTTAATGGAGGTCATCTCCCACGACGCGCTCGGAGGAACTCTAGGCGTAGAGGAAGACGAACTGGCCAGTCTGTTCGGTAACAGCTTCCGCTCGGGACCGATGGACAACTTCCAAATGTCCCTGGCCTGGCAGTGCTACCGAGGAGCTCTACCAGTTCGAGACAAGCTCTACAGAAACGGGCGGCCGGGCAGGGACCCTTCGAAAAAGATCTGTCCGAGATGCGTGCGAGACGAAGAAACCGTCGCGCACGCATTCGTACACTGCCCAGACCTTACCGACCTGTGGAGCTATGAAGAACGACTATTGTCGCGGGTGGCACCAATCCGGTTGACCACCGAGTCCATCGTCATGATCACACCACCACCCTCCTTCAAAAACGGAGGAGAGGCGGTTTTCCTTCGTGTGATAGCTATGGCGAAAGAGGTTGTATGGTGCATTATAATAATAATATATATGTAGTAAGAAACACAGTAAATCGTGTCTAATATTACGAGGGTTGAAAGACCACATTTGTTTGAAAAATTTAACCATGAAGCAGACAGAGTGATAAAATAAAATAAAATTATATTATACAAACCGCCTCAATAACAATTATATCTCTCGGACAGATTATGGATAAATCTGTTTCGCCCTGAGTGTGTTTGTAACAGATAATCCATGGGCATCATCAGCGAGAGAATCTGATTAAATGCGACAAACACCTAGTACCAACGTTCACACAGAAAAATGAATTCATCACCTCGTGTGCCGTAAGTCAAAAGTGGTATGAGTGTATTGGTTAGAAACAACAGTCCAACACACGCAACTTAATAAGCTCACCTCTTGAGGGAGCCGAAATATAAATGAAAGTTAGTTACTACATATATATTATTATTATAATGCTCGGTATTTATACTTTGAGCTTATTGATTACAGGGTCTCAGTAAGAGTTATTAACTCTAACTTTCATTTATATTTCGGCTCCCTCAAGAGGTGAGTTTATTAAGTTGCGTGTGTTGGACTGTTGTTTCTAACCAATGCACTCATACCACTTTTGACTTACGGCACACGGGGTGATGAATTCATTTTTCTGTGTGAACGTTGGTACTAGGTGTTTGTCGCATTTAATCAGATTCTCTCGCTGATGATGCCCATGGATTATCTGTTACAAACACACTCAGGGCGAAACAGATTTATCCATAATCTGTCCGAGAGATATAATTGTTATTGAGGCGGTTTGTATAATATAATTTTATTTTATTTTATCACTGTCTGCTTCATGGTTAAATATTTCAAACAAATGTGGTCTTTCAACCCTCGTAATATTAGACACACGATTTACTGTGTTTCTTACTACATATATATTATTATATATATATATGCATAGAAATTTCGTATTTCTAAAGAAACACGGTTTTAGGAAGCCATAGCTATGCAAACACCGGGGCTAACGCACTCTGGTGGTGTCCAGCAGGAGCAAGGGGGACAACTGTCTATGCATTTCAGGCTTGACAGGTCTTCGTCAGGACGGTCCCTCCCACCGCTTGCGACTGCTGGACTAGAAGACAGGCGAGAATATGTAGTTTTCTCGTCTGTGTAAATGAGGTGATTAATCTCATTTGCATATGACGCTGCATAAGTTGGCTCAACTTATAATAGAAAAAATTGGTATCCATTGATACCAAATATTATTTGGTCAATAGTTCGTGTAAAAGTATATATATATATATATAGTAAGAATATATAGTTTTCTCATCTAGTCAAGCCTGAAATGCATAGACGGTTGTCCCCCTTGCTTCTGCTGGACACCATCAGAGGGCGTTAGCCCCGGTGTTTGTATAGCTACGGCTTCCTAAAACCGTGTTTCTTTAGAAATACGAAATTTCTATACATATTTGTATAACCCTATGCTTGAAGCGAAATCCTATTTCTCTCCCCCTCCCTCTCTCTCTCTCTCTCTCTCTCTCTCTCTCTCTCTCTCTCTCTCTCTATATATATATATATATATATATATATATATATATATATATATATATATATATGTATCTGTGTCTATATATGTATGTTTGCATGCATGAATGAATACACTAAGCTTTAGATTTAGTAGAATGTACAACCACTGATTCCAGCGATTTGCACTATCGTATATTTTGGTTTCTAGCAATTCACTGGGGAATTAGTTGACCAAATGCTTTGCTTAATTGTTTTATCTATTTTTTTTTAAAATTAATTCTTTCTCTAAGATTTCAGGTAATTTTTGAAAGCAACGCATTGGCCCCTAAAATACTACAGTGGGCCCTGCAATGCTAGTGTGGGCTCTTGCAATGCTACCGTGTGCCCCCCCCCCCCCCCGGGGGTCCACTTGTCATTGGGAAACCTGGCCAGTCCGTCACTGGCTACAGTAGGTCCCTGCCTAGATCAAAACGGGAGTATCGATCGAAAACCGAAGATGTAGCAAAATTTGGATGTAAGAGTATGCCTTGAAATACGTGGAATCGAGATGAGACACTGTGTGAGTCTATGGAGCAGTGAGTCGCTCAACGTAGCTGAATAGCCGATATTCCACAGTAAGTCAGGAATAGGATTTGAAACTAGTTTCTCTGTAAAAAGACTAGCGGGTTTGTGCATATATATATATATATATATATATATATATATATATATATATATATATATACACAGTCGAACCACTTAAGTCTAAGTGGTTACGACGAAACTAGTTCAGATTAAATGTGAGGAAAGAATTATCTCGGGAATTCCCACATAAATCATAAATGTGTTCAGAGTGCATAGAAATTTCGAAAAAATCATGAAACTATGTGTATATATGTGTGATGTGTGTGAACATGCAACTGAAATGTTTTATGCACTGTGTGTGTGTGTGCGCGCGAGCTTCTTCTTCGCCCACTTATTCCTGAGTGGGTTGTGGGAGCTGAGTCCTCAAACACAACCTTCCAGCAGATCCTTTCACAAGCAACCGTCTCCAACTGATCCAACTAAACCCCCAAATGAGACCAGCCAAGCTCATGGGTGTTATCCAACCATCTTATTCGGGGTCTACCACTAGGTCTCCTGCCGTTTGTTTTGCCCGTAAAATCTGTCAAGCGATTCTTTCCTGAGACATTTTAACTACGTGCCCATAGTATCGCAACTGTGATCTTTCAATGTGTAGAAGCTCTACATGGAGTGACTCTCTGATTTCCGAGTTACGCACTTTATCAAGTAACTTTACTGCAAAGACCCTTAGATATGTAACAAACGCAAAACAAAAATATGCACGCAGAAACAAATTTTACAAATAATTAGAAAGGAAAAAAACAAACAAACAAGAAAAGTGAATGTTCAAAAGAAAAAGAGTTCGTTTCGTTTCTTTTCTTCTTTTTCTTATTAAATGAGTCAAACGTCTCCATCATCGGTAACACTGGAACTTGGTGAGTGGCTGTAACTTACCGAGTCTGGTGTTGATAGTGGTCGTCGTTGTTGTTATTGTCAGTGACGTTGTTATTGTTGCTCGGAGAGTGTCTTTAAGCCGGGGATCACTAACAACGGCGTGGCGAAGAATGACGCTGTTGTTGTTTTCCTATATTATCTGGAACAACAGGCTGCATTCGAAAGGTATCCGATATGCGAGGGTCACCAATGAAGTGGTGGAAAGTTATTTGGTTGTAGCGTGAGATGTTTTGGTTTGGTGGTGTTGTTCACTTTGGCGTGACAGATGTAGTTGTTGTGGTTAGAAAAAGCTATCTCACTTACCGCTTTTCATAGGCGCCGCTAAATTCCACTGCTGGTCTCTCCTCTTCCACGTGCGTCCAACTGCTCAACACCGGGAGCTGCTAAAACTCGCGTCCACACCGTTGCTGGTCACCACTAGAGAGAGGCCATCTGCTGGCCCTTCCGGTCGAGCATCCTTCCGGCCAAGCACCCTTCTGGTCGAGCACTCCCCCACTTCCGGCCACCGCACGCCACACCATACCCACAGTTGTAATGTTGTTGGCTTGGTGGGTGATTATATATATTGTTGGTATGTCCCATATGAAGCACTGTTTGAAATGTTGTTGAATGAACAAATAAAACAAGATCGCTACTTAAATATATTTATTATTTCAATGTTAACTTTGCCTTTCATCCTTAAGGGATCGATAAAATAAAGTACCAGTAATACACTGGGTAATTGCTGGCCTTGTGCCAAAAGTAGAAACAATTATTTCAATGAAGCATAGAGTTACGTCCCTTTATGATCTGAGTTCAAATCCCGCCGAGGTTAACTTTGCCTTTCATCCTTACGGGGTCGATAAAATAAAGTACCAGTAATGTACTGGGTAATTGCTGGCCTTGTGCCTAAAATAGAAACAATTATTTCAATACCCAGGCGGTGGATTGGCAGTATCGGTAAAGGGTCGGACGCCATGCTTTCCAGCATAGTTACGCCCCTTTACGGGGGGGCGTAACTATGCTGGAAATTTCAATACCCTGCTACGAGGCTATTGTTGACAATGTAAGAAAACAAAGCTTATGTTGTTGTGATGTATGTGTGTGTGCAATAACTCAAAAGATGATATTTACAGTGGTATGTGGACTAACCTTTGTTGAACCACCAATGGGAGAATTGCTGTCGGGCCCTTGTTGAGAGAGCTGGGGTGTTTGGCTAGGCGCTACAACTCTCTGCTTGCTGGAGAAACTCTGTGTGATTGTGTCTTCCAAGAAACGAGAGCAGAATGGTCTAAAGAAAGTGTTATCTAAAATAAACTGTCAATGACCTTAGTTTGGATTGTTTTCTCTTGAAAAACAGGCGACAGTTCGAAACAAGGGAAAACTGAATAACGTGTTGCCCAGAGGCCAGCATACGTGGAGGCCACTTTGCTGACATCGGCACAAGAGTTTAAATTACTGCTACAGGTTTAAGTCATCGAGCTTGATCAAAAATTAAAAAAATAACAAAACCACTTATTAAACTGGCTTAATAGGTAACTTTACATGTGTGGTGGGGGTGGTGTGTTATTTATTATAGCTGCGAAGCTATACCAGTGACTCGGGGACCACAACATCCCGTGCTTAATGAGTCTCTTTTATATCTTATCTCTTTCCTTCTTGACAGCCGCATTGGCCTTCATCCTTTGAAGTTCCGACGTGATGCTTTGTGGTATCTCTTACGGCCTTCCGCCTTCTTGTCCAATGGACTATACCTCTGACATGAGAAGTGGAGATTCGTATGCATGTGCCATAGTCGCTCTCACTCTCTATCTCTCTGTACCATATGAGAAACACTACTTGAATGTGAGCTTTTATGTGTACATATATAAGGTTAACTGAACTTACATGTGTGTGTGTGCATATGTACACACACACACCTAGCACACCAGATTCAGTCTACGGCTGTAAACACGTGCACATACACAACAATGAATGAATCATAACCTCTTCCCCCAGCTAGTCACAGTCTGACACGCACCACCTCTATACCCTCACAATTTTGTACAAACACACATTTTTCTATTTCTTTGATGCTTATCTCCTCATCGATAACTCTTCAACACTCTAGCCGCATTCTAAAATTTCCACTTTTCAAGATGGCTGACTAACAATAACATGTGCTTTTTCTCCAACTGTCTTACTCTTGTCTATCTTTCTTTTTCTCCTCTCTCCCATTCTATGTTCTGATGAAGGACTAGCATCTGAAATTTAAGACTCTTTATATCAAGTGTTAAACTGACATACCATTGTTGTATTGTGTTGTTTGCCTATATTATTTTTCCTCGTTGCCTTTTCTTCTCAGCGGAGCTGTTCTGCAAGAAAACCGGTTGCAGCTGGCGGATAGCGATATGGTTACCAAATATGATGGTTAGTTGCTATGTAAGCGGGCTCTTGTTGGACGAATAAACAACTCCAGACAAACAGTGATAAACTACTAGGGGAGATGCAGCAATGGGTGACACTGTTAGATCTCAAGAAAACTCTCACAACCCAGTGATGTAGCTATGATGAAGCGAGTATAGGCTGCCTCTAAAAAAAGCCCAGCCTTCGAGGTTCTGAGAAAAGTACCAAATTGAGGACTGGAGTGAATAAAATCACCAAAACACTACAATATGGTTATTATCATCATCATCATCCAGCTTTTTAAATTTATTATGCAGGACACAATTAATCCCTAAGTAGGGGTGGGTCCTGCTTGACAGTACTCCTTAGCGTCCCGCTCCATGTGTTTCTGTCTGCGAGTCTCACTTAGGCCAGGCCAAGCATGGTTTGATCCCGATTGACATCCTCCATTCAAGTCTTTTTTGGTCTTCCTGGGCCTCTCCTGCCACCTGGATCATCTTGTGAGAAGCACATCCTCGAGGTCGTCAATCAGCAGTCTTTTCAGGAGCTCAGTTGAGCTGACATCGTCCTCGGCGGTCATACCACACATCCAGCGGATCATAGCTTTGTCATTCCTTCTGAGCCGATTAAGACAGTTGGATGACATGGCCCAGGTCTCGCTGGCATGGAGCAACATGCTTCTCACACAGGCGTGGTAAAGCTGCCCTTTGGTGACTAATGGCAATAAAAGCATTCATACTGCATTCTCCTTTATGCAGAGCAACAAGGGATTTGTTCAGGCTTTAGGTAGAGGGACATGTTCTAAAAATACATTTAAATCTCATCCAACACACCAAAAACTGGTGATTTGCATGCAACCTTTGGGATGGGCATGTAAAGGTTGCATATCCTAAGACCAACAGATCTCCTTGTTAAGCCTCCTTAGTAAAGTCTATGCCAAGTGTCTCGCAGAGATGTAGGAATATTGTCGAGTCCATGTTAACTAATGAACAGTGTGGTTTTTGCTCCAGACGCAGTACACCCACCCAAATATTCATGGTGTGGCAAGATTTTGAGAAATCTTGGGAGTATTGCCAAGAGGTTTAGGTTTGTTTTGTAGACCTTGAAAATTATATGACCACCTTCCATGGGACATGTTATGGAAAGTTTTTTTTCTTCTCCTTCTCCCCCTCCTTATTATTCAGCAGGTCCTATCAGAAGCAACTTGCTCAGGCCCGTTCAAGGATGCCTGCACAGTTCACTCTACATGTGAGTGGAGTTCCACTGAAGCAGCTGGAGAAGTTCAAGTATCTTAGGGCCATGTTCACAAATGATGGAAGGCAGGAGGCTGAATTAAGTGCAAGAATTACTGGAATTGATGCAGTAACCCTTACCTATGGTCATGAATCTTGGGTAATGACCAATCGCGAACACAAGTGGTTGAAATGGGGTTTCCTCAAAAGGTTCTTTTGAGTAACATCACTTGATAGAGTTTATAGCTCGGAGACAAAGAGGCGCTCCGGATAGAGCCACTACTTCTCCAAATTGAGAGATCACACGTGGTCAGAATGCCTAAAGGAAAGAATTGCTGGAGAGATTTTACAGGCAAAACCAACTGGCAGGAGACCCCGAGCAAGTTGCTTCTGATAGGTCCTGCTGAGGACTCTTCTGCTTCTGCAAGAAGACAACAAAGAAGAGGACTTTTCTTCATATCTGGAAAACCCAATACTATTCATACCACAGAGTGCACACAACCTGGTAAGTTACATAACCTACTTTGTTTCTGTATACTCATTCACCCTCTAGTACATATGTACAGCTAACAGGTACTATTCACATGGATTCAAATTTCAAAACTAGAAATATATATTATCTACAGCTGGTGAGTTCAACTTCAGCTGCAAATCCACTTGTGAAGAGAGATGGCTTCTACTAAACTAATGTATTTTCATTGTTGTATTTGTTTTGCAAAATTTCTTATCTGAAAACATCATCATCATCATTGTTTAACATCTATCTTCCACGTTAGCATGGGTTAGATGGGAATTGTCCCACTTGAGGCAAGATTGATCGGGTGACCGTGTCTCGTTCGTAATAGGACTGTCTCTGGCAGGTTTTCTACGGCGGGATGCTCTTCCTAACATCAACCACATTTACAGTGTGAACTGGGAGCCTTTTTACCGTGTCTCCTACATGACCACTTTACAGCGTGGACTGGGTGCTTTTTGTTGTGACACCTACACAACCTCTTTAGTTTGGACTGGATGTTCTGTGGTACCAACATAACTTTACAGAGAAAGGGTGGTGTTGGTGGGAGGATGGAGTAGGAGTAATGGGTTGGGATTTATATTTGGTTAAGAGGTGTCTACTGATTGTAGGTTTAACTTTGTATGTAGGGAAGGCAGGTCTTCTGTATTACTGCATAGCGCCAGAGGTCTTGGTCCAGCGACATTGTCTTAGAGAGGTGTAAGTGTGCAAGGTCAGATTTTATCATGTCGTCCCAGGTTTTTCTGAGTCTACCTACTCCGTAACTTCCATCAATTTTGATCGCCCTGCACTTTTTTATACAACTGTCATCTTTCAGGCGCATCACATGACTATACCAGCGTAATCTCCTCTCAAGTAAACAACATCTGATCCCTCTTATTCCTAATTTCTCATTTATTTCATTTATGTTTTGCTGTTCGTTTATATTACTATTGCACATCCAACGGAGCATGCATGCTTCGTTCCTTTCCAATCTGCGCAAGTCCTCTGCACACAATGCCCATGTAACATTGCTGTTCATATACAAGCAGCATACAATCTGCCTTTTATTTTTAGAGAGAAATCTTTTGTGGCCAACAGCGGTATTAGCTCTCTGAACTTTTTCCATCCCGTTCTAACTCTGGCTACTGTACTTTCAGAGTACCCTCCACTATTGTTATAATATAAAATAGAAAAATACAGCTTTTGCCACATTTTTGACTAAAAAAAGCTTCTATTTCTACTTCAAACTTGCTCGCTGTTTCAAAACAAACTTACTTGTAAATATTGTTATACTTTGGGAGGGTAATGCTGCCAATAAAACATATGCACCTGATGGTTTTCACTTCAATTTATTATAAACTTCCAGTTGGTTAGTTTATTCACCAGATGGTTGTTGATTACTTTATTGTCAAAGTTCTTTTGTCGCACATTCTGTGACCCCCTCAGTGACTAATTTGTTATTTTTGTGTCTTTCCTTTGTTCTGTCCTTATATATTTTCATTTCATATCATAATTGGTGAATAGTGGTGTTGTTAGTTACAGGTTTTCAATGAATCCATTACTGCCTAATTGCATTTCTAATGACAGGAGTATCTGTAACTTAGTGCAGGTCAAATATTGCAAACCACTTTGAAGAACAGCATTTTTGGTTGGGGTGGCACATTGATGTTTTTGTTCTTTGCAGTGAAGATGCATGGCCTAGTGATAAGTGTGTTGGACTTATGATCATAACGTCATGGGTTCGATTCCTGGACTGGGTATTGTGTTGTGTTCTTGAATAAAACACTTCATTTCACATTTCTCCAGTATATTCAGCTGAAAATGAGTACCAGCAATAGATGAGGGTTTAACTACACGATGGACTGGCATTCTGTCCAGTGGGGTGGCTTCAATTCTGTCACTTAACACCATGGAAACCAAGATAAGCACCGGCCTAATGTGCGTCCAGGCTCGAGACAGACTATAGACTTAGATATACAACAGTTAAAGATATACACATATATACGAGGGGGGGATCAAAAAGTTCGCAGAATTTTATCGTAGCAAGAAAAACATCAGGTTAAAACAATATTAAACATGTCAGAACATTATCACTGGGTGTTTACCTTGCGATTAATCACTTGCAGTCAGTTATACGCGGACTATTATACAGTACTGACACTCTTTAAAAAAACCCCTCTTTTTGGAACAATGGAAAATAGTTATTTTGAGATAAGATCAAATATGAAGTTTCTGGTGAAACTGAAATGGAAAGGGACACAGATTATGGAGGCTTTTGTTAAAGTTTACGGTACTACTGCTCCAAAGAAAACTGCTGTCTACAAGTGGATTCAGCGATTCAAACAAGGGAGAGACGACCTTGAAGATGACCATCACAGTGGAAGACCAGGAACATCAAAAAATGACCAAAACGTTGAGGCTGTTCAGACTTTAACTGAAGATCGAAGAATAACAGTTAATCAGTTAGCTAAGTCCCTAGACATTTCATATGGTTCGGCAAATTCAATTCTGCACGATAATTTGGGACTAAGCAAGCTTTCAGCGCAATGGGTCCCGAAAGTGTTGTGCCCTGATCAGCTGATTTTTTCGAAGTGATCTGTCTTTAGCGATATTAAACAAAATTGAAGTTGATGAAGAGCATTTCCTGACCAGAATCATCACCGGAGATGAAACCTGGATCTACCAGTATGATCCTGAATCCAAACAGCAGTCAAAACAGTGGCTTCCACGTGGATCATCGAGGTCAATCAAGTTCAAATCTCAAAAGTCGGATCAAAAAGTGATGGCCACCATTTTCTGGGATTCAGATGGGGTGATACTAATAGATTATCTTGAAGGTCAAAGAACTGTGACAGGAGCTTACTATGCAAATGTTTTAAGGAAGTATAAAGAGGCATTAGTCAAGAAACGAAAAGGGAAACTTTATGGTGGGATCTTGTTTCACCATGACAATGCACCAGCGCATTCTGCGAGAGTTGCAAAAGAAGCTCTTCGAGAATTTCGATGGGAAGTGCTTCTTCACCCGCCTTATAGTCCAGATTTAACCCCATCAGACTTTTTCCTCTTTCCAAAACTCAAAGAAATGCTAAATGGAACCCGTTTTAGTGGTGTTGAAGAAGCTAAAAACACTGCCAACACATTGGCTTCGAACAAAGCCTTCAACTTTCTTTAGAGACAGCTTACGAAGCTGGAAGCATCGCCTTGTGAAGTGTATTGACCTGGATGGCAACTATGTAGAAAAATAAATTGAAGGTAAATCATATTTTTTCAAAAATAGATTATTTTCTGAAAAATTCCGTGAACTTTTTTTTATCCCCCCCCCCCCCTCGTACATGCATACATACATATACACACACATATGTTAATTGTTCCATCTTCTTTCTGATCCCTCGATACCATCACAATCAGTATCTCTGCCCATACTAAAAGCATACACCAGAATGGCAAGGCCAAGATCCCACCCTCTGACAAAACTTCAGCATAAGACAGCCAATAGCATGTAGCTGAACTAAAAAAAAAATTAAACTTATTCTATTCTTTTACTGATTAGTCACAAGTCAACAGCCATGCTGGAGCACTCTTTTTTTTTAGTTTGTTTGTTTTAGCTACTCAATGTCTGTACTTAATCTATAGATCTCTTTTTCGCCGAACTTCAAAGTTATGGGACATACACACATACACACAGACACACATATATGATGGGCTTCTACAGCCTTTGTCTATCAAATTCTACTCACAAGACATTGGTTAACTTGAAGCCATAGTAGAAGACACTTGCCCAAGGTGCTACACAGTGGCACTGAACCCAGAACTGTGTTGTGAAGCAAACTCTTTAATCACACAGCCAGGCCTGAAAACCTAACTACACAGCCTAACCACAATCTACGACTTGTAGTTCAATTTAGAAACTTTAGAAAACAGTGCTCCAGCATGGCCACAGCCCAATATGTGAAAGCAGTAAAATAAAAGAATAATGACAATGTAGTCTTTTTGTTTATTATCAAGACTAAAGTACTAACACATTTGAATTTGCTTATATAAAAAGAAAATCAACTTAACATAAATTCTTTAAAATATACAAATACAAAACAAAACTGTAAAAAAAAAAAAAATGAAAGAAAAAAAAACAATAAAAAAAGAACAGGTTTATTTATTTATTTGTTTATATTTTTTGGCTTCATATAATCTTTATTATTACGGAAAATATCTTTCTACAGAATTTGTTCTGGTAACTTCCTGCAGCCAAAACATATATATATATATATTTATTTATATATATAGTTTGGAATGGTCAACTATTTATTTAACAAACAGTGAAACTGAAACAGATATAATTGCAGCATGAAGATGGGGGAGAGGTCATGGGGGTGGAGGGGGAGGAAGTTTGGTCTGACATTTTTTTTTTTTTTAAAAGGATATAAGTCAAGAGAGATTAAAAACAAACAAAAACAAGAATGAAAAGAATGAAAGCAGTGGTTCCCAAATTTGTCACAGAACTCTGATATAATTTTTCAAAAATCACAGAACCCAGTTATATTATATAGACAATCCCAACCACCCTAATTTTAACAAGACATTAAATGAAACAAAACTTCTTTATTAAAAAAAATAATTTATTAAATTTTGTTAAAAGACATCTCTCTCTTGGAGTCCCGTGAGAGCTACTTTGGAAATCACTGTTATACAGAAATAATGGAGATAACATATACACACCTTTTACAACTAAAATGATTAAATAAATATTCAAAGGGGGTGGTGGTAATGCATGGAAAAACTCCTCTCTACTTCTCACCAACCTGTCAAATTTACCACACTTACCATTATGCACCCCCCCCCCCAATGACATACTTTATTCCCACTCTTCTCCCTATATTATTTCCCCTTCAAACACTGTGAAAAACTCATAACACTATCCTCAACATCCTTTTCCATCTTTATTGTCACATACTTATCTTTCTTTCCTCATCTTATCTCTTCCCTATAGAAAAAAAGAGGATCCTTCAATCTCTAGTGCCGGTGCCATCAAAAATGCACCCAGTACATCCGGTAATGTGGTTGGCAATAGGAAGGGTATCTAACCATAAAAAACTTGACAAACAAACTGAAGAATCTTCAGTTGTATCAAAGACAACCTCCCTTATGTTGGCACCTGTTCAACCCTTGCTAGCAGAGAAAACAGACATGAAGAGAAGAGAGAGAGGTATGCATATATATATGCACATACACATTATGTGTGTGTTTTTATGTATCTCATCTCTTTTTATATATATATATATATATATATATAACAATATATTTAGAAACACACAGATACATGCGGACACACACATATATACATGAATGCATCCGCACCCAACTGCGAGTTAAGGGTGCCAACTTCACCGATGTTGCTCAATGAATGACTGGGACAGACCAATTCAGTTGAACTAGACTGAACCAGTATCAGAGTTAGAAATACATTATGAAGAGAGAAGAAACATTTAGATATAATTAGTAATAAAATGTATCATACCTAAACTGCTCCTAAATATATATATATAGAGGCCCATGGCTTATATATATATATATATATACATACATAGAGGCACATGGCTTAGTGGTTAGAGCATTGGCCTTGCAATCTAAAGGTTGTGAGTTCAATTCTCAGACCGGGTGATGGGTTGTTTCCTTGAGCAAGACACTTTATTTCACATTGCTCCAGTTTACTCAGCTGTAGAAATGAGATGATAGGACTGGGATCCATATCATTCCACTGTAAAGTGGTTGTGGAGGTGCCACGGCAAAAAAGCACCCAGCACTCACTGTAAATGAGGTTGGTGTTAGGAAGGGCATCCAGCTGTAGAAATCAAGCCAGAATCAGTTGCCGTCCCACCCTTGCAAGCAGGGAAAAGTGGACGTAAAACGATGATGATGATGATGATATACATATACACACACATATAAACGAGCATGTGTGTTTAGATGGGGAGCAGAATTTGAAATTGAATAAGAGCATTTTGCTATTCTTTTGTCTAAAGAAAATAATCAAATAATGAGGTATATAAGCCACCCAAACAGAAAACAAAAATGAGCATTAGTGCACACGTATGTGATGCCCATCTTTTACCATTCAAGGGTCTTATATGCCTCATTATAAGACTATTCTCTTTAGTCAAAAGTATGGCGAAATCTTCTAATTCTAATTATATATATATATATACTAGGGTTAGGGTCCACCCATGCAACCATGGAAAAGCAGACGTAAAAGCCATGATGATGATGATATAGGGATATGTATATACACCCACTCCACACATAATGACCAGTTCCCATTCCACTGCTCTGGTTGTAAAGCTAACTGCTCATAAAATGAATTATCTGTTGCAGATATTGCTGTAGCAAAGATTGTTCTTAATACTAGGTCTTGTCTGCAGATATAGTTCTGTGGTCCAAACAATACTACTTGACAGTAGGTATAAAACAATTTATGAACCAGTCTTCAAAAAGAGCTTAAATCATCGATTCCTTGTTGTTTGCATGATAGTAAATAAGCAGTGAGTGATTTATGACATTGTTAAATCCACATGGGTTCTCTGAATGGTAAATAAAAAATGGCTTTAGTTTAAACCCAGTGATATCCCCACCTAACAAGGTTACACTGTCATTAAAAGCCTTGAAAACAGGTATTGGCTTAGACGTCTTATTTATGCACTATGGCATATCAGTACAATTTTATTTTATCTTAATGAAAGGTGTAAAGCTTTATAATTCGGGAATGGCTTGCAAACAATCAGTGAACACCGATTGGTTGTCAACAAACAATGGAGTGTTGTGACACATACAATAATGATTGTGTAAGTGGACATTAAAGGATATGTCTGTTAAGTGAGGAGGCTGTGTATATAAATATATATATAAGTATATACAGTAATACAGAATACCCGACCCCCCACGGGTACAAGCCGAAGCTGAAACATATAGACAATATGCCCCCACCCCCTCCCACTGCAAAGTGGTTGTGGAGGTGCCACAGCAAAAAAGCACCCAGCTCACACTGTAAAGTGGATGTGTAGGCGCCACGGAAAAAAAAGCACCCAGCACTCACTGTAAATGAGGTTGGTGTTAGGAAGAGCATCCAGCTGTAGAAATCAAGCCAGAATCAGTTCCCGTATGAGCAAGACAAGGTCAGCCAACCGGAGACTGTCCACAACAGGACAACTCGTCTAACCCATGCTAGCGTGGAAGAACGGACGTAAAACGGTGATGATGATGATACACACACACAAGCATACACCAACAGATTCATAATCTACAAAAGAAATTCAGTTCCATATTCTATGTGCAAGAAGCTTTTAGTTAGTCATAGGTGTCCATACAGTATATATATGTATATATATATATATACATACACATGCAGCATACAGTGTAGATAGAATATAGCTGGAGCACTGAAACTCAAACTTAACAAGTGAGAAATTGGATGTAAATTAAAAGCAATGGATACCTAATGCAACTTTAGAAATGCCATAACACAGGTATGTGTGTGTTGGGGTATGCATCATCTTCAATATATATATATATTGTGCTATTGTGCAGGAGTTTCATCGCCTCAATTAGTAGGTGACACCAAGTAGCTCTAGTGTCATATTGGAAGGGGCTGAAACACCTCGAGAGTTACTTCACTGTTTGATGAGACATCAACTCCTGCATTTGGCGATGGAGTATAGCACCCACCTTAGCACACAAGTGTATTTACCAGATATATATATATATCAGCAGTCTGCCTAGTCAAAGCAGGAATTTTAACCCTATTAGAACTCAATGTATTGGTGATGTGAACAAACAGACAATATACAGTATCATCTACTCCTATAGTACTACAATTACTTATGAGTATCCAAAATATAGAGTTCAATATATTATGATAAACAATGAAAATACAAGAGAATAGAAGTAAATATTAATTCATTGTTTTACAATTATTTCAGCTTAGCAGAAAAGGCAAGTGTTATCCACTGGCTTCATTCAGAAACAATGAAAAAACTCCCCCAGCCATAAAAAACAATATTCATTAATCAAAGAAATAATATAAACCATAAATAAATAAATAAATAAATAATTAGAAAATTGAGTATGAAAATAACTTAAGAGTAAACATCAGTTTAGATAATAAGGAAGATATGTAGTAAGTATACAGGAAGTGTTGACCAGTTACAGAGGAAGTGTGGGTATGGCAAGAGATAAGAAATGTATATTTCTTAAATTATATGGTGAGGTTTCCTGCAGAAGTAATACATCTGTGGTTGTATGTTTGCCTACAGAATAGACTCCAGAGCGGCCAAGCCTTTATTGACAGCAAGCAAAGAATCTGAGTGCATCAGATTACTAATGACCAAAATTTAAGGTCCATAACACATATATATATACACACACATCAAGCAGATACACACATGTAGGTGTGATATATATATATACTGAACACACAAAGACAGGGTCTTGACAAGTTCACTACTGCTATGATAAAATGCACCCAGTACACTCTCTAAAGTGGTTGGCATACGGAAGGGCACCCAGCTGTAGAAACCATACCAAAATATGGAATGTATGAGCAAGATGTGGTTATTCAGCTCATTTAGTCTCAGGCAGTGACAACCTGTCTAACACATACCAACATAGAAAACAGAAATAAAATGATGATGATGAAGAAAAATTATTGGTTTCCATAGAATGTCAATTTTTATTTTGTGTTATTTAAAAATATATTTAGATAATTTGTATAGATGAAAACATTTGAGGTGAAGATGCACCCCATTAACACACTCTAAGATATAACTGTTGCTGCACTTAAAACAAATTACTTCCCTTCAGTTCATTAAAATTAAAAAAAAAAAAAAAAAAAAAAAAAAAAAAATTGTTTCTACTTTTGGCACAAGGCCAGCAAATACCCCAGTACATTACTGGTACTTTATTTTATCGACCCCGTAAGGATGAAAGCAAAGTTAACCTTGGTGAGATTTGAACTCAGATCATAAAGGGACGCAATTCTATGCTTCAAAGCATGGCGTCCGATCCTCTACCGATATAATAATAATTGTTTCTACTTTTGGCACTAGGCCAGCAATTATCCCAGTGCATTACTGGTACTTTATTTTATCGACCCCATAAGGATGAAAGGCAAAGTTAACCTCGGCGGGATTTGAACTTAGATCATAAAGGGAGGTAACTCTATGCTTCAAAGCATGGCACCCGACCCTCTACCAATACTGCCAATCCAAAATACTCCAACATGAGTGTTAAGTTACAAAAAAAAAGGGTTGACTATATAAAAAATAAAAATAAAAGAGAGATTATGGGATAAATATCTAATATATGATAACAACATTTGATAAAACAAACATTAACATTTTAACTCTTTTGTTCTATGATTAAAAACATTTAATTTCAAAGTGTTCATATTTCAATGAAAACCTTCCAAGAAAGTTTGTGTAAAACCCTTTCGTTAAAATATGCTGCAAAACATTGTCTTGGTAATGAAAGAGTTTAGTTATTTTAATAAATCAGTCAAAATTAACTCTTTGAGTGTCAAACATGTACTGGTATGTCTTACCATGCAGTCCCTGTGTGCCAAAGACATACCTGTACATTTCAGGTGACATTGGAAAGCACAAGTTCAGATAAAATAAAGAAAATTTGATCAAAATATCTCTTATTTTTTTGAAAAATGCCAAAATCAGTGTGTAATCCTGACATGGTGCTGTAAAATACCGAAAGCAGCACCAGCACTCTAAGAGTTAATTGTAAAACAACAACAACAACAAAAACCCAGGAACTGTGTATATTATTAGTAATGTAGGTACAAAAGAGTTAAGCAATCAAATATGAACATTCCAGCACATCCCAACCATTATTATTCCATACTAATTTATCAAACGTTCAATTTAATATTAATTCAGTACTTACATTCAGGCCACTTAATAATACTTACTAGTTTAACAAAAAAAATCGTTGGTCAATAACTTATACAATATATAATGTAATGACCCCCAACTACTGCCTAACATGAAATAAAACAAAAAAGATGGTGTAAAATAAATTTATAGGAATTGTTTCACCTCTGTGTTTAGCAATATAACTTATACACCCACCATCTTGTTTTTGTTTCATTTTCAGTCATCTTACTAAACACAGGTGAGATAATGCCTATAAATCTATTTATAGCAGTCACTACTTTATTTAATTATTGGTACAACTGCATCTTTTGTGTAGAATTATTGGTACAGCTGCATCTTTTATATTTAATCCATTCTCTTAATATGAAGACAAAAGTCAGAAACAAGAGCATGAAGTTGAACCCAACTTAGAAATACTTCAGCTTGACAATTGAAAGCAATAAAGTAAAACCCAAAGAATAAGACTGTACTTTGTCTACATGTTTGGCACCTTTCAGTTAGTATTGAGTACTTTAATCAGTCACTGTCTTTGTACAGAGATTTTATGAAGTTTTCTCTTATTTTTTCTTTAAATAAAATCGCTGTACAAAGGGTATAGTTTGTTTCATTGAAAGTAAAACTTGTAATATATAGAAGTGTGCTGCCAGAACACACTTGATTATTGCTCACAGCTCAGCACTACATATATAATATTTGGAACCAGCTTTTAAGTGCATAAAATGAATTGTAAATAACTTTATAATAGAAATTTCTCAAGTGCAAAACATTTTTAAAAAAATGGGATGGGGGAAGGGTAACTAATAATTTGAACATTATGATGAAGAAAAAGCAACAAAACAAATATAAAGACAATCATTTTGGACTGTTTGATTATATTGTTTTGGCCTGGAGATATTTATATTGTCCAATGTAAGTTTTGTACATATTTATATTTTAATCCAAAAAAAAACACAAAAAAACTTCCAATGAAACACATGCTACCAGCCTTTCCTTCCATATATATATATATATATATAAACCATTTATGTTGTGTGGTTTACCAATGAGTGGAACTAATCATTCTGGTAAGCAAACCATGATTTAATGATAAGAAAAGCACTACATTTTGCAACTCATCCATCATAGATGTGGTATCCTGTGACTGGTACAGGATAAAAGTTAAATATTTATTTAAAAATAACGAAAGGCCAGACTGGAAATATCCCTTTAAAGTTTTAATGTTGCAAAAAACACTATACACATTTCAATGGCCTAGTTACAATGTAACTAAGCTATTGAAATATGTATAGTTTTGTATGTTGTTTTTTTTCAAACTTTAAAGGAATATTTCCAGTCCAGCCTTCTGTTATTTTTAAATACACACACACAACTGTTATAAAAAATATCTTGGAGAGGGCCTGTGATAATATAAAAGCTATTACAAGAAAAAGAGTCATAGCAATCCAAAATTAACAATAACAAAGCAAAATAAAATAATAATTGTTTCTACTTTAGGCACAAGGCCAGCAATTACCCAGTGCATTACTGGTACTTTAAAATAATAATAATAAAAAGAAGTAGAAATTCTAACATACTGCATTAAGCAAATAATAATAATAATAATAAATGTTTCTAAAACAGATATGAGACCATAATATATGTAACAAAACAAAAATCTGAAGGTGACCAGACGTCTCAGATTCTGGTGAAGGAGTCAATATAATTTGTTTTTTCCTGATAAATGTTTTTGAAGTTTCTTTAAAAACATAGATGGCCAGTGAAAAATATTGAGTAAAATAGCAAATTCCACTTTAAAAAGAATAGAATTAAAATGTTTGCTCAATATGATTGACTATATAAAACAATCAATTTTCTTGAAAAAAAAAACGTCTGCAATATATAGATATATATTTTTGACATTCAATAAGTCTTCACATTTCATCTTAGGAAATATAAGGAGTTTAATAACATTTTTTTATACTTGGACTACTTCACCAAGTATTTTTGGTTAGTAAGTTGTAGTACAAGTCTGAAGTAAGTCACAACCACATTTTTAGGCTTTTAATAAAATAGATTTGTACCACATACCAGAGGAAAAAACAACATTTTTTGCAGGAATATTTTAAAATGGTTTTTCTTTAAAACAAACTAAAAAATATATATTTTTAAAAAATTCTATTTTTGAGTTATTTCATTTTAAAAGAACAAAACGAGAGCTATCATCAGTAAGACATATGCTACAATTGTTTATGTGGGATATATATATATATATACACACACACACACACACACACATATCTATATAGATAGATATACATATATAGATATACACACACATATATATATATATATAGATATACATATATAGATATACATATATATATATATACACAGATATATATATATATATATACACAGATTATATATATATATATATATATATATATATGTATATTAGTATGGATGGATGCTAAAATGGCTGATGATTAAGTGGCTCTCAGATACACAACTTTGTATATAAAATAAAAAATATATATATAGCTGTGTATCATTAACAGGGCAGGCTATGAAACTATTAATCCCATGAAATTCGACTAAAGCCGTGTATAAAATACATACATACACTGCATCCTTTAAAATCTCCATGCTTCCTGAAATTCGCGAACACAACACCTGATATTCCCCCTCCATACACATGCATACATTTATATCATGACTCATACACTGTTCACTTTCCCGACATTTGTACATTATTCTATGTACTATACATGTACCTTTGAGGAGTTGTAGTGCACCTGAGCACTGTACACAATAATTTCATTATTATTATTATTATTATTATACACACACACATACATATATGACTGAAAGACAGAGGCAGAATTTTCATTTTATGAACTATGTAATGTCAACATTTTTCAGTAATAAAGACAGTACTGTAAGAGAGTGGTTCCTAAACGGTATGTTGTGGCACAGTGGGTTGCCAGGTGATGTAACTGGTTGTGCCTTGAAGATAATAAAATTTATTTTTAAAAAAAATGTGAAAAATACAAACTGAAATTCTACATATAATGTCTTAGAATAACTATGCAATATTTATTGAATAAAAAAAAAAAAAAAAAAAAAAAAAAAATCAATACTTATTATTTTTCTGTAGTTTATATTATTTATAGAGTAGAATATATAAATATCATTCTTTAACCCTTTAGCATTTAAACCGGCTGTATCTGGCCCGAATTCTCTCACCTCTTTCTGTTCAAACTGGCTGTAACTGGCCACTCATACTGATGCTAAGGTATTGTTCTCAAAATAAATATTAAAATCTCGTAGATTCAAAATTATGCGAACTAAAGCCTTTACTGTGAAAATACAATAGTAAATATAAAGTAATGTAAAGGCTAAAGAGTTAATACCTTTTTTGACATTACATACAAAGTATGTCAACATATTTGCATTTGATTTAAAATTTTGTGTGAGTAAAAAAAAACTTTTGGAATAACATGACTATCTTAAAATTGGTTAAAGTTTTAAAACAATGAAACAAATATATTCAACTTTTGTGATCCCATTTGTCTAGAAATAAAAACTATATAACTGGTACAAAATACAAAGATGATAATTTTTTTAATATATGTGTATATATACATAGTATATGAAAGTCACTGAATTTATTTCAGTGATTTCTTGCCATGACCCACTCACTCAATAAGCTAGCAGTTGAGGAACTGCATCTTAAAATACAGAATACACACAAATAGTTAGTGAGTACAATGGCTGTGTTTTGGTAAAGATACCTGTGTGTATGTATATGTATATTACACATATTGAAGTATACAATCAAATCTCAAAGGGAGTAGTAGAAAGTGGGTTAATTTTCTTCAAATACTTTTGTGTGTATATATATATGTATGTATGCATTCACACATAATTATAGACATACTGTAAGTATGGCAATGGGATTAAGAAGTTTGGTTTGCAACCACTAAGTTCTGCATTCAGTCACACTGTGTGGCATATTGGACAAGTATCTACTACAGCTTGAGGTTGACCAATACCTTATGAAGGTATCTTGATAGACAGAAATGAAGGCAAAGGAATGAAACAAGTGTGCTAGAGTGGACCAATCCAACCATGCAAATATGGAAAAAACATGTAAAATGATGACAATATATATAAGTATATGCTATATATATACATAATCATGATCATCGTTTAATGTCCATTTTTCATGCTTGTATGGGTTAGATGGGCTGTCATGTTATGAGACAAGTTGCATCAGGAGACAGGGTCTTGCTCATACGGATCTGTATTTTGACTTGGTTGCTATGGCTGGATGCTCTTCATAACACTAACCATATTACAGTATTGACTATGGGCTTTTTATCGGGGCACCAAAACGACCATTTAACAGGGTGGACTCTGCGTTTTTTTGTCATGTCACCAGCACAACCACCTTGGTGGAAAGAGTGAGTGCTTTTTGTCATGTCACCAACACTAGCACTTTACAGGGTATAATGAGTGCTTTTTGCACATCACCATCATTTATTATTAGCTTTCCCTGCTAGCAAGGGTTGGACAGGTTGTTAGCAGACCAATTTCAGTTCTCAAAGCAAAGGTACTGACACCACAGTAGGCCGGGAGCCTGCTTAAGTTCCTGCAACCTACTGAATGCTCAGATGAGCTGGTAGCTTGCAAGATTCCCTTATGAAACTGCACGCTACCAAATGAATTTTATCTTGGCACCACAAAACTAGGGAGATTGTCGTGTTCTTGACTTGGCTGAAGAGTCCTCCCATCTCTTTGTTTAGCAAGTTTTCTATGGCTGGATACTCTTATTGTCACCAACAACATTACGGAGAGTACTGGACATCTTTATTGTATGATCACTAACATTAGGGAGATTAGCTGAAGAAGAGTTCTCCCACCATCTATACACACACACACACACACACACATTCACATTATATATATTTATATTATATATATATATATATATCATCATCATTTTACGTCCACTTTTCCCTGCTTGGGAATATATATATGCATATACATATATATATATATATATATATATACACACATATACAATGTAAACGTGGTTGATGTAAGGAAAGGCATCCATCTGTAAAAATCCCACCCAAAATACAGTTCCGTTTGATCAAGATACAGTGCAGCCAGCTGGCCAGAATTGTCTCATAATGTGGACGCCTGCCTAACACATGCAAGCATGGAAAATAGACATTAAACAGTGATGATAATATATATATATATATATATATATATATATATACATGCAATGGTTGGTGATAGAAAATTTGCTAGAAAAAGGGCCGGAAAAACCCTCCAGTTGTGTCAGAGGCATGACAACCTCCCTAGCGTTGGTGATTTACATGATAAATTCACCTAGTACACACTGTAAGGTGGCTGGTGATAGGAAGAGCATTCAGCTGTAGAAATCTTGGGAGGACCCTCAGTTGTGTCAAAGATTTTTCAACCTCTCCTGGAATGTGAGACCGTACATAAGTGACACACAGATCCCTGGCTTGCTTGGGAGGTCAGTAGCTCCACTTCAGTATCAACTTAGACTGTATAGACTCGTCCAATCCTTGCTAACAGGGAAAGCGAACGTTAAAACGACAATGATGATGACAATGATATATATATACACACACATATATATATATATATATATATATATATATATATATACACATACATATATACATTGTATCTGGGGTGTTTACCAAGAGTTAATTCTCCGTACAAAATAGGCTTAGGCAAGCTCTCATCTCCCATCTGCCTTAAATGCCCTGTCCAATGCAGTTAGTTTTGAATGAGTAGATTTTCTAAGCTGGATGTATTGGCCTGCTGCAGAACAATGGTGTGAGGTGTAAATGACTGCCACTTAATGTTCAAAATACACCCTAGCATTTTTGGTGGAATCTTTCCAATGTCTTCATATGATGTCAGTATGTGGTCCAAGTCTTAGAAGAGTACAAGAGAATTGTCAGGACACAGGATTGGTAGACACTTATTTTAGTACCAAATGAGATGTCCCTGTCTGACCAGGCTCATTCCTCCAACCTACCGAATAATTTGCTCGCTTTTTTTAATCCTTAGTTCTGTTTCGGAGTCCAATGAACCATCTCTGGAGAGAGCACTACCAAGGTAGACAAATGTATTAATAACCTTCAGCCTCAGACCCTGAACAAAGCTGTTGGGCTCAGCATAATGTTGATTAGAAGGTGGTGTATACATGACCATCTTTTCTTTGTTGATAGTAAGCTAGAAAGCAGTAGATGCCCCAGAAAACAGGTCCATAATTGCCTGCATGTCCTCCTCAACATGAGCACTAGGTCTACATTGTCAGCATAGAGAAACTCTTTGATGACAGACTGGAAAGTCTTTGATTTGGCCCTAAAGCATGTCAATTTAAAAACCTTACCTGTGGTTCAGAAATGCAGATACACACCAACATTGCAATTCTGAAACGCACATGTGAGAGTCGCGGCAAAGAAGATAGAAAACAGTATTGGTGCTGGGATGTCCCCTTGCTTAACTCCATTGTCGATGGCTATGGGTTCAGATAGAGAACCATTGAAGTTAAGCCTCCCTTTCATACCTCGATGTAGTTGTTTGAACAATCTCACTATACCAAAAATGGTCCATAGGGCATCCCTATTTACAGAGTCAAAAGCTTTAGTGAAGTCAACAAAAACCTGGTACAAAGCCACATGATATTCTAAATATTTCTCTTGCAGCTGGCAAGCCAAGAAAATGATGTCCATTGTGCTCCTGCCTTTATCCATTGCTTCAAGAAAACTATATGGCTGCAAATTAAATTTCATAACCCCACAACATTGCCTGAACACAAGTGAAAAAATGTGTATGTGTATGTAGTGTGTGTGTGTGTGTCTAGATATTTGCCTAGGTGATGTTACAAATGCTGAGACACATTAAAAAAGAGTTTTATTTTATTTCAGCTTATATAACTAACAAATAAATCAATAACATCATTTCTCTTATATCAATCCAGGTAAATATTTTTATGTACCCAAGAATAAAACTATTTTCAATGATCTCCTCTCTTTCACTCAACATATAACATTTATTCCCAACACGTGAACAATGATCTTTCTTACATGCAATGTCTCTTCTCTCATGAACAATAATTGTTTTGTTTCATCTACCTTCCCTGCTATTAAATAATTCTAAGCTTATTCAAGTCAACACAGAAGACCTCTCTATGGTCACTTAACCTTCTATATGGCAGCCAATTCTTCCTCAAACCATACTCTATCAATCTTAAGAAAACAAGTTTGGAAACATCGAATAACACAATTCTAGATATTTGAAATAATGATGAATGGATATGCCTGGAATGTCTTTAGTCCTAGGTCTACTCAATAAAGCCAACCACAACCAAAGAACAACAATTTAGCTTATTCTTCAATTCAAAGCCAAATATTAAACTCTACACATTGACACGTGCATCATATTACCTATCAATTATGCACAATTTAATGATGAACAATGATCTAGTTGTAGCCAGATAGATATGTCAACTATATCCCTAACAAAAGGATCTCAGTTATGACATTCATTGATAAATTTAGGATAACAATTTTTAACAAACCCAAAACCCATTTATTTACTCAACATTGTTAATGTAGAAATTACTAGTGCTTAAGCCAACTCAGAAACCTTTACATTGTTACATAACCTAATAAAAATTGCAGCTCAAATTATAACATACCATCTTGAAAAAGGAGGGCTGCATTGCATAATATAGTTCTAGATATGCAGTACTCAAGAAAAGTACAGGATGACCATGCCAGGAATGCCTTTAATCACATGTCTACTCAACCGAGGCTGACCTAGGGCTAAAGAACAACTAGAACAGTTATTTGCAAATAGTATTTCCCAGTTAGTATTTTCGTTGAAAGTTTCAGTTATCCTAAATTCTGAACAAAACTAAATCAAACAGCTCATGATGATTACTGTTTTCTAGGTTCACAAACTTTCAAATCCTAACTAAATTGACTTCATATTTCAGCCCCTATGAGAACAATACAACTATAAACTGTTAATTCTAAAGTCTGTCTCGAGCTTGGAGGCTCAGCAGGTCAGTGCTTACCCCGTTTTCCATGAAGTGACAGAGTACACGACTCCCACCTGGACATGACGCCAGTCCATTGCAGGGTTAAACCCCCAGTTACTGCTGGTACTCATTTTCAGCTGAGAATATGGGAACAATGTGAA
>OZ024742.1:45119633-45137133 GCA_964016885.1 Eledone cirrhosa | reverse complement strand
GTAAGTATGATGACACAGTTACGTTATTGAGTGTTGAGGAAATATTTACAACAGCAAGTATTACTAAAGGCAACAGAAAGAAAATTAGGAAATTAAGATGGAGAAATCCTTCTAACTTAAAGCAAATTGAAGTTTTTTTTTAGTAATATAGGCAAGAATATTGTTACTGTGGTTTAGCTCCAGGCTAGCCCTAATTAAATGCACCTACGACAAAAGGCATTATCCCAATTTTGGACTATATCATTTAATGTATCCTCTGCACTTTTTTTAAACAGTCGGGTCTGATTTTTAAAAATATAGTTTAGTGCGAAAAGGGAAGGAAAGTGATGTCGATATTATGGCAGGGTTTCAGAGACTGAAAGGAGAGAGGAAAGGGAAGGAAATAAATTATAACTTATGCAATTATTTTCAAACCACAGACTTGATATTGATATTTGCAAGGACCAAGGGGTGGAGTTAAACTGGGTGACAAGGATAAAGGGGTGGAGTTAAACTGAGTGACAAGGATTAAGAGGTGGAGTTAAACTGGATGACAGGAACCAAGGAGTTAAACTGGGTGACAGGGACCAAGAGGTGGAGTTAAACTGAGTGACAGGAGCCAAGTGGTGGAGTTAAACTAGATAACAGGCGCCATGTGATGGAGTTAAACTGAGTGACAAGAGACAAGGGGTGGAGTTACACTGGATGACAGAAGCTACATGGTGGAGTTAACCTGAGTGACAGATACAGTCAACCACTCAAAAAGGGTAAACTGCATACATGCTATTTCTAGTAGCCATGTAGAGGTTCTTTCATAGGTTCATACAAGGGTAGGTGCTATTTCTAGCAGTTTCAAGCAGCCATGGAAGAAAGAGTAGTGCCTAGTATCCTATACTTTTTTTTTTTTACACAGACTTCAAGTTTGGTAAGAGAAAAGGATGAAATTCTCCTAAACTGGAGACCTGGTTTAAATATTTGCAACAGAATGAACACAATTAAATATAGCTAAGAGTAAGGTGGTGATGGTGTTATACCAGGCAACGACGTCTACCATTCTACCTCTCAAGAACTCAGAATGCAAAGAACATTAACCAACACTTCAAGGTATCCTATCCAACATTCTAACAATTCCACCAAACCACTGTCTTGGACTGCTACTTTATTTCATCAACCATGAAAATATGAAAAGCAAAGTTGACCAAAGCAAGATTTGAACTCAGAGAACAGAGCCAGAATAAATGAGATATGCTGACTCATTAGATTTAAATTATGGTTTAATTTAGATTTGAGTAAATGTTTTAAATCTGTGTTTTCATGTTGGCACGGGCTGGATGAAACTGTTTGAAGCAGTTTCCTATGGAAGGATACTCAACCTTATGGCAATTCATACTTTATTTTTTTAGTATGGTATATATACATACTACTGCTGTCTGTTGTACTGCTAACTGCAAGAGGTATTCTTTAAAGCTACCATAAACAATATGTCACTGTTGGCTTTAAAAAGTGATGGCATGAAGACACAGAGACAGACCCCCACCCAAGAAATGTGCACACACACATATATATATATATGGAAGACAAGGTGTCATGCAATGGAAATGAACCCAAAACTAGTGGTCGCAAGACAGATTTCTTAACCACATAGCCATACATGTGCCTATTAAAATATTTTAAATAGTTCAAGATAAAAGAAAGCAATAAAAAACAACTAAAGTGAACATGAATTACTTACCAAACCACTCAATGTCCATCAATAACTCTGTCAGTGTCTTCACTGAAATGATAAATATATATGGATTTTATAGTGAAACAACGTTTTTTTATTTTACTGGGAAAGGAACATGAATAGGTGAGGGTGTACAGTGATGATGAGAATAGCTACTATGGAGTGAAAAAGAAAGACAAGTAGATGGATCAAATCAGATGAGATCAGGTCACATTTTATTCTGGTAGGTGAGTTTTCACCAGTAAAGCATGTTGCAAAACTTCCCAGACCTTTGTCATCTCTGTTGCATGGTTCAGCTTCTTAACCTTTTAGCATTTACATTACTCTATATTTAATATTGTATTTTGATGGTAAAAGCTTTACCTCACATAATATCGAATCTGAGATTTTGATATTTGTTTTGAGAACAATACTTTAATATTGATATGAGTGGACAGTTATAGCTGGTTTGAACAGAAAGAGGCGAGAGAATTCTGGCCAGATATGGCCGGGTTTAAATGCTAAAAGGTTAAGGTCAGTCTTCACTACCTCATCCCATGTCTTCCTGGGTGAATATTTACAGCACAATAGCAAAGTTGTAAAAGCAACAAAACCAAAAATATTTTTCATAAATATAATCAATTCTGCTACCCACTTGTTGTTGATGCTTTTGTTGTTGTTATGCTCCAGGTCAATTCCAATTCTTAATTTAACTCTTTTAATACCAAGTTGCCTAAAACTGCCCCTGGTTCTATGAGGAAAAATTTGTTTGAAAGTTTTCATGTTTAAATCTAAATAAATCATCGATAATAATTTTTTCTAAGAATATTTTTTAAAGTTATGTTCTAAACACTAATTTAATTGTTTCTACTTTTGGCACAAGGCCAGCAATTATCCCAGTGTATTACTGGTACTTTATTTTATCGACCCCCGTAAGGACGAAAGGTAAAGTTAACCTTGGCGGGTTCTAAACACTAATTTAATATAAGAAAGTTAGTACTATTAGTAATATTACTAACTAAAGTTAGTAATATAAGAAAGTTAGTACTAAACCCCTCCAATTTCTTATTTTCAAAATTATTTGTAAATCATAGACAATGTCTTATTAGAAATATGGTAAAAGAAGGGTTAAGATTTAAAACAGGATACACCATGTTTAGAAAAACTTCTACCATATATTATAGATGTCAAGTAGAAATAATTAAATAGCAATAGACCATAAGGTTTTATTACCTCAGTCAGTTATTTTGACATCTCAGAAACTGTAATGTTAACAAGTGTCATATTAACAAAAGCCTTATCAAGTTTTTGTCTATGAAGGAAAGTTTTATGAGCAAATATCTTTCTGTGTGTTTATGACATTAACCACATTGACTTTAGCATTAGAAAGTGTATGTAATAAAGGTAATGGCTGTAAATATACTTAAAATAAATGTAAACAGGTTTATTACTTTACTTACAAAGGTACATTGTTTATAATATGATTAAAATGAGAAAAATTAATATAGCAAACATTGTTTATTAATTGTTAGATGACCTTTTTCCCAAATATATGTATCGTACTGCTAATATTCTGCCTCTTATCAGTCACTGTATCATCTGCTGAGAAATCTTATAACAAAATAAAGCTCATCAAGAGTTTTTTTAGGAGCATGCTGATACAGGAGAGATTAAATCACCTTGTTATTGAGGGCAAACTTATAGGGATAGTCGACTTCAGTGAAATAATAATAAAGAGGAAAACATTTCCTTTAAAAAAGCCTGTAGAGCATATTTCATTTTGACATCAGAGTTCTCAACACTAGTGGACATGCTTACAAAGTCAGAAAATAGCACAGCTCCCATGACTTTTGGAAACATTTTTTCATGCTCATAGAACAAACTACCTGCATCGGTTGTTAGCTGTCGGGACACTGCATCCTTCAAAAATTCCATGCTTCCCGAAATTCACCAACACTGCACCTGATATTCTCCCTCCATACACACGCCCGCTTGTACCTGTCTGTATATCATGACTCATACACTGTTCACTTTTCTGACATTTGTACATTATTCTAGGTACTACGCATGCACCTTTAATGAGTTGTGCACTTGAGCACTGTACACAATAATTTCATTATTATTATATTATTGAACTCATTAAAGCAGTGTTTCCCAACTGTTTTTAACAAAAGCCCTCCCACTCTTCACAAGCAATTCTAGCTATTTCAGTCTTCTCCCAATTTTACCCACGTGTAATAAAAGCAGTAGTTGAAATTGAATTTAAAATGTAAGTAAGCAATTTTATTATTTTTCTTATAAAGGGCAGATTGGCAGTATCGGTAGAGAGTCAGACAGCATGCCTTGCAGCATAGAGTTGCGGATCTTTACATTCTGAGTTCAAATCCTGCTGAGGTTAGCTTTGCCTTTCATCCTTACGGGATCGATAAAATAAAAATACCAGTAGTGTACTGAGTGGATTTAAGCGACTTTCCCCTCCCCCAAAATTGTTGGCCTTCTGCTTAATGTAAAAACCATTATTTTTCTTATAAAGACACATTTTATTAATGTAATGAGAATAAAAAAGGAATAATTATGATAGCACATTGTTATATATTATGATAACACATTATTAATATAATTAAAAGAACACACATCTTTTATAACCAACAGCAAGTTCTGTAATATTTATTCTAAATTTATTAAAAGGAGTTGTACATTTCCACACTAATTCCATTTGGTTTCTATTCTTGGTCAAAACCGGATTTACTACATTAAAATCTTTTTTTTAACTAGATAGGTAAAAATTTCATGAACTGAATACTTTTTCTCTAATGTGTATCTCCAAATATGTGTAAGCATGTACATCATCATCATCATCGTTTAACGTCCATCTTCCACACTAGACGGGAGTTGTCCCACTTGAGGCAAGGTTGGTCGGGTGACCGTGTCTCGCTCATATAAGACTATCTGGCAGGTTTTCTACGGCTGGATGCCCTTCCTAACACCAACCACATTTACAGTGTGGAACTGGGAACTTTTTACCGTGTTACCTACACGGCCACATTACAGCATGGACTGTGTGTTTTTTTGTCATGACACCTACAAGATCTTGATCTCATTATCTCATTTATTTGGGCTGAATGTTGTGGTACCAACTTTACAGAGAGAGGGTGGTGTTGGTGGGAGTGGGAGGATAGGGTGGGGGTAGTGGGACGGGGTGTATTTTGGTTAAGAGGTGCCTACTGACTGTAGGTTTCGCTTTGTACATAGGAAAGGCGGGTCTTCTGTATTACTGCGTAGTGCCAAAGATCTTGGTCCAGAGACATGGTCTTAGAGAGATGTAAGTGTGTGAGGTCGGAATTTATCAGATCGTCCCAGGTTTTTCTGGGTCTACCTACTCCGTAACTACCATCAATTTTGATCGCCCTGCACTTTTTTATACAGCTGTCGTCTTTCATGCGCATCACGTGGCCATACCAACATAGTCTTCTCTCGAGTAAACAGCATCTGATCCCTCTTATTCCTAATTTCTCACTTAGTTCATTTATGCTTTGCCGTTCACGTATATTACTATTACACATCCAACGGAGCATGCATGCTTCATTCCTTTCCAGGTCCTCTGCACATAATGCCCATGTCTCACTGCCATGTAGCATTGCTGTTCGTATACAAGCATCATACAATCTGCCTTTCATTTTTAGAGAGAAACCTTTTGTGGCCAACAGCCGTATAAGCTCTCTGAACTTTTTCCATCCCGTTCTGACTGACTACTGTACTTATATATATTTATCAGTGTGAATATGTATATAGACATCTGTTTCAACATGGATTATACATGTTTAAATGAAACCATAAAAAAATCACGTGACAAAAGAAAAGAAAGCCAAGAAAAAAAGAAACTAGTGCAAGTCACTGTCTTAATTCTAACAATCATAGCTACACTGTCTCTATGTGTCTCAAGAAACGACTAAAGTGTTGGTGTCAGGAAAGGCAACCGGCTGTAAAATATTGCCTCAAAAAGAGTCCCATCCAACCCATGCCAACATGGAAAAGTGGGCGTAAAAACAAATGATGATGATGATTGTTGTTGTTGATTGAAAAATTACAATAAATAATGTGAGAAACGTCACATAAGTCAAAGTTATATGAAATGCTCACCTTTCAGTAGAAGTCTGGTTCATTTCCAAGCCACATTTAAAGGGCTGAAATACAAAAAAGGTATATGTTAGAAATAAGAATATCATATTTTCTTGTTCTTGTTCCAATATTGGCAGGAATTAAATCTGACAATCAGAACAGTTTAACCCTTTAGCATTTAAACTGGCCATATCTGGCCAGAATTCTCTCACCTCTTTCTGTTCAAACAAGCTGTAACTGGCCATTCATACAGATGTTAAGGTATTGTTCTCAAAATAAATAATATCAAAATCTCAAATTCGATATTATGTAAGGTAAAGCCATTACCATGAAAATACAGTAGCATAAATATTGAGTAATGTAAATGCAAAAGGGTTAAACTGGCAAAGACCATAGACACTATCAACAACCCCCCACCCCCACTCACACAATCATCACCACTTTACATTTGTTTTCCGTGCTTCTATGGATTAGACAAGTTATCACATTCTGAAGTAAGACAGGTCAGATGACTGTCTCACACATGCATTTCATTTTGGCACGGGTTCTACAGTTGGATGCCCTTCCTAATGTTAACTATTTCATGGTGAGTACCAGATACATTTTAAAATGACACCATCAGCACTACCACCTGACAGGATGGACTGGGTGCTTTTTACTGTGGCACCAACACTCCTACTTTACAATGTGGGCTAGCTGCATTTTATTGAGGCACCAGCACTACTATATTTCATCAGTAGGCACATGTGTCTTCAGTCAGGCTGGGAGGGCCTTGGAGCTTGAGAACAAAGAAGGCCAGCCCCATCACAACTTGTCAAATAATCTAATGGCTCTTTTAGTATAAAAACATATTTGGTGTTCAAAAGATATAATGCAAAATATAAAACTCCATTACCCCACCCTACCCTAACACCCTCACTGTATTCATATTGATCCCATGTGCAGCATATACCCCACATTCAGAATTAACTGACCATAAACAACATCTCAATGATTGTAAACAATCCCCTTCTAATGAAACTCTTGCAATTGTCCAAATCATATAAAAGCAGATACATTGTTTTGTTTTTGTTTTTCCAAAACAATTCCATAGGAACATATTGCATATCAAAGTTTCAGATCACAAGATTCTATGGTATGGAAAAACTTTAAGGCAGCGTTTGCCAACCCGTGATCCGAAAGAACATTTTGGTGGTCTGCAGAAAAATTTGGATATTATTTGCAATTTTTATGTTTTATTGATAATAAAACAAAAATAATATTTGGTTAAAATATATTTTATAACACTCCTAAAAAATGTTTCTCCTCAGTAAAGAACTAACATCCATGAAATAATTTTACATATATGTATCCTCTATCGACAATATGACACACGTACGCTTCAGTATTGTTTAATAAAATGGAAGTTCTCTGATCATTATTTTACAGATGTATTTATCTTTTTAAAAAAATTCAATTTGTGGTCTGCAGGATTTAAAATTATGAATTTAGGGATCCATGAGATCCGAAACGTTGGTGACTGCTGCTTTAAGGAATGCAACCCTTCCAGAATGTGGTGATATAGCTATATTTTATAATTTGATAGAAGTTGAAATCTCAACTAAATTTTACACATCTCTACATCTCTAGTATTGAATACATTTATCTCTTCCTTGAAAAAAAAAATAATTCCAATATTTAAGTGTAACTTTAGTACCAGTGTGTGTTTAATTGAAATCAGAAATATATTCAGTGCTTATGATACACGTTTTAACTACACACATACACACACACACACACAAAAAACCAAAATGTTTGATTATCTGAATATCTACGTACCTCTTTCTGCCAGTCGAGTTCTTCAAATATCCTTTCAAAGCTATCATACATATATACAAACTAGAATAAAAAGGAAAACAATATAAAATACAGCATTGTGAATTTAAAACGAAAAATGAGAAAAAAAAAAAATGGAATGTTTAAACCCGTTAGCATTTAAACCGGCCATATCTGGCCAGAATTCTCTCACCTCTTTCTGTTCAAACTGGCTGTAACCAGCCACTCATACTGATGTTAAGGTATTGTTTTCAAAATAAATAATATCAAAATTTCATAGATTTGATATTATGTGAGATAAAGCTTTTACCATGAAAATAAAATAGTTTATATAGAGTAATGTAAATGCTAAAGGGTTAACCAACACATATTAGTTACATATTATTGTAGGTATATGCATGTATTCCTTACTGATTTTTTCCTGTTTAGCCAGGGAGACCGGGCATATATGTATATGTGTATATAAAGTAGTCAAAGAAAGGTGTGTATGTGTGTGTGTGTGTGTGTGGGGGGGGGGTAGCATTAGTAGGACAAACATGGCCCCCACCTGATAATGTGCTTCCCACTCAACACATCCCTAAACTCGAAGAAGCAGAGGTGGTAAAATGCACAGGTTTTTCCTACACCCACTGCCAGCCAATATACTCTTGATTTCCTTGCTTCCCTTGTCAGTATGCTCCTGATTGCCTCCCCCAATCCAACTTTCCCCTACCCTAAACTCAAAGAAGCAGAGAGATGGAACAACTCTCAGGTTTCCTCCAGCCAGTATACTCCTGACCTACTTCCCAACCCATTCTAGCATGGTAAGCTAGGACCAGCCTTGACCAATTCACCTAGCCTGCTGAACCCATGCCCTTGACAATCTTTCCCTATCCAATCAAGGCTACCTTACAAAGCCAGGCAAACTCCCACAAAATGTAAGACATCATCCTCTTGCCTGAAAGCCACCCCCCAGAGTGAGATGTATGTACCCCCAAACCCCACTAATGCCTCCCCACCCAGATCAAGGACACTAAACACCCTAGTGTTATAATGAGGTAGTGCTGGTGCCATGATGAAAAGCACCCAGTCTACCCTGTAAGCTGTTAGAGCTGGAGTCATGATTAAATGCTCCCAATACACATTGCAACAACCCACCTAACCCATACAAGCATGGAAAATAGATGTTAAATGGTGGTGATGATGATGATGATGATATATGAATATACATATTCATGCAGTTGTAGTGACCTCTATACTGCATGAATATACACATTCATGCAGTTGTAGTGACCTCTATACTGCATGAATATACACATTCATGCAGTTGTAGTGACCTCTATACTGCATACATACAAATATAATTTTAATAGAAGTGAGAGAGGGGAGATAATGCCAGGATGAATTTTTCTTTTCTTTTCGAAAATAGGTGGGAAAAAATATATATAAAAAGGTGGCAAGCATACAAAGTGAATGTAACCTATGTGTGACAGAGACCAAGGAAGACGTGGGATGAAGTTGTGAAGAATGACCTCAAAACACCGAACCTCATGAAGATGATGATACAGGACCAAGCTGACTAACAATATGCCATAATACTGAAGACCCATCCACCAATACTTGTGAAAGAGAGACCTGAGGAGACTGCAGTGTTTGCCAATCAAATGGAGACAATATAGGACTTGAGAGTATTTTTCTGTCTGGTCAACCTTATGACAATCTCTTTAGAGTTGGTGCATTATAAAATGCATTAAGGTATTGGGCAGTATCTCACTAAGCATTACTTCCACTGTTCCATAATTGATAAAAACAAGTAGCAGTGATACAATGGGTTACATGTGATAAGGATGATGGCTACACTCTTCCCCATTGACAAAATTGATATAGTTTTGCTTTGTAAAAAAAGAAAGGAATTTTATCACTCACATAGGTTGAATAAATTCGAACTAGTCTAGACTTCCTGCTTGGCCGGAAATATTCAAATATAAATGACATAGTTTCATCATCAATGTCATAGTTTTTTATATCAGACCACTTTATTTCTACAACTTGAGGCTAGATAGAAAAACAAGACATAAATAAATAAATAAAATAATGCTAAAATTGAGAACATAAAAATATAGGTAAAATACAATCTTAGAATATTATAAATGCAGAAATTACAAAAACTAATAAACATTGAGTGCCTCAAAAATCATTGAGATGAAATGTTAGTCTAAAGTTCTTCTATTCCATTCAGCCGGAGCTGATGCACAGTTGGATGGAAGTCTTAACAGACTATTGTTGGTTTATCTATGCTAACTGTAGAATTATTTATCTATGCTGGCCAGGGTGCTCCTACCAGCATCTCCGCAGGTTATGAATTCATTATGTTCTTAATTTTATTGTCCCTCAAAGGATCAAAGTCAAAGTTGACCATGGCAGGGTTTGAACACAGAGAGCCAGAACAATTTCCACAAGGTATTTTATGAAATGTCTTAACAAATTTGAATTTGCTGCCTCAATAATATTTCTAAATAAAAATATGAATCAAAATAAACAAATAATTTGAAAACAAAATTTACTTCAATGGAACCATCTTCTTTGCATGCTTGTAATCGAAAGGCACGGATTCCAATGCTGGCCATCACATGACCTTCCTTACGAGAATCACAGGCACAATGGGGGAACACAATTTCACCATATGTTTCAAGTCTTCGAGCCATCTTCAAATACTGAAAGTAAAATGTTTCCAATGATATAAAAGATTAACAATAAGCATGATTATCTCAAGTGTAGGCAAGAGATTAGGCCTATGGTCAAAACAGAACTTCATTTAGTTAGTAGGAAGCAGAGTAATAGTATGGTTTAATAGATCAATGTGATTTTGTTGTTGGGCCCTAGTCTGTCTTAAGCCAGAAAGCTTGTTAGGCCGGTGCTTATCCCAGTTTCATGGCGTGAAGCGACTAAGAGTACAAGACTTCCCTGGACAGGACGCCAGTCCATCACAGGGTTAAACCCTAGCTATTGCTGGTACTCATTTTCAGTTGAGTATACTGGAGCAACATGAGATGAAGAACACAACACACAACCCAGACCAAGAATAGAACGCACGACATTATGATCCTAAGTCCAACACCCTTGCCACTACGCCATGCGCCTCCAGGTTGGGCTCTGGGTTAGCTCTAATTGAGCAAACCTATGAACAAAGGCATTGTAGCCATGACCATCCTGTCTTTTCTTTAGACAAGATATATACCCCCCCTTTTTTTAAGATAGCCGAGTGTAGTTCAAGGGATATTTTGCTGGTATTTCTGATAGACTGAGTGCATATGCAGAGGCTCCCTCATCATTGCTATTGTTTAGCCCCAGTTGAGCTAACTAATTATTAGGCCACAGAGATTAAATGACATTGGAGCAGAAAGCCATACAATTTTTCATAAAGGCATAAGGTACGTTTTTTGGTTCCATTGTTATATGGACTGTAGTGTATGTAATGCTCCGGGTTATGAGATGCTTTCAATTTTCTTGGATATATACATATTTGTTTAATTCCCACAAACAAAATAACATATTTATCACACATACATATAAATATGTCCAACCCTTGCTAGCAGGGAATATAAACATTAAATGACGAGGATCATGCACTCAAAAAAATATACGTTCATGTCAATTTAAAACAAATAACTCACCTCATTAGTCTTGGAAGCTTCTTGCAAAGCTTTTAATTCATACAACCGGTCACCAGCTTTTATCAAACTTCTACTGACATCATCTATTGCCTAAATTTAAATGATTTTATAAATAATTATTACAGAATTTCGCTGAGAAAATACCACAATATATAAAGTTTATGGTGTTCAAAATACAGAAAAACAATCAAGTCATGACAATGCTCAATATTATTTTAGCCGCAAGTATACACAGAGTAAATAGAATGAATTTTATGTCATTTGATGAAGTGGACATATATATATATATATATATATATATATATATATATATATATATATATATATGTATATATATATGTATATATATATATATATATATATATATGTATATATGTATGTATATATATATATATATATATATATATATATATATATATATATATATATGTATATATATATATATATATATATATATATATGTATATATATATATATATATATATATATATATGTATATATATATATATATATATATATATATGTATATATATATATATATGTATATATATATATATATGTATATATATATATATATGTATATATATATATATATGTATATATATATATATATGTATATATATATATATATGTATATATATATATATATGTATATATATATATATATGTATATATATATATATATGTATATATATATATATATATATGTATATATATATATGTATATATATATATATATGTATATATATATATATGTATATATATATATGTATATATATATATGTATGTATATATATATATGTATATATATATATGTATATATATGTATATATATATATATATATATATATATGTATATATATATATATATATATATGTATATATATATATATATGTATATATATATATGTATATATATATATGTATATATATATATATGTGTATATATATATATATATGTATATATATATATATATATATATATATGTATATATGTATATATATATATATATATATGTATATATGTATATATGTATATATATATATATATATATATATATATATATATATATATATATGTATATATATATATGTATATATGTATATATATATATATATATATGTATATATATATATGTGATATTGTCGGGGAGAAGTGTGTACTAAACGACGATGGCACACTTGCCATCACCGACGCTGATAAGAAGGTAGCTTGGAAGTGTCACTATGAAAGGCTTCTAAATGAGGAGAATAATTGGGAGAAAGGCAGTCTCCCCCATATCGACCCAATAGAGGGACCAGCAGTGTTAGTCGAGGGGAGTATAATAAGTAAGGCAATCAAGGATATGAAGACTGGTAAGGCGGCTGGGCCTTCGGAAATAGTTGCTGAGATGCTGAAGGCATCTGGCACGGTGGGACACACCATGGTCACCCGCATAGTTAACCAAGTCGTACAGAATGGGGTTGTTCCGAAGGACTGGCATAGCAGCATCATCGTTAACTGTTATAAGGGTAAAGGAGACGCCCTAGATAGGAGTAACTATAGAGGCATTAAATTAATCGACCAGGTCATGAAGGTCACGGAAAGAGTAATAGCGCAACTAATCAGAGAGAGAATTGACCTAGATGAAATGCAGTTCGGGTTTGTGTCAGGCAAAAGTACCACAGACGCTCTTTTCATAGTACGACAACTACAGGAGAAGTACCTAGCTAAAGGTAAACCCCTCTACTTAGCTTTTGTCGACTTGGAGAAAGCCTTCGACAGAGTCCCCCGCTCCATTATCTGGTGGGCTCTTAGAAAACTAGGCGTTGACGAATGGCTTGTGAGGGCTATACAAGCCATGTATAAAGAAACAGTCAGCAAGGTTAGAATTAACAACGAATATAGTGAAGAGTTTAGCGTAAAAGTTGGCGTCCATCAGGGCTCTGTTCTCAGTCCACTACTATTTATTATTGCCCTTCAGGCTATAACAGAGGAGTTCAAGACAGGCTGCCCATGGGAACTCCTATACGCAGACGACCTGACACTCATAGCGGAATCAATGGCCGAGCTAGAGAAGAAATTCCAAACATGGAAGCACGGCCTAGAGTCAAAAGGACTTAAAATTAACCTGGCTAAGACCAAAGTACTAGTTTGTAGGAAAGAAAACAAGGCGGCGGTCCCTTCTGGGAAATGGTCGTGCTCGGTGTGTAGGAAAGGCGTAGGTAGAAACTCCATTTTATGTCCTAAATGCAAAGTATGGGTGCATAAAAGATGTAGTGGGATCACAGGTAAGCTAACTAAGAACATAGATTTTACATGTGGCCGGTGCTCTGGTGCAATAAGTAGCAGCAAGTGCCCACAAACTACTAGCTCTTTCAATTGCGCAGAGGGTTCTATAGAAATAGTGGACAGCTTCCGTTACCTGGGCGATAAAATCAGCAGTGGGGGAGGGTGCTCTGAAAGTACTGTAGCTAGAGTCAGAACTGGTTGGAAAAAGTTCAGAGAGCTTATACCACTATTAGCTGCTAAAGGGTTCTCACTAAAAATGAAAAGCAGGTTGTACGATGCCTGCATACGAACAGCAATGCTGCATGGCAGTGAGACCTGGGCATTGTGTGCAGAGGATATACGCAGACTAGAGAGGAACGAAGCTTGCATGCTCCGCTGGATGTGTAACAGTAATATACGTGAACGGCAAAGCATAAACGAACTAAGGAAAAAATTAGAGATAAGAGGGATCAGATGTTGTTTACTCGAGAGAAGGCTACGTTGGTATGGACACGTGATGCGCATGAAAGTCGATAGCTGTATAACAAAGTGCAGGGCAATAAAGATAGACGGTAGTCACGGAATAGGCAGACCTAGAAAAACCTGGGACGAGCTGATAAACTCCGACATCACACACTTACACCTCTCCAAGACAATGTCACTGGACCGAGACCTTTGGCGGTACTCAGTAACAGAGAAGACCCGCCTTACCTAAATATATAGTAAAACCTACTCCAGCCAGTAGGCATCTCTAACAAAATACACCCCGTCCCACCACCACCACCCCCACCCGATCCACACCACCCCGTTCTATGTAAAGTTATGTTGGTGCCGCGCCATCGAGGCCGAAACAAATGAGATCGTGTAGGTGTCACGACAAAAAACACACAGTCCACGCTGTAATGTGGCCGTGTAGGCAACACGGTAAAAACCTCCCAGACCCACACTGTAAATGTGGTTGGTGTTAGGAAGGGCATCCAACTGTAGAAAACCTGCCAGACAGTCCTATGCGAGCAAGACAATCACTCTTGCCTCAAGTGGGACTACCCCCGTCCAAACCCATGCAAGCGTGGAACACGGACGTTAAACGTTGATGATGATGATGATGATGATGATGTATATATATATATATATATGTATATATATATATATATATGTATATATATATATGTATGTATATATATATATGTATATATATATATGTATATATATATATGTATATATATATATATATATATATATATGTATATATATATATATATATATATATATATATATATATATGTATATATATATATATATGTATATATATATATGTATATATATATATGTATATATATATATGTATATATATATATATGTATATATATATATATATGTATATATATATATATATATATATGTATATATGTATATATATATATATATATATATGTATATATGTATATATATATATATATATATGTATATATGTATATATGTATATATATATATATATATATATATATATATATATATATATATATATATATATATGTATATATGTATATATATATATATATATGTATATATATATATGTATATATATATATTTCGTTTCTGAATTTGTTTAGCAAGATTCTTTATCTGAAATCGTGTGTTGAAACCGATATTGTTATACTTTGGGAGGGTCATGTTGCCAATAAGAAACACACGCACCAGTTGCTTTCACTTCAATTTATTATATATTTATAAATTTATAAATTTACAAATTTACAAACCTATAAATTTCTGGTTGGTTGGTTGGTTCCACAACCAGATAGTTGTTTATATATAGTCATAGTCCTTTCGTCACACACTCTGTGACCTCTTCAGTGACTGGGGATTCCTTTCTTTGTTTCTGTGCCTTTCCTTTCTTCTATCCTACGCCATTTTGTTTCTGTGTGTGTGTTGTGTGCTCAGTTTGCGCATGCGCCACATCCGGGTGTCTGTGTGTGTTTGTGTTCATTTATCTATTTGTTTATTTATTTATTTATTTATTGTTGGTTGGTTGTTTGTTCTATGTGTGTGTGTGTTTTCATTTTGTCCTTAATTGTAAGTTGTTTGTTCTATGTGTGTGTGTGTTTTCATTTTGTCCTGTGTGTGTTTTCCTTTTGTCCTTAATTGTAAGTTGTGATGTTGCTGTTCCACTCATATTTTCTATTTAATTTTGGTTGTAATTCTTTTATGCTTACTGCCTCTGTAATTTGCCTAAACATTGCATCTTTTCTGTGTCTGGATTCTATTTTTATTTCTATGTTCTCTAATCTACCCCTGTGTTCTATCTTAGCATGTTGGTAGAGCACAGATGATTCTTTATTATCTTGGAGGTCTCGCCAGTGTTCATTTATTCGTTCCCCTATACTACGAGCTGTCTCACCTATGTACACTATATTTTTGTTTCTACATTGTCCTTCAGTACATCTTATGCTATACACTACATTTCTAGTTTTACAGTTAATATGGGGGCTTATTTTACAGGTTATACATTTCTTATCTATACATGAGGGTCTTTGGAACGGGTATGTCTTGCTAATAAGTGTTTTTACGGAGGTACCTGGTCTTTCTACTATCTTAATATTGAGTTTATGTTTATTTAGGGCCCTTCCAAATTTGTAGGCTAGTTCGCCTCTAGGGGTTGTATTGATGAACATTACACTCTGGTATTTATTGCTATCATACCATGAGTTTATTCTATTGGCCTTGTTCCTAGTTCTTTCTATTCTATTCCAAAATTTGCTCCTATACAAGGGGCAGGTCCCATTTATGTCATTATTTACCATTTTTTTTTTTTTTTTTTTTTTTCATTTTTTCCCATTTGGTTCTGGCTCCTTTATACACTCTGATTCTATCTCTCTGATTGTAGCCAGAGAACTGCATACGGTGGATGAAGTGTTGTATGTGTCTCTCTAGTTCTTCGGGGTTGCACATGCGGGACACATTTCTCATCACCCGTACCAAATCCGCAATCAGTATGTTGATTTTGGTATGGTCCGAAATGGCCGAGTTTCGGTGGATCAGATGTTTGGAAGTCATGGGTTTGGCATAATGGGAATGGAGGATTTGTTTTTGGTTGTTAATGGTATCTAACCAGAGCTCTGTGTCTAGTACAGGTAATCGATGGTTGGGGTGTCTACTTGGGTAGTCTATAGTAACTCTAATGCTCTGGTGGATGGAGTTTGCTATTTGCTGGATGCTTTCCATTGTATTTTTTTCTAATTCCTGGCTGTTCTTTAGTGGGGGTGTCTTAACTACGATGTTTATATCATCTACGTAGCGGGAGTACATTATCAGGGTTAAGCTGTCTTCTAATTGTTCTTTAAGTTTTTGTTTAAGTCTACTGTCCCACCATACCATGAATAAGTTAGCTATGTCGCCTGCAATGCTAACACCAATGGCTGCTCCTTCCTCTTGGGCATATGTTTTACCATTAAATTTGAACATATGTTCCTTAAGGGTTAATTTTATGCTGGCCCCTACCGCATATATATATATATGTATATATATATATATGTATATATATATATGTATATATATATATATATGTATATATGTATATATATATATATATATATATGTATATATATATGTATATATGTATATATATATATATATATATATATATATATATATATGTATCTTGGCCAAGCCGGTATGAATTTTTTTTCTCTCTCTCTCTCGTCTGCGACTTCACAGAACTTATGTTTACCGAATTCGCAGACCAGACCCCTTCTTCCTCCCGTTAGACCTGTGCGAAATTCCTTCCTTGCTCACATTTCAACCAGGTTTGATGGTCTTTATTCTCTCGTTCACGATTCCACCGAATTTATATTCATAGAAATCTGGGACTTGTTTCTTTTTCATCACTTTCTGCTGCTTAAACCATTTTGTCTGTTTACCCTAGCGTCCCCTTTATTTACGTGTCCCAACGACTTTTTTTTAGCCGTTGCTCGCACCAAC
>OZ024742.1:45109633-45112133 GCA_964016885.1 Eledone cirrhosa | reverse complement strand
AATGAAAGGCAGGTTGTACGATGCCTGCATACGAACAGCAATGCTGCATGGCAGTGAGACCTGGGCATTGTGTGCAGAGGATATACGCAGACTAGAGAGGAACGAAGCTTGCATGCTCCGCTGGATGTGTAACAGTAATATACGTGAACGGCAAAGCATAAACGAACTAAGGAATAAATTAGAGATAAGAGGGATCAGATGTTGTTTACTCGAGAGAAGGCTACGTTGGTATGGACACGTGATGCGCATGAAAGTCGATAGCTGTATAACAAAGTGCAGGGCAATAAAGATAGACGGTAGTCACGGAATAGGCAGACCTAGAAAAACCTGGGACGAGCTGATAAACTCCGACATCACACACTTACACCTCTCCAAGACAATGTCACTGGACCGAGACCTTTGGCGGTACTCAGTAACAGAGAAGACCCGCCTTACCTAAATATATAGTAAAACCTACTCCAGCCAGTAGGCATCTCTAACAAATACACCCCGTCCCACCACCCCCACCCGATCCACACCACCCCGTTCTATGTAAAGTTATGTTGGTGCCGCGCCATCGAGGCCGAAACAAATGAGATCGTGTAGGTGTCACGACAAAAAAACACACAGTCCACGCTGTAATGTGGCCGTGTAGGCAACACGGTAAAAACCTCCCAGACCCACACTGTAAATGTGGTTGGTGTTAGGAAGGGCATCCAACTGTAGAAAACCTGCCAGACAGTCCTATGCGAGCAAGACAATCACTCTTGCCTCAAGTGGGACTACCCCCGTCCAAACCCATGCAAGCGTGGAACACGGACGTTAAACGCTGATGATGATGATGATGATGATGATATACATATATATATACATATATATACATATATATATACATATATATACATATATATACATATATATATACATATATATACATATATATATACATATATATACATATATATATACATATATATACATATATATATACATATATACATATATATACATATATATATACATATATATACATATATATACATATATATATATGTTCCCTGCTTGTGTCTTGAAGGCGTGTCAACACCAACTTGCATCTCCTCTTGCCAATCTGTGGCGGAACTCACTGGATGCTGGATATGTGCCAGAAAACCTTCTATCCCAGTCTGTTGTCCCAGTTTTCAAAAAGGGAAACAAATCCCTTGCCGTGAATTACCGTCCAATCTCACTCACCTCTCATATCATTAAGGTATTTGAGAGAGTGGTGAGATCGCGAATGGCCAACTTCCTTGAGAGTAACAATATGCTGAACTCCAACCAGCATGGATTCCGTAATGGAAGGGATTGCCTGACGCAGCTACTGCATCACTTTGATGACATTTTGAGAGCCTTGGGAGAGGGTTCCAACACTGATGTTATCTACCTTGATTTCAGCAAGGCCTTTGACAGGGTTGATCATAACATTCTACTGAGAAAGCTGTCCAATATTGGTGTCACTGGAAAGCTGCTGCAGTGGATCAAGAGCTTCCTGTCAAACAGAACCCAACATGTTGTAGTTGAGGGAGTCAAATCAAGCCCAGCCAAAGTCAGTAGTGGGGTCCCACAAGGCACCGTGTTGGGCCCACTTCTCTTCATCATCTATATTAATGACATCACTGACATCATCAAACACAGCAACATTAAAATTTTCGCTGATGATTCCAAGCTCCAAAAGGTCATCAATGGCGTGGATGACCGGATAAGCCTTCAGTCAGACCTACTGGCTGTTACCCGATGGGCAGAAAAGAACAACATGTTACTGAACGAAGACAAATTCGAACTGATCCACTTTGGAAAAGAGGATGCTCTGAAACTCCCGTACTCCCTTCCCTCCGGGGAAACTCTCGTGGCATCTAACAACATCAGAGACTTGGGAGTAACCGTGGACAGCAACATAAGCTGGACCACGCATATAAGCAGCAAAGTTGACATGGCCCGCAGAATGTGTTCCTGGATCCTCAGAACCTTCCAGTCGAGAGATTCCCGCACCATTATCCTTCTCTTCTCTACTTTTGCCCGACCACACCTTGAATACTGTTGTCCACTGTGGTCTCCCCACACGAAACAAAGTATCATGAAACTTGAAGCTCCTCAAAGGGCAATCACGAAAAAGATAGATGGCATGTCAGACCTTGACTACTGGGGTCGATTAGAAAACCTGAAACTTTACTCACTCCAACGTCGCCGTGAGCGTTATATTATCTGCATGATGTGGAAAATGTTCCATCATCACTGCCCAAATGATGTTGGCATCGCCTTCAAGATACACCCAAGGCTTGGGCCCCGTGCTATCCGTCCCATTCAAAAATCTAAATCGCAACTCATAACAACAATACGGCACAATTATTTCACCTCAATCGGCCCTGCTCTCTTCAACATCACACCAGGACACGTCAAAACAGAAACTGACCACACAAAATTCAAGAAGTCTTTGGACAAATTCCTCCAAGTAATCCCGGATATGTCTCCGCAAACAGTAATT
>OZ024742.1:45044633-45102133 GCA_964016885.1 Eledone cirrhosa | reverse complement strand
ACCAGTGTATGGAATCTATAACTATGAAGGTAGACTATAGACACGATTTATCGTGATATATATACACATATGCACACACACACACACACATATGCACACACATATATATATATATATATATATATATATATAACTTTGATAGCTTTTGACCAGTATTGGCCCAGGCCATGTGTGTGTGTGTATATATATATATATACACACACACACACACACACATGTATATATATATATATATATATACACACATGGCCTGGGCCAATACTGGCCAAAAGTTATCAAAGTTATATACATATACACACACACACACATATATATATAAGACCACAACATTCATACTCCCAAACCACTATCTTCATGTAACTATTTTCACCACCACTATATCCCCCTTCCCTTGTACTATCAAAAGTCACCCCTTTCCCACTCACCACCCTGTCAAATCACACTACACTTGCTGTACAGCCATACCTGTCTCTCTTCTCCTCTTGCTAATCCCCACAGAGGACTCTTCAGTTAAGACAATGACCAACAACTTCTCTAGTGCTGGTATTATAAAAAAATGCATTTGGTACACCCTACAAGGTGTTTGGGGGCATCCTGCTGTAGAAACCGTGACAAAAAGAATTGAGAAGACCCTTCGGTTGTGCCAAGGAAATAACAGCCTCCCTTGTGTTGGTGATTTACATGATAAATACACCTAGTACACACTCTAAAATGATTGATGATAGGAATGGCATCCAGCTATAGAAAGAGTGGCATGATATACATATGTATGCTCTGAAAGCATAATAGCTAATGTAAGAACAGGCTATAAGAGGTTTAGAGAGCTGAAACCTCTGCTGACAACAAAGGGCTTCTCTCTCAGTGTGATGCCTGCTATGAACTGCAATACATGTTTCCAGCTAATGACTTACTCTAGGGTATATGTTGACATGCATTACACGCTTGAGGGTAGGCCAAACGTAGAGCTGGATACAACATCACACATTATGTAAAGATCAAATAAATGATCTATTGTGTTAAAGAAAAGAAGAATCAGACCAATACAGAGAAGGCCACTGAGTGACAATGAAGGATATATAAGCAGTTACACAAATGATTTACAATGCAATAGATGGACACAGAAATATTGAAAACATATACACCAAAAACATTGATTTCTAACATAAGAATAAGGCCACACACTGTACTTGACTGTTAGTTGTTTTATCAAACTCATTAGCATTTTTATGTCTAAATTTTCAATGCTAACATGAGTTAGACGAGACTTTTGGAAGCAGTTTTTCTACAGCAAGATGTCCTTATTGATGCCAACCGTTACTGTTTTTTTTAAGTAGGGTATATGCAGCTTATCTTTGTCAATCCCCTACAACATAAACAAATGTCACTAGCTGATTTAAATGTTGTCCATATGAAGATACATGCAGTAAACTGATGCGCACACACACACACACACAAAGTATTTTAAAAATATAATGATGATGATGATAATGAAGGAAGTAAAGTAAAACTCCTGTAATGAGAACAAAAGAGATTTTTGAAAACAGAGAATAAACAAGTAAAACAGTTAATATTACCTGCCAGTAGAGCAAGTTGCTCACATAATCACTATAACTAAGCTGCATCTCAAGTGTTAAAGAGAACACCCATTTCCTTAGTGCTATGCACGTTGCTGTGGCTGTACTGTAGTTCTGAATATAAATATTGTGTGGGAATTCTTGTGGCTGCAACTTCCGTTCTAATATAGAATTGGGAATTATGAAATGAATAAATAAAGATTATAAAAGCCATTTCTATGTTTATCAATGTCAGTTAATAATTAATAAGTGTAGATATTGTTTTTGATATCATGAATGTAGACATACAAAATTACATTACAAAGTATAGAGCACTGAATAGAAATTTGTTTCTAAAATGTAATTTTTGGCCAAAATTATGTCTCTTTACACAAGTTATGTTAAAGCATTAAAAATTAATATTTTAAAAATTAAACTTTTATATTTTGAAATAGAATTTTTATCAGGATTGCAAATCAATGATTCGTGTGTCTTGGCTTACTTTTGACAAATCACTTATCGACAGCTCCTATACTTAAAAGGTTAAGAAAATGACTAAGTACTTTTTTAATTCTTAATCTTATAATAACAGATGACTTTACAGTAGCAGATGTATTGTAATAAGTGGGCAATAGTTAAAATGATGATAGGAGTATTTTTACAATAAAAACAAGGACTATAAAAAAAGGGTTGACATTAAGAAGGACTTCAAAAAGGTTCATCCATCTCATGCTAGCATTGAAAAACAAATGTAAAATGATGATGGTGGTGATATCAGTAAATGTTGTTTAGCCATAGGCAAGCCCTCACTCTCTTGCTCTGATCAATCGACAAGATCCTAAACTTCATTCGCTTGTCGAGTAGCGTGGATCTCGTCAAATCGGACCAAGGAAACTTTTGTTTCCATTGGTCTTTCCATTACTATCTACCAGTCACAACGCCTGGCAGAAGGAGCAACGTGAAATAAAGTGTCTTGCTCAAAGATACAACGCATCACCTGGTCCAAGAATTGAACTCGCAACTCATGACTGCGAATCCAGCTCGCTCTCTAACCACTAAGCTACACGCCTTCACATTTAGGCATCTGATTCATCATCATCATCACCATCATTCAATGCCTATTTTCCATGTTTGCATGAAAAATAAACATTAAGTCATGTTCTGCAGCTAGACTAGTCTTGCTCATACGTTCCATTTTTGTGTTGGCTTCTACAGCTAGATGTCCTTCCTAACACCAACAACTTTACGGCATGTACTGGAAACATTTTATTTTGACTCTGGCACTGCCACTTTACAAGGTAGACTGGATGCTTTTGTCGTGGCACCAGCTCTACCACTTTACAGAGTGGGCTAGATGCATTTTTATTGTGACACTATCAGTGGAGAAGCATTAATGGAGGAGGGGGGGGGGGCACACTGACGTGGGAGAGGATGTGTTAAGTCATGTGTGTAGCCTGGGAGAGAGTGAGTTATGCCTGGCATTAAACTATGATGCTTACTTGGCTTTCCATACTGGCATTGGTTTGAGAAGGGAGTAAATCAGGTATGTGTAACTGCTTTTATTTTCTTCATTGTCACTCAGTGGCTTCCTCTGTATTTGTCCGATTCTCCTTTTCTTTAGCACACTAAATCAGGTGGGAGTAGGGAGCACATCTTTCTTCCATATTAACATGAGTTGTGCAGGGTACATGAATTGGAGATGTAGCAGGGTTGGATGGAACACAATATTGGCGAGGACACTGCTCTTTTTTTGTGCTGGCATATGTCAGATGAGAGGCATGAGGAGAGGGGTAAGAACGTGAATGGAAGGGCATTTGGGGTGTGGGGGAGTAAAGTGATAAAGGTGAAGTGGAGGGTTGGGTCTGTCTAGCCCTCTCTTTGTGTTTCATCCCGCTTGTGTAGGGAGGTGAATCTTCTGTAGTACAGCAAGTCTAGTGCATCTTCTATATCTTTATAGCAGTTGACAATGATGCTGCTACATCATTCATTGGATATGACCACCACCCTGTATTATCTGATTAACAATATATATGGTTAATGGGTAACCCACCATCCCAGATGATTTCAGCAACTATTCCTGATGATCCAGTTGTTTTGCCTGTCTTCATATCCTTAATTGCCTTACTTTACCACATTGCTATTAACCTGGATGGCTGGTCCCTCTGTTGGGTCTATTTGGGAAAACTATCTTCTGCCCATGTCATCATCATCATCATCGTTTAACGTCCATGTTCCACGCTTGCATGGGTTTGGACGGGGGTTTTCCCACTTGAGGCAAGAGTGGTTGTCTTGCTCGCATAGGACTGTCTGGCGGATTTTCTACAGCTGGATGCCCTTCCTAACACCAACCACATTTACAGTGTGGGGCTGGGAGGTTTTTACTGTGTTGCCTACACGGCCACATTACAGCGTGGACTGTCTGGCGGGTTTTCTACAGCTGGATGCCCTTCCTAACACCAACCACATTTACAGTGTGGGACTGGGAGGTTTTTACCGTGTTGCCTACACGGCCACATTACAGCGTGAACTGTGTGTTTTTTGTCGTGACACCTACACAATCTCATTTGTTTCGGCCTGGATGTTGTGGGACCAACATAACTTTGCATTGAAAGGGGCGGTGTGGATGGGGTGGGGTGGTGGGACGGGGGTGTATTTTGTTAGAGATGCCTACTGACTATAGTAGGTTTTACTTTGTATTTAGGTAAGGCGGGTCTTCTCTGTTACTGAGTACCGCCAAAGGTCTCGGTCCAGTGACATTGTCTTGGAGAGGTGTAAGTGTGTGAGGTTGGAATTTATCAGCTCGTCCCAGGTTTTTCTGGGTCTGCCTACTCCGTGGCTACCATCTATCTTTATTGCCCTGCACTTTGTTATACAGCTCTCGTCTTTCATGCGCATCACGTGACCATAGCAACGTAGCCTTCTCTCGAGTAAACAACATCTGATCCCTCTTATTTCTAATTTTTCCCTTAGTTCGTTTATGCTTTGCCGTTCACGTATATTACTATTACACATCCAGCGGAGCATGCAAGCTTCGTTCCTCTCTAGTCTGCGTATATCCTCTGCACACAATGCCCAGGTCTCACTGCCATGCAACATTGCTGTTCGTATGCAGTCATCATACAACCTGCCTTTCATTTTTAGGGAGAACCCTTTAGCGGCTAATAGTGGTATAAGCTCTCTGAACTTTTTCCATCCAGTTCTGACTCTAGCTACTGTACTTTCAGAGCACCCTCCCCCACTGCTGATTTTGTCACCCAGGTAACGGAAGCTGTCCACTATTTCTATAGAACCCTCTGCGCAATTGAAAGAGCTAGTATTCTGTGGGCACTTGCTGCTACTTATTGCACCAGAGCACCGGCCACATGTAAAATCTGTGTTCTTAGTTAGCTTACCTGTGATCCCACTACATCTTTTATGCACCCATACTTTGCATTTGGGACATAAAATGGAGTTTCTACCTACGTCTTTCCTACACACTGAGCATGGCCATTTCCCAGAAGGGACCGCCGCCTTATTTTCTTTCCTACAAACTAGAACTTTAGTCTTAGCCAGGTTAATTTTAAGGCCTTTTGATTCTAGGCCGTGCTTCCATGTTTGGAATTTCTTCTCTAGCTCAGCCATTGATTCAGCTATGAGCGTTAGATCATCTGCGTATAGGAGTTCCCATGGGCAGCCGGTCTTGAACTCCTCTGTTATAGCCTGAAGGGCAATAATAAATAGTAGGGGGCTAAGAACAGAGCCCTGATGGACACCAACTTTTACGCTAAACTCTTCACTATATTCGTTGTTAATTCTAACCTTGCTGACTGTTTCTTTATACATGGCTTGTATAGCTCTCACAAGCCATTCGTCAACACCTAGTTTTCTAAGAGCCCACCAGATAATGGAACGGGGGACTCTGTCGAAGGCTTTCTCCAAGTCGACAAAAGCTAAGTATAGGGGTTTACTTTTAGCTAGGTACTTCTCCTGTAGTTGTCGTACAATGAAAAGAGCGTCTGTGGTACTTTTGCCTGACACAAACCCGAACTGCATTTCATCTAGATCAATTCTCTCTCTGATTAGTTGCGCTATTACTTTTTCCGTGACCTTCATGACCTGGTCGATTAATTTAATGCCTCTATAGTTACTCCTATCTAGGGCGTCTCCTTTACCCTTGTAACAGTTAACGATGATGCTGCTACGCCAGTCCTTCGGAACAACCCCATTCTGTATGACTTGGTTTACTATCCGGGTGACCATGGTGTGTCCCACCGTACCGAAGGCTTTCAGCATCTCAGCAACTATTTCCGAAGGCCCCGCCGCCTTACCCGTCTTCATATCTTTGATTGCCTTACTTATTATACTACCTTCGACTAACACTGCTGGTCCTTCTATTGGGTCGATGTGGGGGAGACTGTCTTTCTCCCATTTATTCTCCTCATTTAGTAGCCTTTCGTAGTGACACTTCCAAGCTACCTTCTTATCAGCGTCAGTGATGGCAAGTACGCCATCATCGTTAAGTACACACTTCTCCCCGACAATATCACGGTTTTCCTTGACACATTGCCTAGCAATCCTGAACACCTCACGTTTTTGGTCCTCGCGTTGTAGAACATGCTTGAACTTTCTTTCCTCTGCTTCCCTTCTTGCGAAGTACACTTGTCTCCTAGCTTCTCTCCTGGCCACTTGACAGTCTTCTCTACTTCCCCCATCCCGCCATGCTTTCCAAGCCTGCTTTTTGGCCTTGATTGACCCCTCCACCTTACTGTTCCACCACCATGTTACTCTCCTCCTGCCTACAGGCCTGCTCCAGCCACAGACTTCGTCTGCCGCCATCAGCAGGTTTGCTTTCAGGAATTCCCACTGTTCCTCTACCTTGTACGACTAATTGCTCTTCCTTACTGTCGAAAGCATCAAGTAATATGCTTTGAAATTTATTTCTGGCTGTGGGATCCTTTAGCTTCCATATTTTTCTCCTGAGGATAGTCCTCTTCTGCTGTCTAGTACGTCTCGTCCTGACTATGAGGTCGCTAATTATCAGTCTATGTTGGGAGGTGCATTCTTCATGGGGGAGGGATTTAGTGTTTACAACAGACACTCTGTCACGTCTTCTGGTAAGGATATAATCTACCTGGCTGGTATGTTCTCCTGATCTGTAGGTGATCAAGTGATTGTCTCGTTTTTTGAAGTTAGTGTTACAGATAGTTAGGTTGTTTGCGTCACAGAATTCCAGGATTCTGGAGCCTTCCTCGTTTCTAGTACCAAACCCATAGCCTCCGTGGATTCCGTCATAGCCGTCACAATGTTGTCCAACGTGACCATTTAGGTCGCCAGCAATAATTATATAGTCACTGTCGGTTATTTGGGAGGTAGTGAGCATCAGTGTCTCATAGAATCTATCTTTTATAGCGCCAGGCAGTCCGGATTGGGGCGCGTATGCAGATATTACTGTCACAGTAGTTCTGTTTAGAACAAGTCTTATTTTAATTATTCTGTCATTCACTCTATTTACATCTATTATCTTATCCACCCATTTTTCTGCTAACATGATTCCTACCCCACCTATCCCATTGTCATTCCCCACCCAGAAAAGCTTATAGCAACGTTTTTTACCCACAATGAATCTAGCAGACCCGCCCCTCCACCTGGTCTCTTGGATACCGCAAACATCAACCTCCTTACGATCAAGCAATTCTACAACCTCGTTAGAGCGGCCTTTTAAGGTGCCTACGTTCATGGTACCAACTCTGAAGTTTTGGATTGTGTTTGGAGGATGGGGCGCGGGGAGGGGCGAGGGGAATGAGTTTGGGGTTATGTTGGCCATCCGCGGCCGAAACAAAGAGGGGGGGGGGCCTTGCCCTTTCGTCCGGCAGCATGAGGTGAATTTGTCATTATCTTTGGCATTGTCATCGAGTGTCCAGATTCTTCAGACTCTCCAGAAATTCCTTATTCCATCCATCATATCGAAAAGCAGCCAGTAGTGATAGCATAGGCCGTTGACTTGTGATTGGTCCAAATAGTGAAGGTGGAGAGTGGGGGCGGTTGGGAGGGATATGGGGTAGTTAGCAATGAGAGAGATTATTTAGAACAAGCGTGGAGAAGATTAATTTAGGGCAAGGATAGCAACGATTGTAGATATATATGGATGAATGAACCAGGTTTTAAGGAGACAAGAAGAAAATGTTCTATAATACATTACATGTTCGTAGAATCGACTGACCATTTAATAAGAGTGTATTCTCTTTATTCAACAGTCTTTCATAATGGCACTTCCACACCTCGTTCTTCTCCTCATTAGTCAGTGCAAGTGTGCTACTGATATTCTGGACACACTGCTCTCAAACAACTTCTTGATTGTCTCTGATGCACTACTTTGCAACCCTGAACACCTCACACTTTTGGTCCTCATGTCATAGAACATGTGCAAACTTCTTGATTTCTGATTCACTTTTTGCATGGTGTACTTAGCACCTAGATTCTCTCCTAGTTTCTTGGTATTGTTCTCTGCTTCCCTCAATCTACCAGTCTTTCCATGCCTGTTTCTTAGCTATAATTTCCTGAACCACCCTACTGTTCCACTACTATGTTACCCTCTGTTTTCTTGGGGCTTTTCTCTTGTCTGTTGCCTTCAGTAGGTCCACTGCTCTTCTATGCTGTAAGTCCCTATCTCTTCTTCTTTACCATCAAAAGCATTAAGCAGGATACCCCTGAATTTGTCAAAAGTTGAGGACTTCTTCAGCTTCCATAACCTTCTCTTCCAGATTGTCTTTAAGATCTAAGATATGATATCCAGTCATATACTAAGCACATTTAAAACTCATGTTTGTAGAAAATACTAAAATGAAAAACAATAGTAATAAAAAGAATTACAAGTTTAAAAAGATAAAATAAATATCTCACCAAAATTATAGTCCACCGTTTCAAAAAGATAAAAAAACTTGGATGATGTAGAATCTATCTGTAATTTGTTGCATACAGCCTATGAAGAAGAAAGAATATATTAATGCTGTTCTGATAAACTGAAGAGACTCGGAATAAAATCAACAGTAAAACAACAATTCTATTTCAAAGAAGGAGTTTGAAAAGACTTACTTGGTAAACCTTGTCTGTGTTATCTGTCCTTCGTATTGTCACAATACAAAGTGAATGATCAGGTAAAGAAACTTTCAATTCAACTTCATTACAACCACCATTTTCCTACAATAAAGAAGATAGCTATAAGAGGACAGGCACATACAGCCACAACTCTCTCTCATCATCATCACCGTTTTACGTCCGTTCTTCCATGCTAGCATGGGTTAGACGGGTTGTCCTGTTGTGGGCAGTGTCCGGTCAGCTGACCTTGTCTTGCTCATACGGGAACTGATTCTGGCTTCATTTCTACAGCTGGATGCCCTTCCTAACACCAACCTCATTTACAGTGAGTGCTGGGTGCTTTTTTTCTGTGGCGCCTACACATCCACTTTACAGTGTGGGCTGGGTGCTTTTTTTGCCGTGGCACCTCCACAACCACTTTACAGTTATATATACATACTTACGGTAAACATCGATGCAAAAAAAAAAAAAAAAAAAAGACTGCAATACATATTTCAATGAAGACAGTGGCCACGCGATTCCGCGTAACCAGTGCCATGATCTCATCAGACAGCTTCATTACATAATAAGGTTACATTCCCAAAGCAATCCAAACTAAAATGACAAGGGAATGGGTGAAGGCTTCAAACACATCATCTTTATCTGCTCCCTTGCCGTTTTAGTTTGGATTACAATGTAAATGAGGTTGGTGTTAGGAAGGGCATCCAGCAGTAGAAATCAAGCCAGAATCAGTTCCCGTCCCACCCTTGCAAGCAGGGAAAAACGGACATAAAAATGATGATGATGATGATATATAGGGAGAGAGAGAATTTTCTACATATCAACCAAATTTGTTTGTATTGTCTTACGTGCATCTATTCCAGAAAATGGAGATTTTTTTTTTTACCAATCCTCTGATATCTTGATGTTAATAGTCCACCCTAGGATGTCAGAGGATACTGGGAATATTCTCCATCCTTTGGAAGAGAAATAAGACAATACAGAACAAAATGGTAGACATGAAAAATAAAGAGGTGAACAGAATAGGATAGAGGTAAACAAACAAAATGTTTTTTGAATAGCAACAAAATATATTAACTCTTTAGCATTTAAACCGGCCGTATCCGGCCAGAATTTTCTCACCACTTTCTGTTTGAACTGGCTGTAACTGTAAGGTATTGTTCACAAAATAAATTAATATCAAATTCTTGTAGATTCGATACTATGTGAGAATTATGTGAGGTAAAGCTTTTACAGTGAAAATACAATAGTATATATAGAGTAATCATCATCATCATCATCATCGTTTAACGTCTATCTTCCATGCTAGCATGGGTTTAGACGGGAATTGTTCCACTTGAGGCAAGATTGGTCGTCTCGCTCGTATGGGACTGTCTGGCGGGTTTTCTATGGCTGAATGCCCTTCCTAACACCAACCACGTTTACAGTGTGGACTGGGAGGTTTTTACCGTGTTACCTACACGGCCACATTACAGCGTGGACTGTGTGTTTTTTTGTCATGACACCACCTACACGACCTCATTTGTTTCAGACTGGATGTTGTGGTACCAACATAACTTTACAGAGAAAGGGGTGGTGTTGATGGGGGTGGGGGAGTTGGGGTAGTGGGAGAGGGGGGGGGGGGGTATATTTGATTAAGAGGTGCCTACTAACTGTAGGTTTCGCTTTGTAGGGTTTTCTGTATTACTGCGTAGCGCCAAAGATCTCGGTCCAGTGACATTGTCTTAGAGAGGTGTAAGTGTGTAAGGTCGGGATTTATCAAATCGTCCCAGGTTTTTCTGGGTCTGCCTACTCCGTAACTTCCGTCAATTTTGATCGCCCTGCACTTTTTATACAGCTGTTGTCTTTCATGCGCATCACGTAACCATACCAACGTAGTCTTCTCTCGAGTAAACAGCATCTGATCACTCTTATACCTAATTTCTCACCGAGTTCATTTATGCTTTGCTGTTCACGTATATTACTATTACACATCCAGCGGAGCATGCATTCTTCGTTCCTCTCCAGTCTGCGCAGATCCTCTGCACACAATGCCCAGGTCTCACTGCCATGTAACATTGATGTTCGTATGCAGGCATCATACAGTCTGCCTTTCATTTTTAGAGAAAAACCTTTAGCGGCCAATAGTGATATAAGTTCTCTTAACTTTTTCCATTCCTTTCTGACTCTGGCTACTGTACTTTCTGAGCACCCTCCACCACTGCTGATTTTATCACCCAGGTAATGGAAGGTGTCCACTATTTCTATAGAGTCATCTGGGCAATAGAAGAAGCTAGTATCCTGTGGGTGCTTGCTACTTATTGCACCCGAGCACTGGCCACATATAAAATCTACGTTCTTAGATAGCTTACCTGTGATCCCACTACATCTTTTATGCACCCATACTTAGCATTTGGGACATAAAATGGAATTTCTGCCTACTCCGTTCCTACACACTGAGCATGGCCATTTCCCAGAGGGGACCTGTGCCCTATTTTCCTTCCTACATACTAGAACTTTAGTCTTAGACAGGTAAACTTTAAGGCCTTTTGATTCTAGGCCATGCTTCCATGTTTGGAATTTCTTCTCTAGTTCAGCCATCGATTCAGCTATGAGCGTTAGATCATCTGCATAGAGAAGTTCCCATGGGCAGCAGGTCTTGAACGCCTCTGTTATAGCCTGAAGGGCAATAATAAATAGGAGGGGGCTAAGGACAGAGCCCTGATGAACACAAACTTTTATGCTAAATTCTTCACTATATTCGTTGTTAATTCTAACCTTGCTGACTGTTTCTTTATACATGGCTTATATAGCTCTCACAAGCCATTCATCAACCCCTAGTTTTCTAAGGGCCTACCAGATAATGGCACGGGGGACTGTCAAATGCTTTCTCCAAGTCAACAAAAGCTAAATATAGGGGTTTACTTTTAGCTACGTACTTCTTCTGTAGTTGTCATACAAGGAAAAGGGCATCTGTGGTACTTTTACCTGACACAAACCCAAACTGCATTTCGTCTAGATCAATTCGCTCTCTGATTAGTTGCGCTATAACTTTCTCTGTGACTTTCATGACCTGGTCAATTAATTTAATGCCTCTATAGCTTCCTCTATCTACTGCATCTCCTCTACCCTTGTAGCAGTTAATGATGCTGCTGCTACGCCAGTCATTTGGTATGACCCTGTTCTGTATGGCTTGGTTTACTATCCGGGTGACCATAGTGTGTCCCACCATTTCAGCAACTATCTCCGAAGGCCCAGCTGCCTTGCCTGTCTTCATATCTTTGATTGCCTTACTTATTATACTACCTTCAACTTGCAATGCTGGTCCCTCTATTGGATCAATGTGAGGCAGACTATCTTTGTCCCATTTATTCTCCTCATTTAGTAGCCTCTCGTAGTGACACTACCAAGCTACCTTCTTATCAGCGTCAGTGATGGTCCTCGCGTTGTAGAACATGCTTGAACTTTCTTTCCTCTGCTTCCCTTCTTGCGAAGTACACTTGTCTCCTAGCTTCTCTCCTGGCCACTTGATAGTCTTCTCTACTTCCCCCATCCCGCCATACTTTCCAAGCCTGCTTTTTGGCCTTGATCGACTCCTCCACCTTACTGTTCCACCACCAAGTTACTCTCCTCCTGCCTATAGGCCTGCTCCAGCCACAGACATCATCTGCCGCCATCAGCAGGTTTGCTTTCAGGAACTCCCACTGTTCCTCTATATTGTACGACTAATTGCTCTTCCTTACTGTCAAAAGCATCAAGTAATATGCTTTTAAATTTGTTACTGGCTGTGGGGTCCTTTAACTTCCATATTCTTCTCCTTAGGGTAATCCTCCTCTGTTGTCGAGTACGTCTCGTCCCGACTATGAGGTCACTAACTATGAGGCTATGTTGGGAGGTGCATTCTTCATGGGGGAGGGATTTAGTGTTTACAACAGACACTCTGTCACGTCTTCTGGTAAGGATATAATCTACCTGACTGGCGTGTTCCCCTGATCTATAGGTGATCAAGTGATTGTCTCGTTTTTTGAAGTTTGTGTTACAGATAGTTAGGTTATTTTCGTCACAGAATTCCAGGATTCTGGAGCCTTCCTCATTTCTAGTACCAAACCCATAGCCTCCATGGATTCCGCCATAGACATCACAATGTTGTCCAACATGACCATTTAGGTCGCCGGCAATAATTATGTAATCACTGTCGGTTATTTGGGAGGTAGCGACCATTAGCGACTCATAGAATCTGTCTTTTATAACGCCAGGCAGTCCGGATTGGGGTGCATATGCGGATATTATTGTCACAGTAGTTCTATTTAGGACAAGTCTTATTTTAATTATTCTGTCGTTCACTCTATTTACGTCTTATCTTATCTACCCATTTTTCTGGTAGCATGACTCCTACTCCACCCAGCCCATTGTCATTTCCCACCCATTTCCCACATCGTTTTTTACCCACAATGAATCTAGCAGACCCATCCCTCCACCTGGTCTCTTGAATACAGCAGACATCAACTTCCTTACGTTCAAGCATCTCTACAACCTCGTTAGAGCGACCTTTTAAGGTGCCTACATTCATGGTACCAACTCAGAAGTTTTGGATTGCGTTTAGTGGGTGGGAAGGATGAGGTGCAGGGAGGAGTGAGGGAGATGGGGTTATGTTAGTCATCCGCGGCTGAAATAAAGAGGGGTCCTTGCATTCTCGTCCGGCAACATGAGGTGAATTTATCTTTATCTTTGGAATTGTCATTGAGTGTCCAGATTCTTCAGACTCTCCAGAATTCTATAGTCCATCTAGCATATCGAGAAGCAACCAGCTCTAAACTTAAGGAGTGATAGCCGAGGTGGTGGTTTTGTGAAAGAGATTGGTAGGAGAAACATATTATAAGCTGCTTAATTATGATTGGATCAAATAATAATGGTGGCAAGTGGGGACGGGGTGGGGGGTGGGGGGCTCTGGGGGAATTAGCGAGAAGGTTCGAGAAGGTTCAAGACGGTTATTTTATAATATAATCCTAGAAATTCGACCATAATTAAATGACCATATAACAGTAATAAGAGTTTAATAAGAGTTTTCAAGGGTCTGACAGAATTATGGGAGTTTAAAATACAAGAAGATTGTTTTGAAAGTGTAAATGCTAAAGGGTTAAACATTACAAGACAACAAAATGGTAGTAAGACATGGACAGTGAATACAGAGGAGATGTGATGCCTGGAAACAAATGAAGTAAGCATACTTCAATAAATGTGTGATGCTAATGTGCATGAATAGCAAAGCATGGATGAGCTAAGAGAAAAACTGGCTACAAGGGAAATCAGATGTAGTGTACAAGAGAGAAGACTGCAATGGTATGGGCTTGTGATGTGCATGGCTGATGAAATCCAAGTGGATGGAATCTGCATTAGAGGAAGACTACAGAAGATCTAGGCAGAAGTGGTGAGAGTGGAATGCAAAACACTGAAGCTCAGAGAGGAGATGGCAAGAAAGAATATAACAAGTTGAGAGAGGCTGTGCTGGAAAAGACCTGCCTTTAGAAAAACAGATGTAAAAAGGATGATGATAATAATAAATACACATATATCATCATCACTGTTTTACGTCCATTCTTCCACGCTAGCATGGGTATATATATATATATATATATATATATATCATCATCATCATTTTATGTTCGCTTTTCCCTGTATATATATATACAAATGGCCAATCTGGGACTAAACAGCAGCAACTTCTATGTTTGAAATAACAGAATGAACTCAAAGTGAACTGTAAAAGAATAAGTCTAAGCTTGCCTCACTTTCTGAAAGTTGAGAGGGAGGGAGGGGTGAACAGAGAAAAATAGACAGATGGAAAGAGGAACAAAAATAGAGAGATATATGAATAAAGGGATACAAACATTGTATGATGTGGAAGAGATGCTGGAGACTGATTGTATAAATAATCAGAAAGAAACCAATCTTGTGGTTGGTCAGTACTTACCATATGAGAATCACTGGCGGCCAAGAATTCTTGAACTGTTTCACTCTCTCCAATGACTCGTACTGCACAAACTGTAGAGCACAAAAGATACTGACATTCAATTTATTGAATTCCCTGGACAAATACAACACAAACATATGCAACAACAAGGAAACATCTTTATGGTCACTAAAATCTGCTAGAAACAGCAAGCAAATTATCCACAAATTACATTCTACAGCCTTAAATATCAACTAAATTAATAGCCTTGTGTATTTGTCTGTCACACACTAGAGATGACAGAGGAAGGAAGAGGTGATAACGTTGACTGAGGAAGGAATGGGTTTCTAATACACACACATCTATGTGATGACTGAGGAAGGGGTGTGAGATCGATAGAAATCCAGCTTTCTAAAATTTGTCACAGCTGTGTGTTTGTGTGTTTATATCACGTGTGCGTGAGCACTAATTACAATTAGCCGTCATTTTTTATGGCACAGGGCCAGCTAGTATAGGAATAATTTGCATTGGATAATGTTGTCATAGAAATAAAATGCTTGAAAGAAAGATTGGATGGTCCAGATGGATTGCTTTTGATAATAGGTATGCTTAGTCAAGATGTGATCTGTGGATATTTAACAAGGACACAAACCATATTTCCAAATTGATGAAAACATTGCTTCAGAGTGAACAAGAATTTGAAACTTTGAATATAAAAATGGAACTAAAATTTTTCTCTTTTGTATTAAAAATAATTGTTGCTATTTGTTATTATCACTTAAACAGAAGGAAGAGTAGTGGTTATGCTTGCAACAGAGTAAAGGACTTGGTTAAAAACACCAATGGGCCAGGTGGTTTTGTTAAACTGGATAACAAATTAAATCTACATATCACAGAGAAAGATTTTGGAAACAAAGAATTCTAAAACTAACCTTTTTCTAGGTACTGCTCCAAACCTCTCCGCCGAGCATCAAGTTGTTGATCAGACAATGTGAAAAGCTTTTTACCAGGAAGTTTGGGGAAATTGAAATCAGTAAATTCTCTTTTCAATTGAATGTGTAAGCAATCAAATTCTCGATATCTCCGCGAACACAAATGACGACCCGCCATATAAATGTTAAATACCTGAAATTAGATGAGCATACATTATATATTAAATGTAAATTTTATATCAATAAATATATACTGCTCTCTCTCTCTCTCCATTACCCACATCTGTAGATATCCATCAATCACACGTCTAATAGCAACACATTCTACCATCAACCACCAATCTATCACCCCCATCATAAGAAAATTTCCGCCAATCTCACCATTATAGTCTCTGTTGCTAACCATCACTTTCTTTCTTACCACCCATGTCACATTCCTATTACTATCCTATTATGTTGTTCATGTTACTTCCACTCACCCAGCCAATATGATATTTAATATTTCATTTAATAAATGTCTCTCGAAGTGTTCCATATAATTGGGGGTATTAATATAGGTTAAAATTATACAGACATATCGGTGTGGTTAACATTATAGACATAGCTGTCATTAAAATTATATAGACATAGATGTGTGGTTAAAATTATATATACATAGATGTGTGGTTAAAATTATATATACATAGATGTGTGGTTAAAATTATACAGACATAGATGTGTGGTTAAAATTATACAGACATAGATGTGTGGTTAAAATTATACAGACAGATGTGTGGTTAAAATTATAGACATATCTATGTTGTTAAAATTATAGACATATCTATGTTGTTAAAATTATAGACATATCTATGTTGTTAAAATTATACAGACATATCTATGTTGTTAAAATTATACAGACATATCTATGTTGTTAAAATTATACAGACATATCTATGTTGTTAAAATTATACAGACATATCTATGTTGTTAAAATTATACAGACATATCTATGTTGTTAAAATTATACAGACATATCTATGTTGTTAAAATTATAGACATATCTATGTTGTTAAAATTATAGACATATCTATGTTGTTAAAATTATACAGACATATCTATGTTGTTAAAATTATACAGACATATCTATGTTGTTAACATTATACAGACATATCTATGTTGTTAACATTATACAGACATATCTATGTTGTTAACATTATACAGACATATCTATGTTGTTAACATTATACAGACATATCTATGTTGTTAAAATTATACAAACATATCTATGTTGTTAAAATTATACAAACATATCTATGTTGTTAAAATTATACAAACATATCTATGCTGTTAAAATTATAGACATATCTATGTTGTTAAAATTATACAAACATATCTATGTTGTTAAAATTATACAGACATATCTATGTTGTTAAAATTATACAGACATATCTATGCGGTGAATATTATACAGACATATCTATGTTGTTAAAATTATACAGACATATCTATGCTGTTAAAATTATACAGACATATCTATGTTGTTAAAATTATACAGACATATCTATGTTGTTAAAATTATAGACATATCTATGTTGTTAAAATTATACAGACATATCTATGTTGTTAAAATTATACAGACATATCTATGTTGTTAAAATTATACAAACATATCTATGTTGTTAAAATTATAGACATATCTATGTTGTTAAAATTATACAAACATATCTATGTTGTTAAAATTATACAGACATATCTATGTTGTTAAAATTATACAGACATATCTATGCAGTGAATATTATACAGACATATCTATGTTGTTAAAATTATACAGACATATCTATGTTGTTAAAATTATACAGACATATCTATGTTGTTAAAATTATAGACATATCTATGTTGTTAAAATTATACAGACATATCTATGTTGTTAAAATTATACCGACATAGATGTGTGGTTAATAATTTCACATCAGCACCCTATAGTTCCAGATTCAATCCCACTGTATGTCTCATATGGTAAGTGTTTTCTCGCATGGTCTTGAGTTTACCAATGCTTTGTTAGTGGAAGCCCTGTATAAGTGTGCCTATATTAAAAGGGCAGTATCAGTAGAGCAATTTGTTGAAAGATGGGTGAGAGAGGCGAACATGACCCGAGTGATAGGTATGCGCCTGTAAATTGAAGGTGGAAAACAGAGAGAGGGCACTTGCCCTGGTGGTCAGGATCACCATGGCTTTTTTAATGGGCTTTCTTCACGAGTGATCCTTGGAGGTCTCCCCTCTATTGGGGAATTTTCCTTTGTTACATCCTTTGTTTTTGTGTTTACACATAGAAACACCCATTTGTACCATCTTGTGCTGTCCTTAATGTTATACTTTGTGTCAGCCCTTGTGGTTAATAAAGTTCAATTCCTGCCGAGGTTAACTTTACCTTTCATCCTTACGGGGTCAATAAAATAAAGTACCAGTAATGTACTGAGTAATTGCTGGCCTTGTGCCAGAAGTAGAAACAATTATTATTATTATTCAGAGATCTGAGTTCAAATCCTGCCGAGGTTAACTTTGCCTTTCATCCTTACGGGGTCGATAAAATAAGTACCAGTAATGCACTGGGATAATAGCTGGCCTTGTGTCAAATGTAGAAACAATTATTATTATTATTCAATCATGTTGATTTTCAGTTGGCCCTTGTTCTTTTTCTCAATGGAACCTAATTCTGCTAAAGGTAAGCTGTGTCTGAAATGATATCACAATATTCTTAGCTCTATCTCCATATAACCTAATACAGTATTGATGAATAGTCTACCATAGAGAATGTTCTTGTTCTTGGTAATCATGATGTTGCTGTTATTGTTGATTAGCACCAACTTAGACCTGATCTAGTATATACCCATGTTGTTGTTTAGCTCCAGATTAGCTCCTGATCAAGTGCACGTATGATGTTATTGTTGTTGTTGTTGTCTAGCCCCAAGTCGGCTCCTGATCAAGTACACCTATAATGATTTGTTGTTGTTTAGCCCCAGGTCAGCTCCTGATTATGTAAATCTATGAAGTTGTTGTTGTTTTACCTAAGGTCAACTCCTGATCAAGTATAAAAGGTCAGCTCTTAAGTACACCTACAATATTTTCAGAATTTTGGTATCAAGAAGAGATTCTATGTATGTGTGCATATATGTGCGACATCCGAACAAGTATCCTCCACCCCCAACTAACTTACTGTTTGCCTCTTGGTGCAGGCTGACAGGATGGAGAAGACATTGTCCCAGAGGATGGAGAGGGAGACATGCTGGAACAGCCACTCCACCTCACAGGGCTCACATCTGAGGGTAACCAACTCTGCTCCGATAGCAGTGAGTAGGGATGTGGTCTGAGGGTCAAGAACACTGCAACAGTCTCTACCACAAACCTATCCGAGAGCAGCCAATACTTGGACAGTTTGCCCTCTTTGGCTTGGTCAGCAGAGCTCGGGCTGGTAGCCGAATGCACCAGATTGCCACTAGAGAAAGTGTCACAGTATATAGCATCCCAGATGAGGGGCATACCCCAACGGAACAGGTTCCGTTAGTCATGCAGTATGGCCTTTTGCCACCCCCTCAGTCCAGCCACACAAGCTGGAGCTGGGAAGGGAAGCCTGCACCCTCCAGGCCATGCTTTATGAACTCATTGAGAGCAGCGTAGCATGGAAGGCAGTCAGCACTGTAACAGCATGATAGTGGGCGGAGACAAAGGATTCACAGTGGTATCACTGCAGCATTTGTGAGACTCACTGATGCAGAGGTCAAGCCTCAGGGAAACACTGATGTGCAAGCAGTCGCTGTCCAGGTGAGTCAGTCATTGTTTAGCTCCAGGTCTCAGCTCCTAATCAAGTATACCTATGTTGTTGTTGTTTAGCTCCAGGTCTCAGCTCCTAATCAAGTATACCTATGTTGTTGTTGTTTAGCCCCAGGTCTCAGCTCCTAATCAAGTATACCTATGTTGTTGTTGTTGTTGTTTAGCCCCAAGTCAGCACCTGATCAAGTACGCCCCTGTTGTATACTTATGATCAAAGGTGTTCCAGTCATAACCATTTCATCTTTCTGTATATTAAGGACTTATTTTTCAATGAGCATCTTTATTTAAGATAGGATGTGATTTGAGGGAGATTTAGCAACTATTTCTAGCAGGCTGAGAAAATGTGTAGAAGCTTGATCACTAGCTTGCAATGTTATCATTGCTATTTAACACCAGGTCAACACAGGTTGGACAAACCTATAATCAATGCATGCTTTCCATGACCATCCCAATTTTAAAAAGATATCTAAAACTACATAATCTAAACTATTTAACTTGATTGAGTGAGATTTGCCAACAATTTCTAGGTCATGTGAATCACATAAGTTATCAACAGTAAGAATACTCAGGAAATGGACTCCTACATATACTTGGAAACTCACTAGAAGTAGTAGATAACTTTTGCTATCTAAAGGACTCGTGAGATGCTTATTTCTAGCAGGTGGAGCAACCATATAAAGGACGTGAGCTTATGTAATTTAAAGAGGGTTTGACAGTTATTTCTAGCAGGTGGGGCAACCATATAGAAGTTCCCTCAATAATTTGTATGATTAGAGAAAAATTTGGTGCTATTTCTAGCAGGTAGAGCGACCACATGAGGCTCTTCCATTGGTTTGAGTAATTTAAGGGAGATTTGGCTGCAATTTCTAGCTGGTTGAGTGACCTGAATAGAGGCTGCCTCATTAGCTTGTGAAATGTTATAGTAATCTGTTATAGCAAATCAATTTCTTTTATAAATCCTCAACCTAAATTTAAGCCAAGAATACATAATCCTGAGCGAAATACATTAATTAGTCATTATCATCATCACCATTAAACATCTGATTTCCTCACCAGCAAGGGTTGCACAGGTCATCACTGCCCAAGTCGATACTTCATTGGAGCCACTGATCTCTTCAGATGGGTGGGGACCTCAATTCGTTTACATACATTCCCACACTTTGCAGAGTGTACAGGGTGTATTTTATCACTATACCAACACTAGAGAGCTCATTAAGTGCCTTTGACACAGCTGAAAACGCCTCTCTACCCTTTCTTAGGCAAGTTTTCTATGATTGGATGCCCTTCCTATCACCAACCAGTTGACAGTGTAGTGGGTGTGTTTTATGTTACCAACACTAGGGAAGTTGTCAGTCATTGACTCAACTGAAGAGCTCCCTCAACCTTTAGAAGTGGGGATAAGGTGTGGGATATTTGATGGAGATGGATAGGATAGGGGGAATGACAGTAAAATGTTATGAGTGTGTTTTTTGTACTACCAACACCACCACTTTATAGAGTGTACTGGGTACACTTTATTGTGGCACAAGAACCAAAGAGGTTATCACATGTTTATCCAAACTAAAGAGTCCTCCTCAAAACCTACCATATGTATTCTAATATAAGCCGATCTGAATATAAGTTGATCCAAATATAAGCCAACTCCCCCTATTTTATATCTGAGAAATGGGCAAAAATCTAAACCCCGTTTACTAATCAACACATTATGTTTAGATGGCATAGTTTTGGAATTCTCATGAATATAAAGTATGATTATGAAGTTTTAATATTTTGATATGTTTTTAGTGCCGTTTAGAATATAGTTTTTGTTTCACAACTCCATTACATAATGCATTCTCTTTACATAATAGGATTCCATTATGTAATGAGTTTTCAACAAGTTTCTCGAATTGTTGTATACTTCCGACCACTCACATGCTAGGAGTACTTTGAAAGCAAGAGATCAAAGATAACTATAAAAATTTGTTGGAAATATTTTCAAAGGAATGCATAAATAACACCAATGATGATGTAGTAAGTATAAAAAAATTGACAGAATTTAAAGTTGGTGAAAATCAGCAAAATATAAGCCAACCCCCCTCCTCATTTTACTGTCATTTTAAGTCTTTGACTTAATTTAAATTATTTTATTTATCTTACAGTGCATCCAACATTGACTTCTTGACAACTGTGAGTATATGACTACTAGCGCAAGTTAGTAAATAAATTACCTGTAGCCACCTCTAGATAAACATATAATTTGTCTTACTGTGCAATTAAACTATTGGTAGTTGAACCAAGGGTTCTCTCAACAGAATGGTTTGAGACAAACAAGTGTTTCAAAGGTTTTATCCATCTTCAGTGACATTTCTAACTCAAATGCAAAATATGCAAATGTGCATTTCCATAAATGTATTATTTGCAAAATCTATATAGGCTATATAGACAAAGGTGCATGCATTGAACCCTCGATGCATTGAACTCTCGATTACAAACACAAGTGCTAATTATATGCAAATTAATAGGTTCATTTCAGAATAATACTGACATTTGTACATTATTCTATGTACCTTGTTGTAGTGTACCTGAGCACTGTACACAATAATTTTCATTATTATTGTACTAAAAGTAAATGGGTATATATCAAATATACATTTCCTTGTGTTTCATTGGATGATATACACATCTTCTGATGAGGGTTCAATAAAATCTGAAAATTGATTAAAGATGTTCAACATATTCTCAATTTACAGGGAAATTTGTATTTTCCAGCATGTTTACATGCCTACAAATTAGATATGTGCAAATATTTATAGGCTTTGGTGCCGTCTTGGTTACACACTCTGTATTTATGCAGAATTAAGGAAGCCTTTTTAACTAAGCAATTAAAACCTAGGATCAATAATCGAATGGAAAGAAGTGCACCAGAATGGCTAATTTAAAAGCCTGTATTCCTACATCCCAGTGGCCAGTTTCATTCTTTCTTTCAAATTAAATCTATGTCCTCACTAGGCAAACACACTTAGACTCACACACACACACACACATACATATATCACACACATATTTTCCCGTTTTATTATATACATATTTGTACAGATCTTTTAATAGATAAACTTACATTCATACACACACATACATACATACAAACATCCCACTAAGCACACTTACATTCAGACACACACATACATATATCATACATTTCATAACGCACACGTTCGAAATTTTAGCGTCTTTTCATTTCATGTAACTTGAATCTGCTCTCCAAACAAGCAAGTCTATCCGATCGATATTTACGTCTCTCATAGGGTTACTCCCTGATAATGGGTGTTTAAACCCGTAAATATTTGGGATCGTTAAATTTGCTAAGGTAAGATTCTTTTGTTATCTTGGCAATTTAATGTCCTTCCTAACGCATTGTTTGGTTTTCAAATTATTTAAATTTGTGTTTCCTATTCAACAATGCTTCAAGCAAGCTACAAAAATCTGTTTATAACTATAACTATATATATATATATATATATATACATACAGTAAACAATGATGCAATTTAATTCAAGCACTCTATGTAATTTTTCCACATAGGAATGATGGAGTATATTTAGAATAAGAAAAGGCGAAGTAGTTTCAGATGCTAAAGTGGCCACAAAAGACTTTAACACCTGAAACTACTTTGCATTTTCTTATTTTATATATATATATATATGTGTGTGTGTATATGTATATATATATATATATATATATATATCTTTAAATTTATGTGTGTATATCAACATCATCATTTAACGTCAATCTTCCACGCTAGCATGGGTTAGACGGTTTTGTTCCATTTTGTTCCATTTTTTACAGCTGAATGCCCTTCCTAACACCAACCACATTTACAGTATGGACTGGGAGCCTTTTCACCGTGTCTCCTACACGGCCACCTTATAGTGTGGACTGTTGCGTCATCGACACAGTGGACGGTACGGGAGAGGGAGGGTAGGGTAGGGTGTGGCGGTGAGGTGTACATTGAGTTATTTATGTGTGTATATATATATAACTATACACATATAAATGGAGGCACATGGCTTAGTGGTTAGAGCATTGGCCTTGCAATAGAAAGGTTGTGAGTTCAATTCTCAGACCGGGTGATGTGTTGCTTCCTTGAGCAAGACACTTTATTTCACATTGCTCCAGTTTACTCAGCTGTAGAAATGAGATGATAGGGACTGGGGTCCCTATCATTCCACTGCAAAGTGGTTGTGGAGGTGCCACGGCAAAAAAGCACCCAGCACTCACTGTAAATGAGGTTGGTGTTAGGAAGGGCATCCAGATGTAGAAACCAAGCCAGAATCAGTTCCCGTCCCACCCTTGCAAGCAGGGAAAAAGCGGACGTAAAATGAAATGATGAAATGATATAGATAAAAATTATATATATATATATTTATATATATATATATATATATATACATATATATAAATATCTTTATATTTATATGTGTTTATATATAAACACTAGTGTTTGGCATTTTCACATGGCTACTGAGTTAGCTGTGATATGATCAGCTTAAAATACATTAAAATTATTTTAATCAATTTAAACATAGTGGCTTGCTTGTATGTGGTGAACTTTCTGGCATCAGTGCTATAAATGCCAATATTCTCTGTAAATTATAATACTTCCATGCTCAATAATTCAGTACAGACAGTTGATTTGAATTCAATATATTCTGTCTGAAAACTGTCCATCAAATTCAGAATTAACTATATCAATATTTTGTTTTGTTCTCTAATATGGAACTAATCAATTACTTCCTCCTCCCAAAACTATTCAAATTCACAGTTATAATTTGATTCAAAGGAACAGTTGAAATTAATTTCAATAATTTGGTGGGATAAATTTTAAAATAAACATAAAAGAAAAAAAAAAATAGAAAACGCTGATATACAAACTTAAGAGAGAAAGTTCTTTTGGGTAGTAATTTTATACATAATGACTTTACAATGCTCTTTACTAGTTAAAGATGCTTCTATGTGGTTGCTTAATCTGCTAGAAATAGCAGCCAAATTTCCAACCACACTTTGTAAAATGTAGTATTAAATATATAAAAAAAAAAAACAGGGATGGTCACAGCTGGAACACCTTTGACTAACATGAGGCTAAGTAACAACTACAACAATGCTCCTTGTATTTAACCCATTAGCATTTAAACCGGCCGTATCCGGCCAGAATTCTCTCACCTCTTTCTGTTCAAATCAGCTGTAACTGGCCACTTATACTGATGTTAAGGTATTGTTCTCAAAATAAATAATATCAAAATCTCATAGATTCGATATTATGTGAGATAATTATGTAAGATAAAGCCTTTACCACAAAATACAATAGTAAATAGAGAGTAATATGAATGCTAAAGGAACACACAGCCATCCACTTCAGAGGAATTCTAAATAACAAGAGCAATTCAACTGCCTTGCTGTAGTTTAATCATCTAAATGTCTTCATTTCCATCCCTACCCCTCACTACCTCTGCTTCTATCATACAAAATTTTTCCAATTTTATAGTTGGAGTTCCTAAATGTAATCACACATTCTATTCAGATATGAAAATTGAATTAGAAGATTTCGCTGTAACTTTGATAAAATAAAATAGTCTAAATTATTAGACTATATTATTTAGTCAAAGTTACAGCGAAATCTAATTCAATTATGAAATTCCGCTTCAGGTTTTCTAAATATACGATCTCTATTCAGATAGTATTTTCCCTCTCACATTTCGCCTATGGAATTCTCTTCCAGCTTCTTGCTCTTCTAACCACAATAATTTGCAAAAATTCCTAAGTAATATCAATCATTATCGTCTTTCTCTTGGTCTTGTCCTTTTCCCTTCTCGGTAACCCCTGGAATTTTATTGCCCTCAGAAAATAAAAAAAAATAAAAATTAAAAACCCTCCATCTTAGTCTTAAGTAAAAACCTTTCTTTCAGTTATGTTCTAAAGAAAGCAGAGGTTCTCAAACTTTTTGAGCCACCGTCTCCCTCACGGCCACATAATACCCTCAGCGCCCCCCACCCCTATTTCCAGAGAGACCTGCCTACATACAAATTCTAAATAATATATAATAAATAAAATTGTTAATTTATATATAATAAATAATATAATATATACTATGTATAAATAAATATTATATATTTTACTATATTTATATATAATATGTATCATTTGATATTTAATATACTATTATATCATCTATATTGCCCCCTTAGGCCCCAGCACTCCTGGGAGGCAGTAGCGCCCACTTTGAGAACCTCTGTTCTAAACAACAGCTTAATAATGCAAAAGTTATTTTACTGAATTCCTTCAAATTCTTGAGAATTTTCAAAATCAACTGACGCAGAGAAATGGATATTCTACTAGAATCATCTAAGGATAGCCTGATACAGAGAACAGAAATCAAGAAGAGACAACAAGATACATTAAGGTATATTCTGTATTGTTATCTTGGTAAATTGTAACTAGAAAGATAATAGACAACATTAATAACCCAGAAAAGTTTACTCATTCCATTAAAGTTTCTATTTATAAAGAAATGTTCTTTGTGTGTTGACTGCAGAGAGCTAGAGGAGGCTTATAATTTGTGATGGCTGCAAGAGAAGTAGTTGGTTCTGTGGGAAAAATTGAAGATGTAGAGATAGAACAAACAACATGAGAATTATGGCAAAATCAAAACAGAGAGAGAAAGAGGAGAGAGGGAGAAGTTTGGAGGGGAGGGTCATATGACAATTTGCATAATTAACCAACATATCCTAACTGAAAAATGATTTTACTGTTGCTGTTGAAAAAATTATTTTGTTTGTAATTATTTCAATACATATTTTTTCTAAAATTAAATTTTAAAGATAAACATTTTATTGTTTTTTTGTTAGTATGTGGGGAGGAATGACTTTTATCAAACTCCAGCAGGTGTGTGTGCGTGTGTGATGCAAGTTTTGCATGAAGTGAATGATAAGCGAATCTCTTATAGAGTTAGTTACCATCATTCTACATGTACTTTGGGAGTGTGTGGATAACAAAGTTTGAGGACAAGCTCTTAGCCTCTCCATGCCCAATTTTCTTAAATTTTACACTAACTTTTCATCACATAACATGCTTGTATACTTAGGAGAGCATCAGATGTTTGAAGTGCTATGGTGCGCCATGGGGCAAAAAAGGTTAAGAACTACTAGTCTTTATTCTCTTTTTTTCTTATTGCTTAGTAAAAGATGGAAGGGAGGAAGTTGATCTCACAGAAAACTCTGGATTCAAATGCTTGCAATGGTGGTGTTGAACTGGGTGTCAGACTAAGTTTACCACTTTAGTATAAGGACAGTCTCCCCAATGGGCTTCTATACAGTTTCTGTCTACCAAATTCCACTCACCATACTATGCAGTTTTTAACTACACAGCCATGCAATAAGTTATATAAAGTAATTAATTGTTATTAAAAAAACAAGATAGACATATTTCTGGACTAAATATATATCTTGTTTATAATTTGTGAAGAAATGCATGTTTGATCTATGTCTGATTTTGGCATAATACAAGAAATATATATTTAAAAGAAGACTTATTGGTTTCATTGTAGCACAATATGAAAATCAAAGAACTAAATGAGTATGCATGGAAGCTGCAAATCTATGTTATATATAAATCTTTAAAAATGAAGTCCATAAAAAGAGTATCAAGTAACAGGCTTTGTTAATTTGCCTTTCTTAACAGATCTGGAAGAAATGGCACTTCAGTAAAAAGCAACCAAATCTATACTAATTAACATAGATTTCTAGTAAAATAACTTGTGAAAGAAATTAGAAGATTCTTCTGAACGTCTTACATTTGGTTAATTCTCTGCTTTTCTTTGTTCATTGCATCACAGTCTAAATATTGAATTCTGTTCAAAATCTATAGTCACAGTCATGACTTTGATTAAGAAGTACACTTCACAACCTTGAGGCTTGGATGTTCAGCCCACTGTATGTCCCTTTAGACCAGTCTATTCTACAATAGCCTAGCCCCAAGTTACCCACTACTGTGAGAGTGAATCTGCTAGGCAGAAACTGTAAGGAAGCTTTTTGTGTGTGTGTGTTGTTTATACCATGTAGTTCTTTGCTCCACATTTCATACCACTAGCACATGCAGTGACATTTGTTTATATCCCATAAACAATATGTCCTATAGCTCTGGTTCAAGGTGCAAAGATCAGAACCTTACCTAAAAACAAGGACAGCCAACTGTAGGACACTGTCACAAAAATGTTTCGTCCAGCCATTGCCAGCATGGAAAAGTAAAGGTAACAATGATGATGATGATGATCTAATATGGTTTGGCTAATGTCTTGAGTTTTACTCTCACTCCAGAGTGAGATACATATGTGTTAACTGAAAGGTAGTTGCTGTAGGGTTAAAGTCTTTTACTTCTAACTACAAGGACATAAGTTCAAATCTTGCTACAGCTATAGTGCTGTACTAATTAAAATTTACTGGCCTCTGTGAGCCTGGTTGAAAAAAAAAGGGTTCAGCAATTTTTACATTGAAATATTCCAAGTCACATGACACAAAAATAATAGGCAGTAAAAAAACAAACAAACAAACAAAAAAATACAAAAACAATCATATCTTGAGTGTATCATCAGCATAATTGTTTAACATCAACTTTCTACACACAGCATGGGTTAGACGGGTTGTCCCATTTGAGGCAAGTCAGGTCAGGTGACCATGTCTTGCTCATACAGAACTGTTTCTGTCTAGGTTTCTACGGCTGGATGCCCTTCCTAACGGCAATGATATTTACTGTGTGTGCTGGGTGCTTTTTGTCGTGACTCCTACACGACCACTTTACAGTGTGTGCCGGGTGCTTTTTGTCATGACTCCTACACGACCACTTTACAGTGTGTGCTGGGTACTTTTTGTTGTGACTCCTACACGACCACTTTACAGTGTGTGCTGGGTACTTTTTGTCGTGACTCCTACACGACCACTTTACAGTGAGGGCTGTGTACTTTTTGTTGTGACTCCTACACGACCACTTTACAGTGTGTGCCGGGTACTTTTTGTTGTGACTCCTACACGACCACTTTACAGTGTGTGCCGGGTACTTTTTGTCGTAGCTCCTACACGACCACTTTACAGTGTGTGCTGGGTACTTTTTGTCGTGACTCCTACACGACCACTTTACAGTGAGGGCTGTGTACTTTTTGTTGTGACTCCTACACGACCACTTTACAGTGAGGGCTGGGTATTTTTGTCGTGACTCCTACACGACCACTTTACAGTGTGTGCTGGGTACTTTTTGTCGTGACTCCCACATGACCACTTTACAGTGAGGGCTGGGTACTTTTTGTCGTGACTCCTACACGACCACTATACAGTGTGGGCTGGGTGTTTTTTGTTGTGACTCCTATACGACCACTTTACAGTGTGGGCTGGGTGCTTTTTGTCGTGACTGTTACACGACCACTTTACAGTATACATATTAATATTTGATTTTTTAAAACTTAATTTCCATATAGTTTAAATTAGTACTTAATATCTAGCAATACAATATAATGTTGTAACCAGAGCTGTCTTTTACATAATTACATATTTGATTACATAATTACACACTTGATTGCACAAGTACATACTTGATTATGTACTTACGATTAATTACATACTTAAGTACATAACTACTTAACAGACTTAATTACTTAATAATAAACTTAATTACTTAATTCCTTAATAATAAACTTAATTACTTAACAGACTTAATAACATACTTAGTTACATAATGATTTAATAACAGGCTTAATTACATAGTTAATTACACTCAAATCTTCCTCTTATTTTGTTTGAAACCAGTCAAAGAATAAAAGAATATGAACAGTCACTGGACCCTGACCATGCAGGAGCATTACCTTGCATTGCTTAGTTCATCATATTGACCCAGTAATCAGTTTTAAGTCTGCTCCCTATGTTAGTCACTGCTACCTGTTCAACTGATAAGTTATGGACAGCACTGTTTCTTTTTTAAAGTATTATTAACATAAAGATAGATATGAAGACAAGCATACACATGCACACATATATACATGCATGCCCCCCACACATAGATGGGCTTCTGCAGTTTCAGTTACCAAATTTCATTCGTGGTTGGTGTTCGGAAGGGCATCCAGCTGTAAAACCCCCGCCCAAATTTACAGTCCCATCAGAGCAAGGTACAGTGCAGCCAATTCTGTCCAGACTTGTCTCAGTGCAGATGACCCGTCTGACCCATGCAAGCATGGAAAAATGGATGTTAAATGATGATGATGATGAAGGCATTGCTCAGTCTGAGGCATTAGTAAGAGAAACTTGTCCAAAGAACCACTTGGTGGGATTAAACCTGAAACCATGTGGTTACAAAGCAAATTTCTTAATCACACAACCATGTTTGCCCCTAACTCTATAAAAAAAATATTTGAAATAATTTAGACAAAATTTGTGTGAAAATATTGATAGCATGCAAAATAATTACATTAACAAAACAAACAAACAAACATACTAAGTCAAATGATAAACAATAAAATAAAAAAAAGATTGTATTAGAATAGAATATGAGAGTTATGTCTTATGATAAATGGTGTTAAGTGCTCAGTTTGTTGTATACAATGAAGTGTAAAAATAGATGTAATAGGAGATACAATAAATCTTACCACATATTTTTCACCATTATTTTCTACAGACTGATAATCTGGTATGGAGATAGGAAGTGAGCGCCGTTCTGAATAATCAATGAGAGATGGTCCTGAAGAGTCATCACTGGGTTCGAGTCTCTCAGCCACACGCTCAGGTACAGATATCACTAGAGTGGTAAAAATGTCAAGAGGAATAAATAAACATATATATCTATGCAAATTTTTTTTATGTTTTCAGAAAAAGGTAAATTTTACAAAACACAAATTGTATAAAAAGACTTAAAGGAAAAATCTTAAATCTCAATGTGAATTTTAAAAAATACTTTCAGGAAATTTTATGGTAAATAACTTTTTACATAAATATTTTGTATAATAAAGAGAGAGAGAGAGAAATTAAATAACAACAAAAAAGAAGAGGGGAAGGGAGGGGCAGATTCTACAACCATCTCTAGATGGTGTATCTACTGTTCCTCACAGACAAGATAAAGGTATTGCAACAAAAAACAACCAGTAACACCCGCTACACCAGCCACTCCACCTATTGGAGGCTTCTTCCTATCGATTTTGTGGAAAAAAATTATAAATTTTATAAACTAAGTTGTGTTTCATTTATGTAGAGAAATACAAAAATTTCAGGTTTTATACTATTCTATTTTCCTCTCAGAAAAACATGTCTATGGTTTCCTCTCCTTCCTTCAATACTACAGTGCAACAACAACTCTGTCACAAGTGTTGAGGTTCTAGCTTTCATTTTGGATGTTGAATGAATCTAATATGAAATTAAATTTTCCCCACCAGGATTCTTGTTATGTTCATCTTTCTCTCATTTAGCATTGGATATAAAATATAGTAATTAAATATAACAATAATTTAAACATTTTACAACTTATTTCTTTAGGGAAAAAGTTTGGATAATACAGGAAGGATAAATTTGATTAGGGCTACAGACTGTTGCAACATGTTTAGACCTGTTAAGACATAAAGCCTAGTGTCTGTATGCAGAGCAAGTCTATGTGAGTCTGCTTGTGAATGCCAAAATGTTAACCTCTAGTGTGTGACTTGCTTGTTGTTGATTTAACAACAGTTTTGTGTTCATGTAGATCAGAGGTTCTCAAAGTGGGTGTTACGGCCACCCCAGGGGGACACTAGAGCCTAAAGAAGCAGGGGGACAGTAGAGATGATATAATAGTATATTAGACATCATATGATACATATTACATATAAAAATAGTAAAATAAAAAAATATATAATATTCATTTATACATTGTATTTATTATATTTATTATTATCAATTAACGATTTTATATTATTTTATTACTATATATTATTTACAATTTGCATGCGGACAAGTCTCTCAGGAAACAGGGGTGGGGGCGCTGAGAGTATTACTTGGTCGTGAGGAGGCGGTGGCCCAAAACGTTTGAGAATCTCTGATGTAGATGATTTGTTATGCCACAGAATTGTCTGAATCATACCAATTCCTTAACTACACAACCATGCCTGCACATTTCTAACCTCAGCAATGCCTGCACCTTTTTAACCACAGTCATGCCTGTGCCTCCTTAACTACACTTCCATGTCTGTGCCTCCTTAACAACACCGTCATGCCTGTTCCTTCTTAACCACAGTCATGCTTGTGCCTCCTTAACTGCACTGCCATGTCTATAACTACATAACCACACAGCTATGTGTGTGCTTACATAATAAAATAGCAATTATCTAATTTACATTTGAGGATTTTAACCTTATAGTTTTATATATTTTTTCCCTCTCTTCAGAAAATTGCAATGCAATGTTGGAGATTACTGAATTAACATTAAAAAGAGCTACTATATCAGACAATAGTGTCTTTTTTTTTACATATCTATTTTGATAAATTTCAAAGTTAACAGAAGTGTGATTGATGAAAATTTCAAATAGCACTTGATAAAGATATTTCATTTTATTTCACTTTTTAGATTTGAATTTGTAAAAAAATAAATGTCTTACCTGTGAGAGTAAGATTATCTCTGCCTGACTTGATTAGGTCGACAACTTGCCGATGTGTAGCACCTTCTACATTAACACCATTTCTATAAAAAGGCAAAATTATAAAAAAAAACAAAAAAAAAAAACAGTCATTTCAACTAATTACAGAATTATTTTTATTGTCATCATCATCATCAGGGCTGTGAAATGGCATAACCATTAAAGTGTCAAACAGTTATCTTATGGTATTAGTTTTGGATTTTTATATTCTGAGTTCAAATCCCACTGAGGTCATCTATGCCTTTTATCCTTCTGAGGCAAAAAAATAAAATGATCAATTTCATCAATTATGTTCTCAGGTTCAAAAGACAGAAATCAATATTAGTATTATTATATTTCTAACAAAAGACACTACCAATAATTTTCAAATCATTTTGGGAATAATCAAGAATTTGCAAGAATTAAAGCATTTTGCTTGGAATCACACTACTGATTCTGCAATCCACCACAGGCCTTCAATAATAATCATGATAATTATTTCTAATAGAGACACAAAGTTATAAAACTTGGCTGCAAGGAACAGTCAATTTTAATGATTCTAGCACTTGATTGGCACTGTATTTTATTGAACTTGAGAGAATGAGAAATAAAGCTGACATCAGCAGGATTTTAATTCAGAACATAAAAAGATTTAACTGAATACAGAAAGGTATTATTATGTTTAAAATTCTATCAATTCTATTCACAACCCTTTAATACTAATGATTTCTAATTTAGGCACAAAGCCTGCAAATTTGAGGGAAGAGCGAAGTTGATTAACCCTTTAGCATTTAAACCTGCTGTATCCGGTCAGAATTCTCTCACCTCTTTCTGTTCAAACTGGCCATAACTGGTCACTCATAGTGATGTTAAGGTATTGTTCTCAAAATGACTAACATCAAAATCTCATAGATTCAATATTATATGAGATAAGTATGTGAGATAAATCCTTTACCACCAAAATACAATATTAAATATAGAGTAATGTAAATGTTAAAGCGTTAAATTAACCTCAGTACTTGACTGGTACTATATTTTATCAACACCAGAAAGATGAAAGGCAAAGTTGACCTCAGTAAGATTTGAACACAGAACGTAAAGCGACAGAAGAAATCCCATATTGACATTCTAGCCAACACACTACAGATATGTAACTAAATATTGAAACACATTTGGTCCAATGCCTGACAAGTCATGAAACTAAATACTGTATGACATTTTATTCAACACAATTCAAGACTTGTAACTAAATACTGTAAGACATTTTTGTCTGAAGCTCTAATGATTCGGCCAAATTATAATAATAATAATGGTTTCTTTATTTACTACAAAGGGTTTACATAAAAAAATTATGACAGCACAGCAGGAAAACAGAGTATAAAGAAGAAAAAGAAAAAGAAGAAAATGGAGAAAAGGAAGAAGAAAAGGGAGAAAAGGAAGAAGAAGAAGAAGAAGGAGAAGGAAGAGAAGGAAGAGAAGGAGGAGGAGAAGGAAGAGAAGGAGGAGGAGAAGGATAAAAAAAAAGAAGAAAAAAAAAAGAACAACTGGATAGAAAGATAAGGAAATTAATGACTACCTACAGTATGTTTCATAAGAAGGGTGATGTTGATAGACTGTACTTAAAGAGATCTGAAGGTGGGAGAGGTCTTATCAGTGTGGAGGACTGTGTTCAGATGGAGAAAAGCTGTCTACACAAATATGTGTCTGAGAGTAATGAGGCAATGCTTAAGGCTGTATTGAAGGAGGAGACAATAAACCAGATGTCCAAGAAAGAAGTAACAATGAAGAGGAAGAACAACCTGAATCAAAAGGCCCTTCATAGCATCTTTTTGATGAAAACAGAATTCAGAGATCAGCAGACATGTGACTGGTTAAAGAAAAGGGACCTTTTTAGAAAGCTACAGACAGAATGCTACTGGCTGCACAGGAGCAAATCCTTGGAATGAAGTGAATGAAACGCCATATTGACAAGGAGGAAGCTAGCTCACTCTGTAGGATTTGTGGAGAGAGAGGAAACTGTGGTTCACATCATATCTGAGTGTAAACACATTATAAAGGATGCAGGAATGGTATAGGAAAAGTGAACCACTGGCATTTATGCAAACTGAATAATTTACCCCATTCTGAGAAGTGGTCTGAGCACAAACCAAAGTCAATAATAGAAAACAATCAGGTAAATGTGTTGTTGGATTTCAGGATACAAAGAGATAAAGAATTAGAACAGATTAGGCTTGACCTGGTGTTTTTTGATAAGGAAAAAGATCTTGCTTGATTATAGATGTAGCTTGCCTCTTTGTCACAAGAGTGCAAGAAAAGAAGGAGAAAATTAACTGGTATCAGGATCTAAAGTGAGAACTGAGAAGGATTTGGGACTGTCATTAAATCAAGGTCATCCCCCATGTCATTGGAGCACAAGGTACAGTCTCGAAGAGTTTCCAAAGTTGGTTAAATAACATTAGCCCAGCCCCCTTTTTTGGAACATTTCAAAAGCATGTCTACTGGGAGCAGCTAGAACCCTCCAATATGTCCTGAATATCTGAGGCTGTTGGTAGTAGCTTGATGTTCATTAGGGCAAATTTTTTGGTTAAATAACATCAATGACTGAGATATCAAATGCTTAATAATAATAATGGTTTCTGATTTAGGGACAAGACCAACAATTTGAGAGGAGGGGAAAGTTGCATAAATCGCCCCCAGTGCATTGCTGGTACTTTATTTTATTGACACCATAAGGATGAAAGGCAAAGCTAACCGTGGCAGGATTTGAACTCAGAATGTAAAAGGCCATAACTATGTGCTGCAAATCAATGTCTGATGCTCTACTGATACTGCCAAATAATAATAATGGCTTCTAATTTAGGCACACAGGGCTCACATTAAGAAAACAAAGGGCAGTACAGTTTGCGTGTGCAAAAAAATTGTCTTCCTCCATTCTAAAGGTGTATACTAAGAGCAGAGCAGACCCATTCACCTGGAGCATGTTCAGAACACTCATCCACCTTTCAATATATTGGTTGGAAGGCAGCACTTCGCTCTCCACCTGGATTTTCATCAAGTGAAATCTGAAAAAGTTAATCAGACCTTGGCCAAAGAGGAAAGTGCTTGTCTTCAACCCTTTCAAATGCCTCCACTTCTTTCGTCATGACCACCAGGTAGATAAAACCTGTTTGTCCTTCCTGGTTAAAGGAAGGTGGTGGGGCAATCTTCATGATGGATTCAGCTGATAGCTGGATCCATCCTAAACCTGACAGCAGGTGTTCAACAAAAACCAACACACCAGTAATACTTGGATACTGGATGAGTGCATGCAGGATGATTTCATTGCCCTGCACACATTTCAGACAGGCCCAGCTAACAGCACTTCCATGACTGTAGAACTTATCTCAAATTGGCAATGCTTCCCAATAGCACTGCCAGGCCAGGGATTTCTTGAAGTTATCCATGGGCCTTGAACCAAAAGTCCACCAGAAAAGAGTGGCTAATTGATTTTCATCAAAGCCCAAAGTCTCCCCAAGAATGTCATTACTTTTACCCGCCACTAACTCTCTATAGAATGCCGAAGTAGAGTTTCCTTTGATTGTACTTCTGATTGATAGAATGGTATGAGCGCTTGAAGATATTCCAGTTTCCAAGCCCTCCCTCTTAGTCTTCACTTGACCCAAGAGTGCATCTCTTAAGATGAGCTGAGGAAAGAAAAACACCTAGCAAATAGTGACCACATCCGTTCATCATCAAGGAAAAGCTGGAAATGTTCTAGTCTCAGCACATTTGCACATTATCAGCCACAGCAGGCCCAGCGGTATGAAAACCAATGAGTGTAGGATCAGTCGGCTGACATGTCACAAGCCTTATTCCGGATACTTGTAAGTTTTATACATAATGATATTCCTAAAACGTCAAAGTAATGTAAAATACAATTATGAATATTATAGCTAATAGAAAACATGTCTAGTGAACAGCAATCACACCTGTTCACTGTTAAGGAAAAGCTGGACATGTCGTAGCCTCAGCGCATGTTTGCGCATCATCAGCCACATGTCCAGTCCTCCATGAGGCGAGTGTTGACAGCAGATGGATCACCTAACCATTGGAACATGCTCTAGCTCTGACAATGCAGTCTTCAAACTTTGCATTGAATAATTAGTCCAGCATCCATCTCACCATAAGCACGTCAGTTGCAATGCCTTTCTTAAACACCCCTTCTAGCTTTCTAACTAGATCTCCTTCCAGTCCAGTTTTCTCTATCGCTTCACCTTTACTAAACCTTATCGATTCTACTCTAATCACCCATTTCAGGGCAAACCATCATCTTTTGTTCATGATTGCCCCATCAATGCCCACTTAACTACTTCTTTAATCCTGTCTCTATATGCTTTGCACGCCAGAAAGGATGTGTTCAGCTTCCAGTATTTGGGTCTCTGCCTATGAAGCCTATCTAAGTTGATTGTATAGATCCCAAATTTCTGGTCTGTGTAGTCAGCTACTTTAAATTGTGGACAACCTATACTACTTGCCTTATCTACTTCCCTATAAAATACCCTATCTAGATACGATCTGTCAACATTGACACATTCAAAAAATCCAGTCAGTACTTGTCAGGCAGTAGGAAAATGTCTGATCAGGTTTGTGAGGTTTTTATACCCTCCTCCCATATTTTGCGAAACCCACACAATCCTGGTGTGTATCTAAGATACCGTGCTACTCGCTCACTAACACTGAAGTGTGGGATGTTCCTAGAAAGGTTTCCAGGTGCCTGAAGAAAACATGTTCTTCACTACTGGTCATGTCCAGCACCATTAACATACCTTCTGGGTCCAGGAAGATGGTTTGTATCATGAGATCCAGGCCTTTCCAAAACAACACAGCTCCTGGACAGCTTGGAAATGCATTCACCTTGTAGCTACTGAGAATGGGTATGAAGGCTTGTGCTTCAGAAATTCTGGTCTTGCTGATGGCTACCACATTTATGTTTAGTGATATGACGGTGTTGCATTTATACTACCTATCCTGAGTAAGGTCATGTTTGATGAAGAGGAGGAAAAGTGAGAAGGATCACTTAGCCTATTCATGTGGAGGAAGGATGGCTGATCCATCCTTCCTCCACATGTGGGCAACTCTGCAAGAATATTGTTGTAAATTCATTTGGAGATCAACCTCCCACCCCCATAAATTTCCAATTGCAAAGTGACTCTTTAACTTTCTGCCCTCCATGGTCATGGGAAGGTGGGTGCTGTTCACAAGGTCTATTACATTAGGAATAGCATCAATATTTTCTTGGTCCATTTAGATGAGTAGCTCCATCTCCGATGCAGACTAGTTCTCATGTTTTAGTTTTTGGACTTCTAAAATATTAGTCCATTCCTCGACATCAGTGAAGACAGCTGCCACTATACAAGGAATGGTTATTGTGGGTGGGGTCTGGGTCACCTTCACCTTGACCAGCCACTTTGTCTACAATAAGACAGCACCAGTGTTAGCTCATCGTTTTTGAGCAGTGTTAGGAAGTGTGCTCTGGTTTCCTGTTAGGTTGTGAAAAACATGACTAGCGTCCCAAATCTTTTGCCTCGGGCTATATGGGTTTTGTGTTCCCATATACAACTCAAGGTCTTTTCAACTTGGGATGCAGTGGCGTGCTCCACCCAGTGTGACTTTACTCAAATCATATGGTACATCACCATACAACAGAGTATGTTCTCCATCATCTCAGATAGGCTAATCTTACTTCATTTAGTAGCACTTTATCAAAGTTTTTTGTTGCTCCCACAAAGAAAATGGCCAGCTTGAATGGAAGCCTTTGTGTGTTGGCAGTAGCTGCGTTGTTCTTTACTTTAACCATTTACGTTCAATTTTATAACATTTTTGTTTCTGTTATTGTTACTGTTGCTTCTGTAATAGTTGTTGTTGACAATGTCTGTAGTGGTGGTGGTGACATTATTAATCTTTAGTCTGAAGTGTTGTCACGACATGTTTTTCTTGTTCAAAATCTTTTTACTGCTCTGGCTGGATGTGGAGGGGAGTGTAACCTCCATTTTTGTTTTTAAATTTTCAAAGCATAATTTGTGAATTACTTGGACCAAAGTCCCAAATATTAGGGTGTTGCCTTTCTTGAAGACAAAGTAAGACACCATATTCAAAGTTTGTAATAAAAATTGAGCCATGAAAGGTTTTTTAAACAAGTGAAAACTAAAAAACTTACTAGAGCTGACCCATGTGTGTATAGCAAACAATAATAACAGGGCCAACAATTTTAGGGGAGGGGAAAGTTGATTAAATTGACCCCAGTACATTACTGGTACTTTATTTTATCGACCTTGTAAGGATGAAATGCAAAGCTACCCTTGGCAGGATTTGTAACTATGCTGCAAAGTATGGTGTTCAATGCTCTACTGATACTGCCAATCCCTTGCCCTTAATAATAAATTGGTTTCTGATTTAGACACAAGGCCAACAATTTTGAGGGGAAGCGAAAATCAATTTTTAAAAAATCCACCCCATGCATTTCTGGTACTTTATTTTATCCACCTCCGTAGGGATGAAAGGGAACACATAGAAAATTATAACTAAATACTACTAAACATGCCGTCTCGCGCTCTACCGATACTGACAATCCATTGCCTATAATAGTAACAATAATAACTTCTAACACAGTCACACAGCCAGAAATTTGGGTTAGAAGAACAATCAATTATATGAACTCCCAGTAATTTTTTATTTTATTGACTCCAGAACAATGAAAAGTACAATTTACCTTGGCAGAATTTGAACTCAGAATATAAAGAGCCAGAACAAATACCACAAAGTATTTTGTCTGATGCTCTGCCAAATCATTTCTTTATTAGGAACAATAATAAGCACAAAAAATAACAAAATAATGATTTCTAATAGACCAGAGAGAAGAGTAAATTATATTGACCTCATTACTCAAATGGTAATTATTTTATCAATCCCAGATGGATGAAAAGACAACCTCAGCAAGATTTTAACTCAGGGCATTTGTCTAATGTTCTAACAATTTTATCAATTCAGAAGAATGTCTATAAAATCATAATCAAGTTAATTAGTCACAGACTCAGTACATGAAAACATTAGTTGCTTGACCATCAGTTAAGTTATCTTACAACATTCAACAGGTGTGACTACTCAGCACAGTGTGCAACCAAATAATTTGTCAACATATATATATATATATATATTAGAAAGTGAGGTTTTTTTTACAAAATGAAAAATAACCGAGGTGTCCTACACAAGTGAAAGTATAAAGAAAAAAAGATGAAATCGAAAATGCAACTGGAGTCTTATTTAAAAAAATATAAATATATATATTTATTTGGTTCCTTTACCGGTTTCGCAGTTCTGCTTTTCAAAAGTAGAGTTGAGATGGAGGGTCTGTGGTTTTTCTCACATCTCACAGATGTGAGAAAAACCACAGATCCTCCATCTCAACTCTACTTTTGAAAAGCAGAAGAACTGCGAAACCGGTAAAGGAACCAAATAAATATATATATATTTTAAAAAAAAATAAGACTCCAGTTGCATTTTCGATTTCATCTTTTTTTCTTATATATATATATATATATATATATATATAATGGAAATTATTTAAGGACTAAGGTTTTGAGCAGACTGCAGTAGGGTGAGAGAAATTGCCTACCACCAGTTCATCATGCAATAAAGCAGACCAGAAAAATAAATCTCTTTCCAAAAGTATTTGGATTGTGGAATCAGTAGAGTGCGGACCTTAACTCTTAACATCCTGTAATGATTTAGCAGAAAATATCTAAAAACAGGTTTGTTAATTCAAATGTTTATAATGTCTTAACTAGCAAACATATCACTGTTTAACAATGGTTAATCCTGTCATAAGTAATCAAATAAAGTCAATATCTTCCATTACATAAGTTTGATTTCATTTAATTTCTTATTTATAATTACTAATAGTCATTTAATTGTAAATGTTTAATCTGAAATTATTTATGGCAATGACATACTATATATGAGGTTTGTCCCAAAAGTAAGGGTACTGATGTTATATTTAAATGTATATTAGATGTACATGAAATTACAAGTTATCTCCTTCAAAATACGACCCTTGGGAGGTCACGAAGTGGCTCCAATGTTTTTTCCATTGTTCATTGCAGTACTGGAAGTCATTTTCTGTAAGTGTCCCTAGCTCGTCAGTTACAGTTTTTTATATGTTTTCCACAGCCCCAAAATGATGATCCTTCAACTTCAATTTCAACTTAGGGAAAAGGGTAGATCTGGGTTGTAGAGTGGATGTAGAAGAGTGGGAGTGTTTTTCTTCACCAGAAATTCTCTAATTGAAAGTGCTGTATAAGCAAGCATGTTACTGTGGTGCAGTACCCAAACTCTTGCAATGTCCTTTCGGACTCGCTGGACACATTTTCGAAGTTATTTCAAGACATCTTTGTAGAAGGTGTGAATCAGTCTATCCTGGAGCTGAAAATTCTTTGTGAACAATAAATACCATGGCTGTTGAAAAAAATGATAATCCTCACTTTAACCCTGGATCTGCAAATGTGGGATTTCTTCAGACGAGCAAATTTTTTTGTGTACCACTCATTACTTTGCTGTTCTGCCTCTGGATCATACTCAAACACCCATAATTCAACTCCTGTTACTTTATCCAAGAAAGGTGGATTAATTTCAAGTCTTTCTAGCAAATGCCAACAAATTTCTAACTGGTTCGCTTTTTGTTCCACAGGTAAGTGTTTGGGTACTAGTTTTGCACAAATTTTTTGCATGTACAAATGGTCTGTTAAAATTTTGTCAACTGCATTTTATCCAAGCACATTTCTTCTGTAATCATCCTAACACTTAATCGGTGATCTTTCATCATCATTGCTCACACCACTTCTACATTTTGTTTATTTGTTGACGAGGTTGTCTTTCCAGAATGAGGTTCATCTTCAACATTTTCTCAGGCCTCTTTCAAAGCTTTGTGTCACTTAAAACTTTACTTCTCAATACAGTTGCATCTCCATAAACTTGTGGCAGATTTGTTTCACACAATATTTTCCTGCACCGCAAAGGTAACAGAGCTTATAAACACATCTGTACATAAACAGCAATACCTCACAACTGACTCAATGAATCATGTTGAAACAAGTATGTATATACAGCCAAGGTCATAATCAACATACCTATATACATCAACAAGGTGCTGCATTACCATGCTGAACATAGAAAAATCAGTACCCTTACTTTTGGGACAAACCTTATATATTTGAATATAAACCGAACAAAATATAAGCCCCCCCCCCCCCCCATTATGTCTGAGAAATAGGCAAAAATCCAAATCCCATTTATAAGCTAATCAACACGTTTAGATGGTGTGGAGTATATGATTTATTTATGAAGTTTTAATATTTTAATGTTTAAAATGTTTTAAGTGTTATTTAGAATATAGTTTTTGTTTTACAACTCCATTATGTAATGATTTTTTTATCATTTCATCCATTTTATAGTTTCAACAAGTTTCTTTTGACCACTTACATGTTGGGAGTATTTGAAAGCAAGAGATTGAATAAAATAATTTTGTAGAGAGATTCATAGAGTAGAAAAGGGAGGGAGAGACAGCAAATGAGGGCAAGAGAAGGGAGAGAAAGTGAGAGCAAAAAAAAACACAAGTCAGAAGGAAGATTTCAATCTTACCTAAGCCTGAAAGAAAAAGTATTAAGCCAGAGAAAAACAGTTAGTGTACATGTGAGTGCATGTATGTGTGTGTGTGTGTGCATATGTGTATGCATGTATATGTATGGTATATTTTGGCCAAGGTGTTGGCAAAGAGGCTAGCGCTTGTCGTCGAAAACCTGGTGGGTGAAGCTCAGACATGCGCAATCCCGACCAGGTCCATACACGACAACCTCCACCTCATGCGATACATCATAGAGAGGGTAGGGTGGAAATCTGGCTTCGGTGGAGCCCTGATCAACTGGGATCAGTCTAAAGCTTTCGATAGGGTTGACCATCGTTACCTGGATGCGGTGCTCGAGGCAGCAGGCTTCGGACCCGTGTTCAGGGGCTGGATTGCTGCAATGCACAACAGCAACATCTGCTCAAGAGTGAGGGTGAACGGCTACCTCTCGGAGCCGTTCCATATCACATGATCCATTCGACAGTGATGCCCTCTCTCCTCCCTTCTGTACGTACTGACTCTCAAGTCATTACTGCGGAAGTTGGAGCTATTGCAGGACATCCCTCTGGAACCGGGACTGCGGAAAGCGGCGTTGGCCTACGCTGACGACGTGACAGTAATGGTGTCGAGCACCTCGCAAATCGAGGAAGTTGGCACCTTACTGAAGGAATACGAAAGGTTCACAGGAGCGAAGCTGAACCGGGACAAGTCCATTGGTTTGCAACTCGGATCATGGAGAGGCAAACCGATGCCTTCCGATGGCGTCGTCGAATGCTGGACGGAAGGACCGGTAAAGCTGCTCGGGGTCTGGTTTGGTCCGGACCTCCAGATGGAGAAGAACTGGAACTAGGTGATAGCCAAGGTGTTTGCACTCACCCAGAAGTGGGCCGAGTGCAAACTATCCCTGAAAGGTCGAGCGGATGTGGCAAACACTTTTATAGCGTCCGTCATCTACTACCGCTTGACCGATGTGCCTTGTCCAGTCAAAACGCTCACCAAAATGGAGCGTGCGCTCTTCCAATTCCTTTGGTGAGAAGATCCATCTGCTGCCAACACCCTTCTAATGGAGGGCTGGGGATGCCGTGGCTGACGATGCGCAAACATGTGCTCAGGCTGCGGCATCTCTACATATTCCTCACTGGACAACCGGTGTGGGCCCCGTTCGTAAGGCGAGTCTCCCCACAACTCGTCTCGCTGACCGAGCTGCAGTCCTGGGTCAAGCAAAGACCGAGGAAAATGGGCGACTGGCACATCAAATGTGCTCAGGTGCTCACAGAACTCTGGCAGGCGAACCCGGTGATCAGTGGAGACTCCACTTCGTCATTCTATAGAGGGTTGATCTGCAGCAAGTGCGACGACGCGCTCGGAGAAACTCTAGGCGTAGAGGAAGATGAACTGGCCAGTCTGATCGGTAGGACCTTCCGCCCGGGACCGATGGACAACTTCCAAAAGTCCCTGGCCTGGCAGTGCTACCGAGGAGGTCTACCAGTTCGGGACAAGCTCTACAGATATGGGCGCCCAGGCAGGGATCCTTCGAAAAAGATCTGTCCGAGATGCGTGCGAGACGAAGAAACCGTCGCGCATGCATTCATACACTGCCCGGGCGTTACCGACCTGTGGGGCTATGTAGAACGACTCGGTTGACCACCAAGTCCATTGTCATGATCAAACCGCCACCCTCCTTCAAAAACGAAGGAGAGGCGGTTTTCCTTTGTGTGATAGCTATGACGAAAGAGGTTGTATGGTGAACGAGGTTAAAAGGGCTGAGGTCAGACACCTTTCTCTCCGGCCAACAACTGATTCTTTTTTTCAAATACCACTTTGGAAGAAGAATCAGGATGGAGAGAGAGGTGCTGTACCCCAGCAAGTTTTATGAAAGGTGAGTGAAAGTGGCGACAATGGCCCGAGTGAATGGGCCTTCTCTCTATATCAGCCTGTAGGTTGAGGAAAAAGAGGAAGAGAGGAAAGGGGTACAAACTCTTCATACTCCTGGAGATGAGGGTTGCACATTTTTTCGGGGGTATGTGTTACCCATATGAAATGTCTCCCTCTATTGGGGAAAATCGATTAACTTTTAAATTACATTTGTGATAGTATTTTACACGTTTTTATTGTATGTAAGCTTTTCCCTTTGTATTTGTCCCCTTCATTTGTGTCCCTGTGGCTAATAAAGAAACATATCTATTAAAAAGTTCAAATTATAAAAATTTGGAAATATTTCCAAGGGAATGCGTAAATAACACTAATGATGATATAGTAAAAAAGAAAAAAATGTTTCATTGTAAAATAATCATCCCAGATATTTTTGCCCCATATTTACATATAATTTGAAGTTGATGAAAACCAGCAAAATATTGACCTCAAATATATGCTGACTCCTTATTTTACAATTCAATTTTTTGTCATATATTTCTTGGCTTATATACGAGTATGTATAGTAGGTTTGATATGCCTAGAAATGTATATGGTTTCCTTTTTATATTTCAAAACTGAGGCTGGATTCTCACTAATTAGTCTATAAAAATATTACAAAGATAAAATATCAAAGTTATCATCAGTTTTATATTTATGATCCTATCTTGTTTCCAACTAGATTCTCACATGTTGTGGGGAAATAAGTGAGAGAGAGGGATAGGTAAAGAGAGAAAGTGAGGGGGGATAGACAAAGAGAAAAAGAGATAACTGGAGAGAGAGAGAAAGAATAAGGATTGAAGAGAGAGAAATTTTGTCTGTATTACATTATCTCATTTGGCGGCAAACTAGCAGAGCCATTTGAGAGTCGAATTAAAGAAAAAAACGTTTTGCAGTATTTGTTCTGGCCATTTGTGCTCCAAGTTGAAATCATGCCACAGTCAACTTTGCTTTTTATCCTTTGGGGGTTGATAAATAAAGTACCAGTCTAGGATGGTAGATCAGCTGAATTGTTTAAGTATTTGATGTAATGCCTTGTGGTATGTCTTTCAGCTTTTTTATGTTCTGAATTTACCTGTAACATCGCTAGTGTCAAGCTGCGCTGGCTCTGGTGTTTTCCTTGGACAACATCAGTGGTTTGAAGAAACAAAATTCATATGTACTGCAACTGCTAGTTTTCCATAATAAACCTGGCTCAAGTCTTCACCTTGAAGAGGAACTTTCTAAGTGTAGATCCATAATCTCACAAGACATATGAAGGCCCTAAATTTGTACTCTAGCTCATAGAACAGTATCAAACCTACTAGAAATAACAGCTAAATTTCCCTCATATCAGACACATCCACCTTTAAATAAAAACTGTATCTACCATTAATTAGAAAATTAAAGAACAAGTATGTAAGACAGGAAATATACTGACAATTATATTGAAAAAAATGAGGACTAGTGATGTGATGAAAAAAATGGAGAATTCTTTAATAGTTTGGATTGATGACCAACATAGAAAAAATGTTCTAGTGAGTTTTGCTATAATTCAAGATAGAGATTGGAAGGAACACTTGGGAAAATAGGCTGCTGGTGCCACAGAATTTCAAGCAGCTTTGCATAAGCTTCAACTGACTGGAGAAATAGCTAGTACACATAAAGAAGCTACTACAAAATATATTCTAAATTTTGCTGACAATGGTGAAGGAGATTCTACTGCCCAGCAGATTTTTGGAAGAGGATGCATGTTTATAAGACACAAAGACATTATTGAGCCTAGATATGAATAAATCAGCTAAGGACAGACTAACACAACCTGTTGGAGGTAATATAGCTGGCAACTTTAAACTAAAACCAATACTTTGAAAATCTTAGAGTTTTGAAAGAGAAGAGCAAAAAAATGTCACCTGTCATTTGGAAAAAAAACCCCAAAGCAATCAAATAAGTCTGGGCTACTGTAATTGTATTAAAATTGATTTAGTATTCATTACATTCCTACAGTTAAAGAATGTTTTGCCAGGAATAATTTATCATTTAAGATATTGTTAGTTTTAAATAAAACTCTTGCCCATTTAACCCTTTATATATACTATTATAACTCTTGCCCATTTAACCCTCTATATATACTATTATATTTTCATGGTAAAGGCTTTACCTCGCATAATATCAAATCTATGAGATTTTGAAAGTATTTATTTTGAGAACAATACCTTAACATCAGTTTGACTGACCAGTTACAGCCAGTTTCAACAGAAAGAGGTAGAGAATTCTGGCCGGTTTTGGCCAGTTTGAACATTAAAGGGTTAAAGATCTTTATGCTGAAATTAAAGTGGTATTTTTGTCTTCAAATACCACAAATGAAACCCAGCCAATGAATCAAATAATACCACAAACAAAGCTGTTAACCCTTTAATATTTACATTACTTTATATCAGTGGTTCCCAACGTGGGTTCTGCAAAGGAATGTCTGGGGTTCCATGAAAAAAATAGAAGAGTATATTCATATTAAGACCATATTAGACTTGGAGCTCACCCAGAAGTTTCTGAAGCAAAAAGGGTTCCATGTTTGAAAAAGTTTGGGAATCCCTGCTATATATATACTACTATATTTTCATAGTAAAGGTTTACCTCACATAATTAGCTCTCATAATATCCAATCTATGAGAATTTTATATTATTTATTTTGAGAACAATACCTTAACATGAGCAGCCAGTTACCACCGGTTTGAACAGAAAGAGGTGAGAAAATTTTGGTCGGATACAGCCGGTTTAAATGCTAAAGAATTAAACATGCTATCACACCAACTGAAAAGGAAGATGGGCCTAACCTAAGAGAGTTCTGGAAAAGATTTAGAAATCTATCAATAATATTGTAGTTTCTTAGAATGAAATCAAAAAAATCAACAACGCAAGGTTGCTGGTAAAAAGTATGCCCAAATTTAATACCAGATTTTAAAGATTTTGAGGGTATCCCTAAAACTGTCACAGAGGAAGTTGTTCAGCTTACAAATCAACTGAATTTGCAAGTCATTACTAAAAATGTGAAAGAACTAATTACATAACATTCAAATTATATTTATCCAAATGTTTGCAGGGAAGAAAATTAATGAAGTTTTTTCATACTCTAAGCAGTTCTTAAACATTCTAGAAGAATGTTACCCAAGTTCACAGGTTTGTAGAGCTATTCAAAACAATACAGCAATGCTACAGACTCCTTTATCAAGAGAAAACAAAATGTGATAATCAGCAAGTTATTTAAAAGTTTTTAAAAGCTGATAATATATGATAATTTTTATATCACAACTGTATAATAGAGAAGGTGAATCCGAGAGGATGGTGAGGGAGACACGATGGAAGAGTAATTCGAGCTCGCGAGATTGACACCTGCGGATAGCCAACTCTGTGCCAATGATGGTGAGCAGGGAAGTAGCCCTAGGGCCAAGGACACCAGAAGTCTCCACTGCCATGGACTAAACCGCAAACTTGTTGGAGAGCAACCAATATTTTGAGAGTTTACTCTCCTCAGCCTGAAGTGCATCAGAGCCTGGGTTAGTTGCGGACTGCGCTAGGTTGCTGCTGGAGAATATGTCACTGCATGTGGCATCCCAGATGAGGGGCTTACCACTGCGGAACAAGAAGATGGTCATACCGTCTGGCTTTTTGCCATCCACTCGGTTGAGCCTCGCCAGCTCGAGCTGGGAGAGGAAGCCTGTAGCATCCAAGCCATGCTTTATGACCTTAATATGTTTTATTAATTAAGTTGGTGGATTTATTAATTAAGGTGGTGGATTGGCAGTATCGGTAGAGGGTCGGACGCCATGCTTTGAAGCATAGAGTTACCTCCCTTTATGATCTGAGTTCAAATCCCGCCGAGGTTAACTTTGCCTTTCATCCTTACGGGGTCGATAAAATGAAGTACCAGTAATGCACTGGGATAATTGCTGGCCTTGTGCCAAAAGTAGAAACAATTAATTAAGTTTTATTGTCTTTAATTTTCCTAGCTCTATATCCAGGTCAGATACATTCATGCATTTTATCATTCAAAATGAACCCAGTGACTTTGCAGCAGAAACAAAGATTAATAGGAGAGTATTTCTCCTTATGTTTGGAGTATCAATTCTCCAGAGCAACCTAACTTCCATGGGAATATAACACCACAATTAATGTGATTCAAGGATTCTAGATTCGAAAAATCAACATTTGTACATTTTTCAGGAATGCACCCACTACATAAATAGAGGACTACCTGTATTACTTTCAGAAGGAAGGAAAAATTAGTTAATTATCTTCGATTTGCTTTCACCATGTATTTATTTTCAAGTAGGTGTGTGTGTATGGGTATGAATGAGTGCCTATGTACACATGTCTGATTAAATGTGTGTATACATGTATATATGTGTATAAGTTAGTGTGATTAATATGTCTCTGAGTGAGTATGAATGAGTGTATTTGTGAATGTGCAAGTGTGCGGTGTGTGGGCATGCATGTTTATCTTTTTGTTTCAGATGTTCTCTACATAGAACAAAAACAAGAGCAATTATACAGATTAGCTTTCAAAGACAAAACATTTGAAGATTATTCACAAGCAGTAATGGTGGTGATAGAGAGAAAGAGAGAGAGAGAAATAATGTTTAAATGGGTACTTGTCTCTTTTATTAAGGAATAAGTGTTGTAAATGAATTGGGGAAATTGTTAGCTATATTCTAAGATGTAACTCAACCAAAGTTAACAGCAGTTATTGTGAAATATATTATGTGAGATATGTAAGTGTCTATATAGTGCAGGAATGAAACTGCTGTTGTATTTCTACATTGATTTTTTAATGCTCCGTGTTAACATTAACTTAACTATTGTTTTTCATGCAGATGACGTTTCTGAATTTAATTATTTCTTCCTATGCCAACACTTGTACAATCATATATATTTACTTTAGTGAATCTTCTAACACTGCTTCCAGCAATTAAATGAAAGTGGAGTCTATGCTTCAGTCATAAGGCCATCATCATCATCATTTAACGTCCATTTTCCTCACTAGCATGGGTAGGAGAGGCTGTCCCTTTGGGAGAGATTAGGTCAGAGAACCATGTTTTGCTCACACAGGGCAGATTTTGACTTGGTTTCTACAGTTGGATGCCCTTCCTAATGCCAATAATAAAAAAAAAAAACAAGTTCAAAATTGTCCCCCCTATCTTGCCAAATTAAAAATACATATTATTAAGTGTGGGATCGATGGACAGCTCGTTACCCTAAAGTCTCTATACAAATGCCCTAGTATTTATATTCAGATAAATGGTGCAAAACCATTCCATATGGATGTCAGACTCTGCCAAACGTGCTTACTGTCAACTCTTCTGTTCATAATCTTCATGAACAGGATTGATATGTGCGGCTGGGTTGGAAGTGGTATCATGACTGGCGACAGCATGATCAGTCGGCTTGAATTTGCAGATGACATGGTACTACTTAACTCATTGGAAGGGGATTTCCAACATGCACTTGATAAGTTTGTTGGCGAGTGTAGCACAACAGGAATGAAAACGATTGCTGCACAAACCGGGGCCCTCATCTACTACATGTGAGAAGAGTTCCACTGAAGCAGGTGGAGAAGTTCAAGTATGAAGAAGGCAGGAGACTGAATTAAGTTCATGAATTGCAGGAGCTGGTGCAGTAATGTGCCAGCTTCAGCATTCAGTAATCAGAAGAAAGAAGATAGGCGTAAAAGCCAAACTTGCTATCTTCAATTCAGTATTCATGCCAACCCTTATCTATGGTCATGAATCTTGGGTAATAACCGAAAAAATACAATCACGAATACAAGCGGCCAAAAGGGGGTTTACTCTGAAGGGTTTTGGGAGTAATGTTACTCAGTAGAGTGCATAGCTCAGAGATAAGGGAGTCACTCCAGTTAGAGCCGCTACTTCTCTGAATTGAGAGATCAAAGCTCTGATACTAAGACATGTGGTCAGAATGTCTTGGCAGATTTTATGGGCAAAACCAACTGGCAGAAAACCTAGGGGTAGCCTCTGAGTAAGATGGTTGGATAACATCCATGAGCTTGGCTTGTCTCACTTGAGGATCCACCTGGATCAATTGAAGGCAGTTGTTTCTGGCATGACCCACTGGAAGGCGTGCTTAAGGACTCTGCCCCCACAAAATCCCAGGAGTATGTGGAAGGATAAGGAAGAGGAAAAAAAAAGAAGATCTTTATTAGGTACCATCTGCCTTCAACAGGTGAATACCATGGATTATTGTTATTCATGGTAAACTACATGTGTCTACATGATAGAGATCCAATCCCTTTCATGGTGGCAAGAACCATAGTGGGTTTGGAACTTAGAATACAAACAAACAAAAAAATACAACAAACAACAAAACAATAAATACAACAAAGCATACCATCCAACAATCCAGGGATTTTGTCAGTCCACTGCTCTAGACTGGTACTTTATTTATCAACCCCTAAAAGGATGAGGAGCAAAGTTGACCATGGTATGGTATGTTCCCATAATTATTGATAGAGTCGTAGGGGCGCCATATTGACATACAGCCTTTCTTGGACATTTTAAGCCTGGCAGATACCATCCCTCTCCAGGCCCAAGTACAGCAGATTTCTTCCAAAGAAAGATAAAAAGTGAGAGAAAGAGATATAGAGAAAATATCGACACCAGTACTAGACTGGTACTTTTTTTTTTATCGACCTTGAAAGGATGAAAGGCAAAGTTGACTTTGGTGGGATTTGAACTTAGAGACAGAGTCGGAACAAATACCATAAAGCATTTTATCCGACATTCTAGCAACTCTGCCAATTTGTCGCCTTATACCAAAAAAGATGAAAGCCAAAGTTGACCATGACAGAACACAAAGAACCAAAATATATCCTGCAATTTGCCATCTAAAATAATTTGATGTACACCAGACTGACTTTGTTTACCAAAGACGATTATGCTGTCTGTTTTAGGAATATTTTCAAAGGACTAAGAAATGTGAATAATGAATAAAAGGTTAAACTGATGTCATTCACTTTTGTCTGTCGTGTTATATATAGTATAGTGTGAAGTTTTAAATGTATGTATATTGTAATGTAGGCTGTGGTAATGTCATGTTATATATAGTATGTATATTTATTGTATATCTGAGATCAAATCCCGCCGAGATCAACTTTGCCTTTCATCCTTTCGAGGTTGATAAAAAAAAGTACCAGTCTAGTACTGGGGTCGATTCTTCCTCTATATCTCTTTCTCATTTCCTCTCTCTCACTTTCTATCTCTCTCTGGAATAAATCTGCTGTACTCAGGCCTGCAGAGGAATGGGCTCTGTTAGGTTTAAAAATGCCCAAGAAATGCTGTATGTCAATATGGAGCCCCTACCACTATCAGGAGTCACGGGACCATACATACAGATATATTGTAATGTAGGCTGTGACAATGTCATGTATATAGTATAGTGTGTAGTTTTAAATGCATGTATATTATATGGAAGTTACGGAGTAGGTAGACCCAGAAAAACCTGGGACGATTTGATAAATTCTGACCTTACACACTTACACCTCTCTAAGACAATGTCACTGGACTGAGAGCTTTGGCGCTACGCAGTAATACAGAAGACCCGCCTTGCCTATGTACAAAGCGAAACCTACAGTCAGTAGGCACCTCTTAACCCCATCCCACTACACAGAGTAATACCCTTACTCAGAGTAATACCCTCACTCTTCCCTTGCTACCCTCTCCCAACCTCTTTATCATCTATTGCACCATTTAAGTGATAAATTTTTTGGTGTAATTTTTAATTTTTAAATTTTTAAGACATTTTATGACATTATGTGCATCATGTATTCTGCCTTTTTCCATATAGCGCTGGCCTGTAGACCCCCCCCCCCCTGCTGCTCCTTTAACCTTGTTCTGGTGACGCAGCTCGATGGAGCATGCAACTACTGATATACTCATGTTTATAAGCTCTGATGATTCCTGCCATGGTGTATGGATGAAACACTGTTAGCTAATAAAACAATGTATTTCTAAGTACTCTTTGGTTATTCCTATAACGGCTCTGTAGTATACTAGTTATCCTACATTGAGCTAAAACCACAGTCATACCAAGGGCAATATATCTGCATGTCTGGGCATATTGATATATTTGTCAACGAAATATATATATATATATATATATATATATATATATATATAGGGGGGAGTACACTAATACAAATTAAAATCCATTCATCAATCCAACAAGGAAACTTTTATATAGCTGATTGGCCTGCTAGAAATAATAGCCAAATCTCTCTTGGATTACACCTAACCATCAACAAATGAAAGATACAGATTATATAGAAGCCTCTGAAAAGGGGTGGTCATGGTTGGGATGCCTTTGATGATAGGTTTGCTTAATCAAAGCTGACCTGCACCTAAACAACTTAGAATACGACAGGTGGAGCAGGGAGAATACTAGCTGCTCAATAAACTTATGCTAAATTTCATCAGGACAAAATTATATAGTACCATTCCTCATGCAAAATCAGCTGTTTGTGTTCTGAATTAAAATCGCCCACCAAAGTCAACTTTGTCTTTCATCCTTTCAGAGTTGTGGTAAGATTGAGACCCCTATTCTTAAAACACTCAAGACACCTCCTTATAAGAAGCTACTCCAGCCTTTGAGGTGTGAGCTATAACAACAACAAAAGCTGCCATCAACAATATTTCTTCTCAGACACACTTTATGATATTCCCTTTTAGTCTGTATATATCTCCAATATATCACGTAAACAATATTGCTACATACTTGATTCACTAGAAATTTTTCAAGTCTTCAGATTAATACCACACATTCAATGGATCATATTTATCTCTCATCTATTCAAATCATTGCCTTTACTGTTGGTAATTCACTTTAACGTTATTATTATCATACAATATCTTATTGATCATTCATTTAAATGCTATTTTATCATCATAGGATACCTTTTGAGTTGAGAGCCTTTAGTACTATCAATAAAAGCAAAAGTTCTAGAAATTTCTCTCATGATACTTTTCTTTTTTTTATACTTAACCCATTAGCATTTAAACTGGCCATATCTGGCCAGAATTCTCTCATCTCTTTCTGTCCAAACCAGCGCCTCATACTTATGTTAAAGTATTGTTCTCAAAATAAATAATATCAAAATCTCATAGATTCAATATTATGTGAAATAAAAACTTTACCATGAAAATATAATAGTAAATATAGAATAATGTAAATGCTAAAGGGTTAATGCACATCATTCATTCATGTGTGGTTAATAACTCAGGCCAACTGATGTCTTGTGAGCAAATTTAGTAGACAGAAACTGTATGTAGTTCATCATGTGTGCTTGTGTTTCTGTTATTTTACTTTGCATTTGATACTGCTAGTGCAAGCACTATGTTTTTGTTCCTTAGCGCAGGAGTAAGAAGATATATGAAGATCTGTACCTTACTTAAAAAACATGTATTGACAACAAGAAGTCAATCTAACTGGTACCAGCATTGAGAAACTGATGTGATAATGATGGTCATCATCAGTGTAGTTACACTTTCTAATCAACATTTCCAAACAGTACAGTCACTTTTAAGTCCCTTTACCATCAAAGTTACACATGTAACATCAGACTCAGAAATAGCAAGTTCTAAATACCAGTTATTATACATATAACATTGACATCCATGACTTCCAGAGAAACAGAACTGAATGGAATGTATTAGTAAAATGTGATCCTAATCCATTTAGGAGGTCAGTAATTCCTAATAAATGCTAACCCTAGTTGTAATGACCCATTCAACCCATGCTAGCTTGGAAAAATGGATACAGGATGATTACTACTTTATTCAATAAGTAAAGTATGATTATCAGGGTCATACAAGTATTTAAATATTCAATTTGTATTTTTCATATTTTATAGAATTTTCTTCTGCTGTGCTGCAACGCCTCATCTGGGAAGCTGTTATCAAGACTGACTCCACTGATCAGCATTTTGTGATCAAAATAAACTATAACTTTAACCTTTTAATGATCAGAGTAAGCTACAACTTTACCATTGTGCAACCATATTTCTTATAAAACACAAATCTGAGTTTCAATTATTTTTTAAGAACCAAGAATTTAGTAAAATATTTTTATGAAAAGGTTCTTACATTAAATAATGGTTTCTGATGTAGACACAAGGCCAATCATTTTAGGGGAAGAGGAAAGTCAATTAAATCAACCCCAGTGCATGGCTGATACTTTATTTTATCGATCCCGTAAGGAAGAAAAGCAAAGCTAACCATGGCGGGATTTGAACTTTTACATAAAATAATGATGGAAGGCTTTAATTTAAATATGGACAGTTTTGTACCACAAGAACAAATATAGTCTCAGTAGGTTTGTATTAAAAAGAATCAACATGGTCAGCTGATTTCACTACCTGGGAGGGATATTTTATCTCAAGTAATCTGCTTTATATCTACTATTTATTTCTAACATATATTAAGTTGACTTTAACTTAGCTCTCCTATACCTAACACTAATGTGTTATTTCTCTATCTAGGGCGGTGGATTGGCAGTATCGGTAGAGGGTCGGACGCCATGCTTTGACCCATAGAGTTACGGCCCTTGCCATTCTGAGTTCAAATCCCGCCGAGGTTAACTTTGCCTTTCATCCTTACGGGGTCGATAAAATAAAGTACCAGTAATGCACTGGGTAATTGCTGGCCTTGTGCCAAAAGTAGAAACAGTTATTTCTCTATCTGTATTTCAACTTTCCCATTGCAACCTATCACAAATATTCTCCCACTTTTCATTAATAAAACATTTTAAATGTAAATCTCAACACAGTACTTTCCCTAAAACCTCTGAACTATTTATTCATTTACAAAAATAAGCTAATACATTCTTAAAACTTAAGAAGCAACTTCAAGTTATCTGTAAGTAGATAAATTTATGTTCCCTGAAATTAATAACATACTTTGTAATAATAATTTCTAACTTAGAAACAAGGCCAGCAATTTATGGGGAGGAGAAAGTTGAATATAATGATCCCAATACTTTAAGGGTACTTTATTTTATCAAACCCTGAAGGATGAAAGGAAAAATTGACTTTGGTGGGATTTGAACTCAGAACTAGAAAGTCATAATTAAATGCTGCAAACCATGTTGTTCAATCCTCTACCAATAATACCAATGTAATAATGTTAATGGTACAATGTATATCACAAAAACAAACTTTAAAACAAATATACCCCAACATTCCTCTGTTGACCCTGATACACTAAATTTTTTACTACGATAATTTCAGTTCAATTTTTTATTAATTATTTTATATCAGCTTCACGTGAAACATAAAAATAGACTAATCTGCTTCTGCCTGTACTGGTCTGATTTCTGTTAGAATTTCTTCCATTATTGCTGGTGTTGTTTAAATCTAAATTAACCCTCATTGAACACAGTATGAAACAGAAAAATTAAGTTAAGATTTAATAAATGATACAATAACAATGATCTCTGGATATGCTCACAGGCAGGACTGACAAATGAACAAAACAATTCCTTTTAAGGGTCCCCCATGCAGACTATATTAAAAACAGACAACAGTAACCTCATTGTCTAGCTGAAGGTCAGCTCTAATCAAGCAGACTGATGATTGACATTCCAACCATGACCATCCTGTTTTTTTGTTTTTCTTTTGTATAATTAAAACTACATTATCCAATGTGTCCTACTTTTTTTTCCTTTTTAAAGTAGCCAGGGTATGATTTCAGAGAATTAGACTACTATATCTAGCAAGTTTAGTAACAGTGGAGATGCTCACCCATTTCGTAGCTGGAGGCTTTAAACAATATCAGGATCGTTATTCTGATGTACATGAAAGATATATACATGGTACAAGAAATCAAGAAGGATCAAGGATCCTTATGCAAATAACCTAACCATTTGTAACCTAAATTTCAGAAAACCAGTCAGCCTACCAGCCAACCAACTACCTGATTGCTCTGGAAAAAATGCTAGCCAAAGTTGTGTTACTATACTGATGTATGTTTCACTACCTTTCTTTCTAACACATTCCATAATGGTTATGCAGCACATTTCTCATAAATTTCAAAGATAATGTGCAACATGAATAGTCATTTTCCTAAATTATCCTCAATATACTCCAACTACCTTTTCTTCTTCAAATTTATAGTTATTGAATGTCTGGTTTGTTGTGCTGAAAATGCCTTTTTTCGATAGGTTCCTGTGTTTCAGTTTACTTATATCTATCTCATTTTCTATCATTGCAATCCAATACTACATGACATATTTTATAGCTGCCAATGCAAATTTCTTAATGGTAGGATTAATGCTCTTATTATTTAAATGAGTCTTTAGAATGTTTTTTTTGATTTCTTCTAAAGTATTCATTTCTTATCTTCATTACTTTCCTCACACATTTTTTTCAATACCAATATCATAAAAAAAACAGCAAGGGAGATTCAACATGGCAACTCAAGCTGTTAGAAACAGTAGCCAAAAAGCAAGGTACAACACTGTCTCACACACACACACACATGTGTTTGAACAATAAAAACGGAAGTCAGGTGTAGGTAGAAAGTTATTTCATTGTTTTACAATCATTTCTGAGAGTAGATTGATCGATGTATCAACTAGCATGGCAGTGGTTAAGTTACTACCTATTTAGTCTCGAAAACGCTGTCCAATCGGCAATCCTCCTCAGAAACACTCTCTCTCTCTCTCTCTCATATATATATATATATATATATATATATACGATATATTAACAAATGGAAACTATATTTATAAAACCATATTTATTTCATTATACATATTTCAAGGACACCAAGTTAAATTATGGTGTGCTTTCATCAGATAAAATATAATATAGATCAGTTTTATGAATAAATATTGACATACCCTTAAAGACTGCGCCCATAGCTTCCAACAGAAATGGTCGCGTTTTTTGTATTCGTCTTATTCAGGAAACCTCTGGTAATGAGGTAATTATATTGTATTGTTTATTATACATTAAATTTAGCTCTGGTACTTACATAGAGCACTCTTCACTCCTATGACTTTTTTCAATTTTCAATGGAAACTTCAATACATATATATATATATATATATTTGATAAGTGGAGTGTTACACACTCCCTATTCTCTCCCTTATATATATATATATATATATATATATATATATATATGGGTAAACGGAATAGAAAATGCTGACAAATTGTTCACAGTTGAAAAATGGTTTAATTAGGAATAAAAGAGTATTAGTGATTGTATGGGTTAGTATTCAGTTGTGGTTTTAAGTTTTTAAGTTTTTACCGGTTGCGCATTTCTAAATGCTTTTCAAAAATAATTTTGAGATAGAGTGTCCGTGTTGTTTGCTCTGATCTATATATATATATATATATATATATATTAAAAGATAGGAAGGTTACAGCTAGAATATTTTTGATCAGGACTGACCTTGGGGTTAAACAACAATAACAGTTGATATCAAATTTCAATATTGCAAATATTATTGGTGCTAAAAGAAGAGATGTCGGCTACATGTTTTATACTATTTAGTTTGTTATTTCATGTTTTTTATACTGAATACTACCAATGAAATAAGGTGCAGAGATACAGAATTTTTCAGCTTCTTTAGTTGCAAATTTTTCATCTGACCTGTTAGTTTACTCATTATGAATTTGTTAAGATCACATGACATTTCAATGACCTCACACTAAATTGCTTTAAAATACTCTAAAAACTTTCTAGTTGCAGATGTAGAATTTGCTTTCCAGAATTTCAAATCATTCATCAAACTATGTTGAATAAAACTGCTTTTCCATCATCTAATGTAATGCCCTACATTGACTTTTTTCATGTGGCTTTCTCTTGTTTATTAACTCAAAGGTAATAGGCACAATTCAAAAGGAAGACCAGATGTACTATAATAGTAGATATTTTAGTCAGACAACAACCATTCATTCTTGTAGTGTTAAAAGTTAAAAACAGCAAAAAAACTC